>VWYH01003303.1:0-70029 GCA_013399365.1 Pampusana beccarii | reverse complement strand
ATTCTGTGATTCTGTGACTCTCTAATTTTTTTCTAGGTCTTTAACATAAGTTTTGCTATCAAATGAAACACTAATGAAACAGCTAGGAAATTTCAGAATCTTTTCAGAAGGGAAGCAAAAAATAAGCAGTAAAATGTTAATACATAATGATATCTTAATTACTTCCATGGAGCTAAAACTGTGAGGGGGTCCAAAAAACAAAGCAAAAAATGAAACAAAATAGACAAGTTAATAAATACAACAGAGTTTGAGTTTTATTCTTGTTAACACAGTTTTCAGGACAGCTCTTAGTAGTTGCACTAGCTTAGTCCCAGTTTGAGAATTAAAAAGAGAAACCAACTTCAGTACAGTGTATTGCATGAACAGGACCTGTCATTCTTACTTTCAGAAACCACTTTTTGGTTGAGTCGTTATTCTCTGGATGCAAAGATTCATTAGCAATTGAATGTGATTAGTGATGAGTTTTAGACTTATTCTGTCTTAATTCATGGAGAGATATCAAGATTACAGCTTCCTGTGGAAATTAACATCTTCTTTTATCTTTATTTTTCCCTTCAACATTTTCACCTGGAATTGCTTAGAACAAATGATCTTAGCTATGGGCACAGATATATCGTTGCTAATCTAAATGAAATACTACCTGCATTTTTATGTTCATATTCACTGAGGCTCTATAAAAGGTTAGCAGAATTGTATATGGCTTTTATTATTTCATAGCAAAAAAATACATTTATGGCACAAACATGCACATGTAAAAAATAAATATATTATCAACAACCAAGGGTAAGTCTGAGTTTTGAATTCATAACTCATTTTCAGAAGCAATTTAAAGTAATAAATGAGGCAGTCAACGGTTACATCTCTATGGGCCCACCAAACATTTGATCTACATGCAAGAGAACTCAATGGCAAAACGTACTCATTTCATTCCACTCTAAGGTACAGAGTCTTAAATGAATAAATTAACTCACAAAATCCATGGGAGTGTAAAATCTGTTACAAATACATAATCCTTACTATTATTCTTCATATTTAGCTATTGGTGACACAACCACATAGAAATGTGATTTGATCAAAACCAAAGTGTTTTCTGTAATTGTGTAAAACAGATTGCACGTAAGAAAACTCTCTAATGAACTTCCCAGTAAAACTTTGTAAGAGGCAGCAGATTTCCATCACAAGTATACAAGTACTTTAAATGTCCCCAATATAGAGTAAGTCTTCTCTCATTTTAAAAGTCATCAGAAGTGTCATCCCAAAGGTAGGAGAAGATTGAAAAAGTTTCTTGATAGCAAGCATGTAGAATACATCACCTTGCATTAAAAAATCGCAAATGTTTCCCGTTATATCAAATGCAATTTCCTTCTCCAACTCCTAGGAGGTTTTGAAGATGATTCCGTTCCTATAAATTTTACAGACATGTCAAGCTACCATTTCTCAATAAAATACCTGTGCTTATTTGACTTCAGTGCCATGATTCTCAGGAACTTTTATCTTTTGTGTAGTCTGTATCTCTTAAAATTCCACAATAAGGCACTAAGCCACATTAAATCACATTTAATCAAGAAACTATCAGTTTTTAATTAAGTAAGGCTGCAAAAACAAAACAAAACAAAACAAAAAACAAAAAAAACCCCACAAAACTGTACCATTTTACTGTTATAATGTCAGCAGATTTAGTATTTCTGGAAATAAAATTTAATTTAACAAGTTTGGCAATGCACATTACCACACAGTGCAAGCACTGCTGACGGTGACCACAGGACTCTGCCATGGGAACCAGGATGTGATTCATCTTTGGACACAGAGTAAGAGACTAACAGTCACAAGTGCCTTCTCACAGTCTTTTGATGTAGCTGAGAGGAATTATTAAGTTGGAAACACTAATGTCTCTCATTTTCCTTTGTAAACCAAGACAGCATGTGAACAAAGGCTTTCAGAGATGAAATAAGATGTATTGACTGACAGTGTCATTAGTCCCCAGCATTGCATGTCTGCATTTGGATAATATATTTCTGCTTAGAAAAACACAGAGTTTTATAGTAAAAATATGTAAATCAATGGAGTATTGTTGCATCATCCAACTGCTGGCAAATTGACTCAAGAAAGTTTGTCTTTCATAGCTATATGTGACAACAGGCAAGTATGTTTGACCTCTATGGGATTTTTCATATCAGATATTGGTGACAATACTATCACATACACAATTCTTCACTGAGAAGTGTGTGCGTCTAATGCTGTCCATCCTCATAAGGTAACATAACATTGTCATGTTACCTGCTGCATAACATGACAAAAGTTGCACCTCACACACAAGGAAGTGCAGAGGAACTCCACAATTAGGGGAACCCCAGTACCACCCTGTCCAGTTCCTCCAAGTTCCCCACAGGATCCATTAGCCTGTGAAAGGCTCACCCCCATGGCCGCAAAGGATCACAGAAATATAATGGTGAGGGACGACCCCAATGCCCCAGTCAGACATAGGAACCCCTGTCCTGGCCCCAGCATTGTCCCAGTGCAGCCCCAGTCCCACGGGCCAGGGGACATCCAGCACCAGGAATCAGTGAAGAGGCTCTCTGGGTCATCCCACAGACCAGGTACACTGCTTGGGATACAGGGCTTGCTCAGGGGTGTAGGGAAGAACATTTCAGGACTGCACAGGACTTACTATAGTACATTTAGGGGAAGTAAGGAAGGTGGGGAATGGGAGGCATTGAGGTAATTACTCCAACATTTATACAGTCTTAAAATTACATTTGGCCCTTTGAAGGCAACCGCGAGGCTGATGTGGGCCCCTGGTGAAAAGGAGTTTGACATGCCCGAACTATAAGCTTCAGATGTACAGTTTAGTCGGTGTGATGTCCTCATGTGCTACTGGAGGAGAGGAAATAAAGTCTCTGCTATTTGCTAATATTTGAGAGTTTTATTTTGTGTGTGTATGTGTAATCTCTGCCTTAAGGTACTTGAATAAAATTTGGATATGTTCATAGAAAATATTTAGCAAGATTACATGCAGCAAATATCTGTTGTTTCAGCAGAATATTTTAGGTGCTCCCATGATTTCAGTCAGGAGCATGGGAATACTTTGAAAGCACAATATTACTTCATTTTCCAGGGAAGAACATGGTACTGGTGGGTCTGAAAATACAAGTGTTTTCAGGGAGAAGTGGGAAATGATTGGTGACTGCAGAGCAAATTGCTAGAGGCTGAATGGCTGTTAACTGCAGCATCAAGTAGCTGATTTCCATGTTGTACACTTGCAAGGAAGTTGGTGAGTCTAATGGACAGGAGATGTGTTTGCTTTCTTTTAACAGTTTTTTCTTGCTCAAAGTATTTATGTTTTCCCTTGAGGTGCTTACCATGAGGGAACGTTTGTGACTAATATCTGCTTTTCTTAAGAATGACTTTTTGGCTCTGTATGCAAGAAGTGCACATAATCCATTTTTAGTCTCCCATTTTTTTAGTCTTACATTAAACAAAGCTTCTTTCAAAAGCTCTGTTGGACACGCTCTCCCTAGAAATATTTAGGCATGGCTACGTGGTCTGCTAGACAAGAAGGGACATAGGTGGTGAGTTCTTGCATTTCTCTATATGAATGTAAAAATATTGGGAGGATTTTTTTCTTTTCCTATTACATTTGAAAGTAATGAATTTCTACAATAACTGCTAATCATTTACAATTAACTAATTGGTTTTATAAGCATAGCATGTACACTAGTTAGTAGGTCTTTACTGAATTTGTCTGCATGCTATATTGATTTCCACCCACTCTAACTACATCCCTTTATAAGATTTGAATCTGTTGATGGAGATTTAATATTTTAAATTTATGTATTTGCTAAAAACAATTAGATGTACTTACTGGGGTTTATTCAAATTATGGTTTATTAAAAATATTCAAATTCAAATTAGTTTGATAAAAAAATCAGATTACATTTCTATCAGCAATGAAAAAACTTGAGAAGGTAACTGCTTAATAATTGATCTCAGTTTAAGCATTATTGTGTTGCTCTTGTCTATGTGACAAGCTATTTTTTGACAGTTAGAATTTTTTTTTTCCTTCCTAGTAATCTATAAAGCTGTATCTTGTTACATATTCGGATTAAAAGTTTTAGGGTCTAAGTCCAATGAAGATAAATCTGCTCATAAAAAGAATGTATATGCTTTGGCCTAATGATAATTTTAAATACCCACAATGTTTCAGAAGCCTTTCAAACTAACAAAAAACAAAAAAACCTAACAGATTTAATTTTCAGCATTGATGTTGACTATCTACAGTTTACAATTTGTGATGTCAAATTGATGAAAAGATGGAGGATGAATTCTCTATAAATCTTTTTAAATAAAAAGAAAACAACTGTTATATGGGATTAACAGTAGTTTGCAATCTACAAACAGCAGTAAAGGAATATTTAGCATAAATTTCTGAATTCTTGAGAACACCAGGATTTGTTTCAGTTTTCTTTCAGATGAAAGGTGTAAGTTCGAGCAGGTTAAATAAATAAATAAATAAATAAAATATGATCCTGTGGTTATAGCAGGGTGTCTACTTGACATGTAAATAATATTAATCTTTATAGGAAAAAAAACACAACAAAAAAATCAAAACAAACAAAACAAACAAACAAGCAAAATCAAACAAAACCCACAAACAATCCAACAAAATAAAACAAAAAAACACCACCAACAACAAAAAAACAACAAACAAACAAACAAAAAAAACCCCAAGAAAACAAAAATCAAGATTAGTTGGGTAACTTTTTGTGCTGGGCCAGATGAAATCAAGGAAATTTTTTATGCAGGTATAATCTTTTCTTCTTCGTAGCTAGCATGGCCTTTTGTTTTAGGTTTATTTTGAGAAAAATGAGAGAACACCCCAGGACAGAGTTCATGTTTTCTTCCAGTAGTTTTCCAGTGTTCGGGATTTGATACAGAAAAAATGTAAGAACTCAATGATATCTTGGCTGTTGTCAAAGAAATGGAAGACTTCTCCGCCTGTCCAGCTGCAGATGCAAATTAGGAGGAGGAGGGGCACAGATGGGACAGCACATAGACATCCAAGTTGATCAATGAAGTATTCCATGCTGTGAACATCATGTTCCATACGTAAGTGGGAAGTTGCTGGGGATGGCCCTTCTTCTTTGACGTCCCCTGTCCATGAATGGTCCCGCTACTGCTCCCGTTGCCTGAACCACTACTTCCCAGCTTCCCTGCTCTTTTATAATTATTCTACTAAATTTGCTTCCATTTCAACCCATGAGTCTCTCCTCCTTTTCCGTTCCTTCCCCCAAGGGAAGGAAAGGCAAGAGAGAGTGGCTCTTTACTGTTTGGCTGCTGGCCCAGGGCTGAATGGTAACACTTATGAAAGTCCAAAGTTATCACTGAAATGAAACTGTACAATAGCTGCTTACATGTAAAGGTGTATTTGTGCTCTTTGATCTTAGAGTTCTCCTGATTTCTGCACATCTGGTTATGGTGCGTGCACAAGGAGGTTTGGACTTTACATTTGCCTAAGCATTACTGAATTCTAAAAACTACAGTAATAATCCAAAGGTTATTTGACTTGTTCTATAGACAACTTTTCCAAGTCTAATGACACTAACAGGAATTAGGCATTCATTAAATGGCAGGCACAGCTTCTCACTACTACCTATCCTACACATCCTAGTGATTATATCCTCTAGCCTTACTAGAGTAATAAGTTTTCCCTACTTGAAATGGAGAGTTCTACATTTATGTTTCTTCATTTCATTTCCTACAAAATCTTTAGTAGGCTAGATAGCCTGCAAAGCCAGTATTATCCCTTCTCCTCTGGAAACAGTATAAAAAAATGGAGTTTAATGGTTAGGCTACTGACTGCCTTCAGTGTTACTAGATACAAGCCCCTCAAGTACTTCTGCAATTTGCATTATATTGCTACTGGATAAAACACACAACAACATAATAACAACAGCAACAACATAACAAAATAACAACAACAACAACAAAACACTGGCTCACCAAAATCCAAGACTCCCTTTGACAGGGAATGCATAATATAGAACTATAGAATAATACTTTTTTTTTTTTTTTCTCATGTCTACAGGACAAGGATTCAGCATCACAAGAATTACACAGGAGAGAGATAAAACATTCTCAGTCCCCAGATCGTACTTCTGCTGGAAGTTAAGGCGCTTTCCTAGGAAGCATAACTTTGAATCCCAGTTTCCCCTGAAACACTGAACCAAGGTGTTTTTCTCTTTAATAACCCTTTCGATAATGACATAAAAAGGGCAAGCTTCTTGTACACCACTGCCATCAGAAAAACAAATAATATAGCTAAATTCTGGCCAACAATCCTCTGAATGAATTTCAGGGTCTAGTTTCTAAGCAGTAGTCTGTATTCTTGCAGTACAGTACTGAGTAGGGTTCAGTAGCCTGAATCTGATAAACTTTGAAAAGGAGGCATAGTTTGAAGGCATAATATCTGCCCTGTTTAACTTAAACACACCTAAGCATTTGACTGTATCTAGTCTTAGAAGACATTTGCAGGCCTATCTTCAAATATGTAACCAGCTCTGTTTCAATGTAATGCATATAAAATTGCAGAACAAGAAAATGGTGCTGCCTTAACTGGCAGGCTGCACAAGTTCTTATCCCTTACTATTTCAAGAAAAATATTTTTCTTTTCCATTTAACCTAGCACCAAGTGGAGATTATCACATGTTCTAACTCAAAGGAAAACTGTTCGATAACCACCACTAGTAATTCCAGCATCGTGCATATTTTCCTTGATGGTCTCCAATGCAGATTGAATGTCTCCACCCTTCCTTCCACACATCATTTATAAGATCCGACAAGGTCACAGTCCAGAGCAATATGGCTGCAGGACACATAAATAAATATTTAGCATCTACTAAGGAAAATACATTTTTTTGCTAATAACACTGAATTTTACAAATGCATAGACCAGTAGTCACTCTGGTTTCCAGCTGCTATACACACACTGATATATGCACCCTCACACAACATGCACACATGCAACAATCTGTCCAGGTGCTGGCACCACAGATGTGTCGGCCCACAGACAGTAGTCTGGCCCTGGTACCGTCACTCAGCTCCTCCCACACACATGCACACATCCCAGAAAGCCCTTCACCCAGAAAATGACTAGACATGGAGTTTAGTGAGAAGCTGGGATAGACTGCACTGGTCAGGTGTAAGCACAGCCAGCCAGACATCCATCCCAGCTCCTCTTTGCACAGAACTGCCTCCTTTTCTCCCTTTCTTCCCCCATTTTCCCAAGTTTGTTCTTCCCCAAACCACCTCAATCCCTCCCATTCCCCAGCTTTGTTACTTCCTCTGAACATACTACATACTAAGTCCTGTGCAGTCCTGAAATGCTTTTCCCTGCACCCCTGAGAAAGCTCCAAGCAGTACCCCTGGTCTGTAGGGTGACTCAGAGACCCTCCTCGCTGACTCCTGATGCTGAGTGTCTGCTGGCCTGTGGAACTGGGGCTGGCCTGGGACAGCCCTGGGGCCAGGACAAGGGTTCTGTGTCTGACTGAAGCATTGGGGTCACCCTTGTCATTGCAATTTTGGGTTCCTTCTTGGACATGAGGACAAGCCTTTTAACACCCCATTAGATCAGACTGTGGTTAACACAGGCAGGGTGTGCAGAAGCACATTAGGAATGGTGGCATGAAACCTCCATTTTTACTCCACTCTTCCAAATGGAGAAAATTCCAAGTATTTGTGAATCCATAAAGGTCTCATGGGATGCTTTTTTTTTTTTTTAAGAGATTTGAGATCTCTTTATCATTCCATGAATTAGGTTTGCTAACAAGTACAGAGGTATCTGTGCATTACCCTTTACATACAGTTTTCTTAGATTTGTTAAAAGAAGAAATATAGCTTGCAAATATAATATTCTTTTCCTGTCTTGAAAATTATTTTCTCAATCCCATCAAATGCAACTGGTGAGACTTCATTTCCCAAAGTAAATCAGGATCTTATATTTGAGAGTCTATGTAGAACATCTCTGGGACACAAAAGAATGCTCCTAGAAATATTAACATTCTTTTTTTCTTCTGTTTACATTTGTCCTTTACTTGAAGTGTCAGATGAGAACAGATATTCTCTATAGCTTTTATATTCCCCATAGCTTTTATAGCTAGGACTGTCTTACTTTTTTTTTTTTTTTTTAAAATCAGTATTTGCTTTTTATAGGTTATAGAAATCTTGATATTAAACTTTCACTTCTGGCTTATATATTTAGCTGTATGCCATGATCTATCCTGTAAGTGTATTCTGTTCTTACTAACGATTTAAGGCAAAAGCTTTCATACTCCATTATATTAAACATTTCGGAGGCTGATTATAGTCAATAATTATTAAAAAACAAACAAATAAACAAAAACAGAAAACAAACAAAAATACCACAACCCCTCCCCCCAAAATAGTGGAAAACTGCACAAAAGAAGTAAAAAGAAAAAAATACCTTCAAATAAACATATGGACTTAAAATTAAGCACATACAAGAAAGAAGGTGAACCATAAAGTAACAGCCATTTTTCTATGAATATAGTTCACCAAAATTAAAGAAGTAATCTCATCACATCTAAGTAGGTCCCTCATTCATTAACTAGACAATAAAAGTGATTTTCTACTAAAAGTATTTTTGTGTAGGGGATATTCTTTAGGATTTTGTTGACAACCACATCCAAGATAGTGTTCCATTATTCATATTAATTAAAAACAAAGGTCAGCTCAAAGGGGTTATTTAGGAAGACTTACTTCTTTTTAAATAACCAGTATAGTACGTTCACAGGCTATTCTGTAATAATTCCAGATTTACTTCTATCTGATTATTACAAAAGGACAGTAAATTTTATTTCGTAAAAACATTTTCAGTTAAGAGACGTAACGATTAATTTTTGACTTATTTTTGTTTTTTAATTTGATAAATTATGAGAAGTGACTCAAAGGTCAGTGATGACATTTTCAACTATTAATGTAGGGATTCGAGCATAGTACACAGAGAGGAGTTATCATTGCTCTGTCTTCTCAAACTCCTCGATTCTTGCTCACTCTGCAGTCATTTACGTGTGTGAGTGACGACTGAGAATCATAAACAAATAAAAATAAAAGCTTTTTTATTCCCCTTGAATACATAAAATGGCTAAAGTGAATTCTGTGATTTGGCTTTTGTGATGTCCCACAGTGGTGTTTAATTCTAGCCTTGGTATGTTATTCTTGTCAAATGAAGTAATGGACAAATTTAAGCACCTGCTGTTGAATGTAAGTTCAACAAACCAACTAGCACTTCAGTCTTCCTTCTGCTGGCATTAGCTCATCCTGTATCCATGCTCTACTGCCCAATAATGGTGCTTCGGCAATGCACAGACTATGTCTCTGAGGGAGATAAATATGCCATATTGCTTCATAATAGGATTCTTTGTTTCCACCCAACTTCTGATACAGTTACCCTTTATCCATTTTTTTTTCCTAGCTCAAGGAAAAGAAGAACAAAAAAACAAACAAAAGATAACCCCGGTATCTCCCAGTATCAGTGATAAAACATCATTGACTGCTGAGAAAATCATTCCAGTGGGATAGAAGATCTGGAAAGAATTCTGTAGTAAAGGATGCAGCAGAATAAACTGAGAAGAAAATTAGTTACTAGAAAAAAACTTGCAACTAGAAAATTAGAAGATCTTAAGCCTGATTCTGATATGAAGATATATATGACTTGATTCCTGTTTTATTTTAGATTTTTTTAATTACTGACTTATACTTGGTTCAGCCGAGTCCTATTCTTTCTGATTATCAGGAGGAATCAATAGTTACCATTATTTTCCTTTCATATCTGAAATACAGTAAAGAACAGCACAAATTCGTAGAGTTGGGAAGATGAAGTCCAAAAATAAAGAAAAAAATAGGAGATAGGCAAGCATAGCAACATGACTGAGAGAGAAGAAGGAATATTTACAAACTGGAAAATATTTAAATATTCACACAAATTTCTTTAGTGGCAGAGACTAGATACGGTGGCCAAGAAGTTTTGATTTTCTTTCTGTTCCTCACCAAGGCTGACCCAATCTCACACTTAGTAATTACATGTCTTTTATCACAAAAAGTACATCTTTGAAATGAGACTCCACGAGCCAATTAGGCAGATTAGTTTCAAAACGCAGAGGATGCAGCAATTCTCATTTGTTGACCCTTGGACAGCTGTGCTAATGGCTTTGTCTCTAAATTATCAATGTATTAGCTCAATTACAGCTACTTTGTTTTTTAAAAATGTTAGGAACTTGATTAGCTTTCCCAGCCTAGCTTGAATATGTGGGCTGACTGTCCAGCTATATCTTCTCTTCCTGAGTTTACAAAACATAAAGAGGACAAAGGCAGAGTCAGTGAAGTGGAGTGTCAGCTCAAAGTCCAGGTCTAAATGGTCCTAATTGTGATTGCTTTAATATGCTTTATCAACAGGAAATTTCTCTGTAAACAGTTCATTGTTTATTTAAGATATAGCCAGCAACACTGCCAGAAAATATATGTATTTTTCTCTTAAAATAAGCATGATGAATGGTTTGATTTATTTCTGGTTTGATTTATTTTTAGAAAGTTTTTAATTTCTACATTTTTACTTTCAATATTGTGTTGTGTATAAAGATACACACTTTAATTAATGTGAAAATATGGAAGCATATGCAGTAGTCATTACAGTTCAGTAGTCATATTTATGTCTTGTCTTGAATTTTAGAATTATTTGTAATAAGGTAAGGATTCTACAGCCATTCCTCTCCCTGCTAAAGTTATGTGGAATACTAAACTTGCAAACAAATAATAAGGTTTAATAATTCAACGGGAATAAGCCAGCATATTATATCATAACTTCCTCTCAGCCTGCTGAATATTAATTAGTTATGGCCAAGAAAATACTCAGAGTTGAAGCATGATGATCTTCAAAAGACTGAAGCAATGTGAAGTTTATTACATCATTTCCCCTGCTTGCCACTAATGTTATGGGGAAAAGGACTCCTACACCAGACTTCTGGTGTCACACTGGTGATGGTGATGACTGTACTCCCAAATCCATTAGACCATTGCTGATGAGAATAAAAATGGTTCAGGAAGACCGGTCTGTGCAAAACACCATCAGAATCAGGGTACTGTGAAAAACAAATTTATGAACTTCAGCCTGATCTAGCTCTATCCCAGGGGTGAACTGGGGTTATGAGAATACTGAATTTTAATGCTTGTTAAAAAATAATTTTTACAGGATTTTAGCTTTGATAAGGTTTTTGTTGATTTTTTTTTTTTTTAATTCATGATGGGTGAAAACAGTTTTTTGTATTTTTTTCAGTGAAATCTGAACCCTGTTAAGAAAAATTAAATTTTACAGGGAGAAAGGAAGTCAGGGAGAAGAAGGAGAAGGAGTAGGAGAAGGAGAAGGAGAAGGATTCCACAGTCAGGGTGTGCAGGAAGAGACAGGAATCTCTAAAAAGTAATTAATCTCACCTTACTTAGAGATCTGAGGACAGCAGTAATCCTCTAGAATTAACGTTAAGAAAGAAAAGTGATTTGATGTGTCACATAACTGAGGTATCAAATTCTAGCAATACACTAGTACTGAGTTATGTTCAAACAGAGTAAAGCCAGTTCAATAGCACAATACCTGCATAAATAACAATCAGATTTATCGTAAGGGTACAAAATCAGATTTATCATGTAGCTAATGCATTTGTAGTGAAAATGCTGGATTTATTTATTGAGCTCATGAAGACTAAGAGCTCAATTTTTTTTCTTGAAGTACTTTCTACTATGACTTCAAACTTCATAAAACCTTTGCTCTTTTTCTTGTTAGTTGAATATAACAATTATGTAGGAAAAATACTATCTGAAAAAAAAATACACTATGCTTGTACTGTGCAAAATTGCAGTAATAGTACTGATTAACATCGGACAAAGAGCTAAGTTCTCAAAGAGCATTATTTAATCAAATTTTATGGACAGTTTTACTTTGATCTATTTTTGCTTAACACATGCTTTCACTTGTCTGTATATATTCAATCAGTTTCACAGGTTAGATGTGCGACACATCAAATTTTTCCCCAAACTATTTGTGACAATTTCATAACTTTTAGCACCAGGCATGGAATTCTCTAGACGATGCATGGCTTATATGGTGAGCTCCTCAAGTGACCCAGTATCAGGTGACATATCTTTTATACACCAGTCAAATCTCATTTAATTCTGGGAGGGTAATCTTATTTTTTAAATTATTTCTTGCATTCTATCAACAATTTTTTTTTTCCTTACAGTGTTGAATACAAATATCTAGCAGAAATAAGCCAAGAAATTCCATGGAAAAACATATAAAGCATATGCTACTGGGGTGCAAGGAGGCTATTGCTAGATGAGAGTCATGATGGAGATATTTTCCATAAGTCATGGAAATAAAAGAATCAGAACTGGAGGATTACTGACTTTGCACAGGTATTCACTGCAATGCAATGGGCAGCACACTGGAAGATCAGGTTAAAAGAGACATGCTGAAGGGTCAGAAAGATGCAGACGGCCATAAAATTGAAAATTCTCAGATGATTGCCTAAAGGGTTGTTTCAGCACATTAACCAGGATTTTGATAACCTTTAAATATGATTTTATTATTTATTAAATATTTTTAGTGGGTACACTTTGTTCACTTTGTTGTACTTGTGAGTGCCTTTACAAACTACTTTAAAATAGTTTTTAAAACCGAGCTCCAACTGATTTTCTTACAGGAAGACTTGAATCACCCTTTAAAGCCTTAAACCTAAATTTTTATTATCCTCAGCTCAATTGTAATCTGCAATCTTGAAGCCTGAGAAGGCCAGGGATGCCTTTCAACTTTTGTTAAAGTATGGATTTTTTTAACAGAGCAGCAAGTGTGCTTTCTGACTTTACACGACTTCGATTACCAGAACATTTCAGAGCCCTTCCTTTAATCTTCTGAGAAGATTCTCTTGATGGCTTAGATTATAAGGATAGATCTCATTTACTGATCAGTGCAAGCTGACTAAGTTTCTGACACTTTTATAAATACCATTTTTCTTAATAATCTTCCTAACAGAAGAGCTTAAGGAGATGAAATATAAAATAGACAGCTAATTATGAATATAGAGAAGCTGCCTGAATTAAATGAGGATTGTTCCCTACGAGTAGGAAAGATTTAAAACTTGAAATATGAAACATTTTTTTTAGTAATTAATATTTTTTTATTTAAATTAATCAAATGGAAATTCAGCTGAAAGTTACCTGGAGAGCTCCACAGGACGTGTATACTCAGTAAAGCAGATTCCTATGCGCCTTCAAGCAGACTTGTTAGGGAAAATGAAAGTGAAGAGATATAAAAGCTGGATTCAATACTGAGATTTTTAAATTATTTGATTGGGCTGAGAACTTTTTTTTAGTGCTAAGTGAAAACTTGTCTGACCTTTTTTATAACTCTATTTTCATTAAATGAAAAAGAGACTAAGTAAACAGCTCTGAGAAGTATTTGCTTTCTGAAGTAAATGATTTACATTTTTTCTTCTTTAGAGACCTTTACAGTATGTTGAATGTTAAAGCATGTGTGTTTATTAACGTAATAAGACAATTTTTACAAAGATATGTATGGTTTTTTTTCTGTTTGTATTTATAATGTTCCTGGGGATTCATTTAAAATTGTAATTCACTGCAGTCACAGTCAGTTTTCAGAACTGTTACTTTTCTAATCAAGCTGGTAGATTTTAACAGTAGGATTTATCCAAAGAAACAAACGGCTGGTACTTTCAAAGCTGTTCCTTACATATTCAGCTGAGACTCATCAACTCTTTTAAAACAGGTTACAATCAGGTAACAAGACTGCTATACAAGGCTGGAATTTGCAGAGCTTCATGGAGACCCTAGGTTTTCATGCATATGCAGAAATTCATTTGTAAATCCAAAGCTAGGTTCGGATGCACATCAGAACGGGTATTTGCATTCTTCCTCTGTGTTAAAATGTTAATTGCAGAAGGCCATAAAGTGTCTTCTTAGAAGTTTGTTTCAACTCTTCTATAACGTAATGAAAACCATGTTTTAAATAAAAAGTGCCATTCAGAACTACATCACAGCAGGCAGAAACTCTGCATTACACTTATAAGTCGTTGTCATGTAATACAACCAAAGACAGGAGGCTGATTGTGATTTTTGTTGGTTCACAAAGAGTTTCAGAAACATTTGATACCTTTGGAAAAGAGACTGCTACAGTTTGAACTTCATAAATCAGACAATAACTAAGAAACAAAATGAGCTGATAATGTCCTTTGTGGATTGCACTCATTGCTTCCTTCCTCCTTTCTCCTTGTCTTTGTACTGTTGAAATGAAGGCTTTGGAGAACACCTTACTTTCTGCTCCCGAGGAGACATTTTCTTTTCATTGTAGGGTCCTAACAGGCAATTAATTTATGATGGTTGCACAGCCACATGTACAGACATATGTGGGTCAGTAAAGTGGAAGCAATCGCAGCATGTAGTGCTAGATCTGCCCATTTTCTCCTCTCACCTTGTAGCTTTACTAATGAAGATTCAGAAGCTAGTTTGGAGTGCTGCTCATCAGCCCATATGCTGCCTGTGAGGACTCCTCACACACACCCTCTTCAAAGTTATTCACATTTTTAGAGGAAGTTGTTGATTTCAGGTGGATAGAAAGAGCAATATATGATGTGGTTTAGAGTTACTTGTTTGGTGTTGTGGATCAGCCAGACTGAGGAGAGCAGATACAACAGAAATTGTGTGGATGGTAAGTTAACGGAGATATAAGTGATCTGCTTCTCCATCTTGAACACTGCATAAGTGAAAGAAGGCTTACGCCTTCTTTTTTTCTTTTCCCCACATAAGTCCCTACAGGTCTATTGTGAAAACCCTGACTGAAGCAAGTGGCTGCTGTGATGTAGATGTTTCACTGAATAGCTACAACATATGTCACAACCTGTCACATGGTAGCAGGGTCATATTGTCATAAAATTATTAAATTATTCCTTTTCAGGAATCACATACATTTTCAGTTAGAGAACATTTTGAGAAACAGAACAGTGCATTTGAAAAGACCCTGTGAAACGAAAAAGTGTCAGAAGAGCCAACCAGACAAGGACCAGGTCATAGACTCTATTTACTAGCTTTTAGGGTGGGTGCTATTCATGTGTTTACAGGAAAGCTGAGTCTTTCCCTTTTGTTGTATCCTGTCTCTAGACTGGGAACTACAAAAGAGCATGCTTTTTCTTGTGATATGGAGGGAAAGATGTAGTGGGAAAAGAGCATGTTATGCCAGCTTTGCTGCATACGACCTTCTCTTTGACTACCGTTTACAAAAAGGAGGTGCATTTCAACACAGCATCTAGGAATGCTCAAAGGAGTAGAAGGTGGTATGGACCTTCCCTTTGCTCCACATCAGCTGCAGGTCCACAAAGCTGTATAATGTTAACCGGTCAATACACTTTTGGGGTAACTAGCTGGACTTACAGATCCTTATTTTCATAGTAGAAAAGCAGGAGTGGTGACTGTGAGCAAGACAGCTTTTCGTATATGTTAGACACCGTTCCTGAAATTCTGGCACTTATATTTTTAGCTTCATAGAGCAATATACATTCTTTAATATCTAATCCATTAGCACTGTTACAAATGTGCGTATCTATTCTTTCATGTGGTAATAAAATTCACTTAGAAATAAGCAGCTGAGTAGAGAAATGGCTGCTTTTAATTTAATATGTGGCTTTTAGTTTTGTTGAACTATGAAGTTATTTCTAGGCCAGAGGTGTTAGAAATTGAGTAGGTGTGTGGTGCTCTTTCTTTAGGCATGCTAGCAACCTCATGCTGAGAACTTATTGTCTACAATTCTGTGACAGGGGAAGTGGTTCTTCAGCTGCTACAAAGGTGAGAAGGAAAACAGTATGGGTTCTGAGAACATAAAAATATTAGTAATAACTGATATTACATCTTGAATTCATGTGTTTCACCTTTCTTTGCGAAGGTCTCTAGACGTAATTTCGTGTATATTTAGAAAATAGAGACAAGTCCAGAAAGTTGCTTGGAAATTTCATAAAATAATCTGTAGGGCAAAGGTGAAACAAATTCCAGTTATCTTGCGTTTTAATTTATTTTTATTTATACTGTCCCTCTGTTTCAAAGGAACAACTTTCTAAATACACAAGCTTTCCCTTAAAGTCTGTATCAAACAAGAAAAGCTTTTTAGGAGTAGAAGAGAGACTCCTTAATGTGCAGTTCCTGAGTCGTCTTATATTTGAGGTTTACTTGTGCTGCTTTCACCCACCCAAAAATACTTCCAGCATAGGATTGCTTAAAATTTTCAGTCACATGTGGTTGGCCAACAAAACTATTCCAGAATGTAGTTTTTCATACAGTAACTGAAAAATTCTGGACAGAGAAACCGTGCCAACGACAGGAATCCTGAAGCAGAAATATCTGTTCATGAAGTTTTCTTATTTGGTTTCATGTGAGGTTCTTAAGGTTTCTTGCAAAATCTATCAGAAAGAGAAGTCCCTAAATTAAATACTTTACATTTTTCCTGCCAATTATATTCATGCACACTGAGGCTTACAACTGTCACTGAAAGAACCACAGAAAATATTCAGCCTAAAAGTTGTCCAATGAGAGGAGTGCCTGAACTGAGCACCTTTCAGTGCTGAAGCAAGGCATTGCTTAGTTCTTATGTATTGTGGATGCTTAGCTGTAAGATGGAGAATGTGCAAAATGTGTGAGGCAAGCAATTTCCATCCCAGGCTCTGCAGTCAGCTGTCTGGTCTGCACTTGGAGGAAGGTGAGAGAAAGGTTATTGTGGACACCACTCAGCGACTGTTGCTTCAGTAAACAGAAAACACATTGCCTACTCTGGTGACACAGATGTGGGAATAAGTTATTAACTGACACACAAAATGGAGTTGTAAATGGCTTGTTGTTGATGCCCTACACCAACTGCAGAATCTAAAGCAGTCCTCTGGCTGCAAAGTCCTGTTAATCTAAAATTATTGAGGGCAATCGAGTATGTCACACTTTTCAGCCCCTGGGACCACACACTTCTGTTAACAGCCCACTTGCCACCCTCTGCCAGCTGCACTGAATCTCCAGGTTGCTACTGCTGCTGTTCTCAATGCAGAGTTTAAGAATGAGTTTTTAATGTCTTTTCACTTGATTAATTCTAAGACAAAATCTTGCTTTAATAAACTTGAGTGGAACCCAGAATGAAGACCACTTAGTAACACTGCTACTGTTGGGAAAAATATTGCTAGAGAGAGTAAGTCTCTTGGAAAATAATTGCTACTTTGGGGCATTATTTCCTATTTTCAGTTACATTTTGTATCCACACAGAACTTCTGTGCCTCTGGATTTTAGGATGGGAAGACAAATATCTACTTCTGTGAGGCAATCATTTTCAATCAACTCAGACCGTACCACTGATACAACAAATGCAATGTCCTTGTAAACATAAAACAGTTGACTGTGGATTTATTAATATCCAATGATGAAACCTTTTATTTTCAGTGGACATCAGCTGAGTAAAAAGAATTAGAAGATTACTAATGACAATTTGCTTTATTTCAGTCTTTCAAAGTATATGGATAGTGTATATTTTCAAACCAGTGCATTTTCTATAATATTCCCCAAACACAATTCTGTATTTTTTTTCTGGCGTGCAGGTATCAACAGTTTAATCTATTGGTGCTCCTTCACTTTGCTTAAAATATTTGCTGTTGGAAGGCATGCAGTCCAGATGCTAGAGTGCTGCCGTGCAAGATGGAACAAAAGATTGCCTGTCTCTGCATCAGTAAAAATTATCACCAGCACAGAAACTCACTCTTGAGTCCCAAACAGCTTTAGAAGAGGGAATCATAGGTTGGTTCATGTCAGGCAGAAGAAAGAACTGAATCTGTCTCTCTGTATGTCTGATGAATAATGTGATGATTGCCTAATGCTGTTGTTTCATAAATGGTATCCAACTCTCCCTTTATTTCCATTCAGAAGATCCAAAATGGAATAAAAGAGCTTTGTTTTGTAATTAAGATAAAGAAACAGTTTTTCTGTGAGGGGAAAAAAACCCCTTCAGATCAACCACAACCATTTTCCCCTAATTATTCAGTTCAGTAATGGAACTGAATAATTACATTGCCTAACTGCTACTCATCTATCATTCAGGCCACACTGGAACTGCAATTATTAATCAAAGTATATTATGAAGGTTGGCAAAATGAATCGCTGTTCCTCCAAAATAAACTCTTTGTCAGTGAAAACTGATGCATATATGATATTTCAGAAAATTTTCCATTTCTTTTGGTACCTAGCTACAGCTTTAAGGTTTTACAGGATCATTTCTGAAAATATTTATTTTGTGGAAAATTCAAGCAGATATAGATTATGGATATCTGAACCAGACTATGCAAGAGAAATATTTTCTATTAGTATTGAATTTATTTTAACAGAAACTTTTGAGAGTTTTAGATGTCTGAATAACACATTTTCCTAAATATTTCACATTGCTCTTGTGCTCAGAATTCAAATAACATACAAAGAGTTTTATTAAATGATTCTGAGTTTTGTAGGTCTCCATAAACTTTGATGAGGAAAATAAAACCAAAATAAACTGTGCTGATGTACTTCTGCCTGTTTCAAATTAAGAAACAAGGAAAGTGGCATTAGCAAATTTCCCATTCCAATATCATAGACCTTAAAGGGTTCAAATAGATTATGCACATTTCCAACTTATGAAAAATGATATGAATGTCCTGAGTTGGAAGGTACCCACAAGGAAAGTGGGTCCTCAAAAAGGGAAGCAGGAAGTGGAAAAGCTGTAAGACTTAGCTTGGCCGGTGTATAGTTGGTATAGAAGACACCAAAATTCTTCTGCTGTCACAGTAAATCTGCAGTGGTTTTATAGATGTGTCGCGGTTTAACCCAGGCAGGCAACTAAGCACCACCCAGCTGCTTGCTCGCTCCCCCCACAGTAGGATGGGGAAGAGAACTGGAAGGGTAAAAGTGAGAAAACTCATGGGTTGAGATAAAGACCATTTAATAGGTAAAGTGAAAAAATGTGCATGCAAGCAAAGCAAAATACGGAATTCATTCACTGCTTCCCTGGGCTTGCAGGTGTTCAGCCACCTCCAGGAAAGCTGGGGTCCTCATGTGTAATGGTTACTTGGGAAGACAAATGTCATGCTTCCAAATGTCATCCCCTTCCCTCTTCTTCCCCCAGCTTTATACGCTGAGCATGACATGATAAGGCAAGCAATATCCCTTTGGTCAGTTGCGATCAGCTGTCCCAGCTGTGTCCCCTGACAATTTCTTGAGCACCCTCAGTCTACTTGCTGGTGAGGTGACTGAAGAGCAGAAAAGTCCTTGACTCTGTGTATGCACTGCTCAGCAGTAACTAAAAACTGTTTCCAGCACAAATCCAAAACATAGGCCCATACTAGTAAGTATGAAGAAAATTGACTATATCCCAGCCAAAACCAGCACAACAGAAAATACATGTTGTTTGATTAACTACAGTCACAAAATTTCCAGGCAAAAAAAATATAATTAAATTCTGCAAAAAAAAGAGACATATCAAAAGAAAGAAAATTAATATTTTTGTAACCAAACAAAATAAACTCTTGCATAGATACTACCACGTAGTATCTCATTAAAGCCCTCATTAAAATTGACAATTTCCAGGCATTAGCATCTAATTCTATCTTTAATTGAAATAATATGTGTAAGATTTTAGGATGGTATCTGCAAACGCTTAACAGCATCTCCTGCAGTCATGCATTTTGATTCATTTTTTTTCCTTATGGAGACTTGGCCAAGAAATTTCTCAGAGATTTTTTTTTTACATAAGATTTGAGAGCTTTTGCTTTTCTCAATGGATGGAAAATAACTCCCTCCCCTGCTCCCTAATTACGTTTTACTTATTGCTATTGTTCGGGTGTTTTTTTAAAAAAAAGAAGATCCATGCTTTGCAGCTAAAATATATTACTTGATGGATATTTTTTTAGCGTGGTTAGTATGAGTGAAAAAGTTAGGAGAAGAATAGCGCATGAAAGAGGGAAAGTAACTTAGTTACCTTTCAGGCTCATTTACTCAAAATTTTGAAAAAATGCTAAAAGGCAGATCAATTAAGATTAATTAAGTTTTTTAATATTAGTTTTTAAAACTTTCTTTCAGATATACCAATTTGAAATATTGGTTTGAGGTAATTTGCAAATAACAGCTGGAATCTGCCATTCCAAAATCTAAATATACTCTGATAGCTGAATCAGCACTTTCTTATAAAGATTATAGATAACATACTTTGAAAGCAGATTTTACAGTTCTTAGAAATCTAAAAATAAAGACCATTTGCTTTCATATACAAAGTTATTTCTTTGTTCTTAAATATTTCATCTTTTAGACCTTTGTTTCCCAGTAGCTTATTGTGTTTCTGTGACCTTAGCATCTCTAATATTAATATTATCTCTAATTTCTCCTTAATATTTCTAATTTTAGATATCCAATCACATTCATTAAATAAACACCAATTTAACTGGGGCAAGCAATCATAACCTTAAGTCAATTCACAAATACGTAGCATCTGGGAATGCTTATAAAAATGAGAACAGAGTTAACTACATTCACTATTTCAAGCTATGTGGATAGATTCTTCTGTATGAAAATGAGTATTAGTGATAAACAAATGATATTGCATGTACATGGAATATAGAAAAACATCCCACTCAGAGTAATGGGGAAAAATCTTGGGCGCCCAGATGATATTTGAGTAATGTCTGAGATTAAGTCATAATTATGGTGGAATTAGGAACAGCAAGGAGCTGGTAGCATGTTCTGCTGCTGGTAGTGTCTTTCCTACACAGGAAATTTTCCAATTCTGTCCCTGTATGCGAGGAGAAGTGATTCTCAGACCTTAGCTACATTTGAATAATGATTCAATTAATATATGAATATTTGCATACTTTAAAAGTGTAAATAACTTACTGTTAAAGAGTCTAAAAAACACATTTACATCCTTTCATAAATTTACATGGAAATTTTATTTTAATTTTCCTTTTTTTAAATTGTTTATCTTACACATTTTTCATTCTAATTTTTCATAAATATATATGGGCAAACTTGACATATTAGACACTAATACAAGCTTGGAATAGAAGTTAATGAGCACATATGCATTTAAATACAATGTAATGCAGTGCAGAAGCATTTTACTGGGTTAATATACATTATGAACAATGAATTTTGTCAGGTCAAAAAAGGATTTGGCATCTAGAAAGAGAATGTTGTCATTCATCCAAGTCTCCAAGTCTCTTTGGAACATAAGTAGCACCTCTAGCTAATTAATGATTGTCAAAAAAAAAAAAAAAAAAAAAAATCTAGCCAATATATTCAAGTGAAAACCATACAGTATTGCAAAATACAAAAAGGAAGAAAAAATTTGTTACTCAACAACTATGGCTACTGCATGTTTCATTATTGCATAGCAATACCAAGTTCTGTTGGTAGACTGCAGATATGGCGAAATTTCCAAGTAGGCTGTAAATGGAAAATGCACCTATGTCACACTTCAGGAAGGGTATTTTTGTAAGTACTTTACCACTCTCAAAAATATCTCAATAACTTTAAGGTAGAACTTTTAAGGAGCCAGAGCCAACTGTAGATATTTCACTGGCTTGCCTACTTGCAGACAAGTAAAAAACAAAAGAGAACAAACAAAAAAAATCTGGAAAAGATAATTTACCAGGAAAACTGTTCTCACGGCTTTAAGTATCCTCATTCTCCACATTTTTCCAAGAGTATCATGTCCCTCAATACCTCATATAACCTTGTCATACATAATAAGATAGATAAAAACTCAGGCTATGGGTTGCAGTCTGTTCAGAAGTCATCTAGTTAATACCTTCACAACAAAACCAACCAACCAACCCCTCCACCAACAACGTAGGTTTTACAGTCTAACAACAATGAAAATTCTCAGTGATCTTATGCCACTTTGAACACAACCATGGTTGAAATACCAGTGTTATACATATTGCAGTTTTCTGAATTAATTTCCAACATAAATAAAACCAGCAGAAATGGAAAAACTATAAAATATTACTCTTGTAGAAAACCTTTACATTTTTTTGTCATTCGCTGAAGTCTTTTGTCTGCTTACAAATATGCTTTATTCATCAGGCACAGTATATAACTTACTCTAAGACATTATATATATTCTATATATACATAAATATATATAATATATATAAATTAGAGTTTTATATATAAGGGAATAAATATACACACACATATGCATATGTATTCCCTTGTATATAAATCTATATATACATTCCCAAAAGACATAAACCATTTTCTCTGGAAATAACAAAAATTAAGATTATAAACTGCTGAAGAAAGGCTTGGAAGAAAATAGATAATTTCCTTTGGTGTTAAACAGATTTGTTTGGATATTTATTTAAATATATCCACTATATTTTATAATCTACATTCAGAGATAATGTTTGATTTTTTTTTTTATTTACACAGGCCATTAAAATGATACATATTGTGCGTTAATGTAGGGACTGATTCATTCAGAATATTATGCAGGCATAGCTTGATTGCCAGTTGCTACAAATCCTGCATTTGCTGTGTTATATCTGATACTCCTGAGATTTGATATGGAGAAAATAAGGCTGAAGCCTTCGTTGAAGCCACATTACCTCCAACGTCTGATAAAGCTTTTTGACTTTGAAAGGGATTTTTATGTTGGCTTCATTTGACTTCATATTAGATTCCAGAAGGCAAAATTAGTTTGCAGAATAAAAAGAAGAATATATTTGAAGAAACAATCATCTCTGTTTTTGTAAAGAGCATACGAAAAACAATCATTATTCCTTGGCCCCAGTCCAACATTTTGTGACCATCTCCCTCAACTGCCCCACAAAAGAGAAAGCAAGCTAAAATTCTGTATTATTTCTAAACCAAATAAACTTTTTTTTTTTTTCAGGGATGCAAAATGTGTTCTGTAATACTTTTTAAAACTGCTTGGATGTATTAACTATATAATGTTTCCATTTAGTTACTTCCACTAACTGAGAAACAGAAAGGAAAAGAAAAAAAAAAAAAAAAAAGGAGAGCCAGCATCTCACAAAAAGGGCAGTAGACTTTGGATATCTACAGGATACGTTGAGTGTTGAGTTTTTATACCAGTTCAGTGATGTAAGAACTACACGAGTATGGGTTAAATCTTTAGATTTAATAAAGCTATGCCAATTGAAACAAGAATTTGGTCATAAATATGTACTGCCTTAAAAACAGAACTGTAAGTAGCTTAAAATATTTGGGAGACTTTCTAATAATCTGTACAGGTTTTATCATTATGCTTTTTGTTAACTGTATTCTTCCTGGGTCATGCAAGTCTCCAAACTTCCAATTAAGAGGTAGATTATGAGAAAAATTTGAACTGCAAAACAAAACATGAAAATGATGTTGAAATTACATAGCAATGCTTATGCAAATTGTGATCCAAAAAGTGATAAAACATGCAAACACTTTCAATATATATGCAAAAATATTGGAAAAGCACCCACACTCAAAAAAATCCAGAGCGCCTTGTTAAAATTGATATGTAATCTCAGAAAATAATTATTAAAAAATTCCCTTTATATTCCTCTCTTTTAGTAGAAAAATAGTGATCTATAGAGAAACTAACAAAAGTTGCCTTGATTCAATTTTGTTTTAGGTAAAATTATCAGTTACAGCATGTTCATCCACAAAAGTGGTCAGTGGCTTTGTTTAGTGAAATCCTGATGGCTGCCCCAAATCTTGCTGTATGTGGTATCTGAAGTTTATGATGTATCTGAATAATACCTCCCCACTGATACTCACAACCATCCAGACCTGAAAGTAGCAAGTGAAAAATGTTGCTTAGGAAACAAGGAAGCATTTAAGAAGTCACTACATGCCAGGCCCAACTTCTTTGTGTTACATCAAAATGGAGAAGAGGGTGCAGGCGGGGAACATTCAAGAGGAATAGGACTTGTTTGGGAGGAACAGTTATGTACATACTGAAAATGTTTTTTAGGCACACTGGGTGCTGATGTAAAAAAAGACCAATAAAACTCACATGAATTTTGGATCATGATGTCAGTGAAATTGCTGCCATTCACTTCAGCAATAACTTGAACTTCCCCTTATAAAGACAGCATCATTTAAAAAAAAAAAAAAATCTATTTGAAGGTAAAATAAGACTTTCCCTAGCTCTGTCAAAACAGTTCATACATCACACTCTTGAAATAAAAGGATTGTAGTCTGACTACTTATGTTACAAGAATTCATATTAAAAGATGCTTTTATGATTTTAAAGGAAATACAGAACTGGCAACAGTTGCAATCACAGTTCAATGTGGAGAGGTGGGAGGGGTGAACCTTTGATATGTTCTTGAAAAAGTACTGAGAATTGCTGGTGAGAAGTCTTCCTCTGGAGTTGGAAAGGGCAATACAGAAGAAACCTGCAGCTACTAGAGAGTATGATATCAAAAAACCCCACAGAGATGAAAGTATATGGATGTATACTCTGAAACTACTTGAAATTTAACTTTGACACTAAATAGGAAAAATATTATTTAAATTATCCGCTTTCCTACTAATTTTAAAATTTTGGCATTATTTTTCTTCATTGATCAAATAAGAGCAAGATGATAATTCTGACAGAGACATGAAGAGGATGAAGTAAACAAGATTAAGATCAGTTAAGGATTTGCTTGCAGTGACTGACAGAGACTACAGACTCCACAGTGCATAACAGATTCATGTGGTATGTCCTGATGTTTGAGAGCACATTTCTTCATTGTAGGACAGGGGCATCTCTTTGTCCTGACCGTGCGGTGCTCCAGACTCAGGGAGAGGTAATTAAAAGAAACCAGGAGGATTCAGAGAGATGGTATATACTCAGGTCTTGTCTTGAAAGCAGAAATGTGATGATGAAATGATTTGCAGTATGAATTGCAGCTCATTGCAAGTAAGAGTGATATTCAGGGGTTTGAAGGCAAGTTACACTAGTTTTGCTACTCTGTTGCTTAGTATAGAACCGATTGAAGGCAATTTATTATTATTATTACTTTTAGAATTAAGAGATTCAAGACAATTGCCCCTTTAAGACCTGTTATTTGGAAGACATGTTGTTTTTTTTTTTAATTCCAGGCTGGTTTTGCATAGATATGGTTCCAATTTTCATCATTCATCTCTGGATTTTAACTTTTATTTTCAGTAATATCAGAGTATTCTGATGGTTTTCATTCTGTTGCTAGCACTAAGAGGAAAAGTAATGAGAGAGGTGTAAGGGAATGTTTCACTTGACTCAGTTCCCACTTTATATTGTCCAGTTGTCTGCTCCATCATTTTACCTGATGGGATTAAAAATTCCACACTGGTGAGTGGTGGTAAAGCAGGTCTTTCATTCCTGTTATTTATTAACATAACTGACCAGAGATGAAAGAGAAGTACCTATGCAGAGGATTATGTTTATATAAATTTTTATTTCCTCTGAGATAGTAACATAACTTTTGTTGCTGTTGGTCAAGTGTGTCTATGGCCCAAGGAACCTTGTTTTTCCCTTATTTCCTATGCCATGTTGTGTTGCATTCTGTGGTCCCACATAAATAGATAAGTTGCTTGCGTGTTTCCTGAGAACCTTTTTCTATCATCTTTTTTTTGAGTCCTTTATTTACTCAGCAGTAACTTCTAAGAGACTTAAGCCAAAAGTTGACACTAGTTGTCTTCTACCCTGAAATCTTAATCAAACTTTTTTGCAAAGAGATAATAAGCACCTAGAATTTTGCCTCAGTTATTTTGGTTCAACCTCTATATTCATCTCTTTTCAGATAATCTCTGCCTTTCTACCACTTGCTGTCAAGAGTAGAGTGATGTTCCTGATGACTACTCTAGCTAAAATTTCAGTTCCTCTTTCCCAATCCAGTACTTATAAATGATATTGCTCACTGTATGAAAGCTGAGTGTCAATGAAACTCTTCATTACTTTTTGGCTCTGGGCACATAGGGCCTTCACAGATCCTGGAATTCACCCTGTATATCTGTACAGCCAAAACCAGAGCACTATTTTTACCACATGGGGTGCTGTCAGGGCTATGGTTTGGAAGGAGGTGCCATGTTCTTATTTCTTCTCTGAAGCTGGGGACTGGGAAAGGAACTCTAATTTTATGGAGACTAAATCATTCTCCTTTACACATTTCACTGCTCAAATCTGAGCATGTAACCCATATTTTCTCCCAAAACTCTGAAAAGCACATATTTTGTTGCTGATACACCTATAAAATTACAGGACTTGTAGAAGGCGTTTGGTTTTCCTGCATATCATTAGCTAA
Organism: Pampusana beccarii; assembly: GCA_013399365.1. NCBI lineage: Eukaryota > Metazoa > Chordata > Aves > Columbiformes > Columbidae > Pampusana > Pampusana beccarii. The sequence goes on along the minus strand of VWYH01003303.1, from coordinate 43,639 downwards.
AAAGTAGGTATTAATTTCTGTACCATGCTGTGAGTAGATTCATGATGCTTCTCTCCTAAAACTGTGCTGACATAATGAGAAAGTTCAGCATTACTGTGGAAGTTCATAGTATATAAGATGATAATGCAGCAAAACAGAAGCAAAACTTTTAGAAGAATGAAAATATTATATTGGACACTACTCTTAAGGAACGGCTTTCCTAAAAGCACTGACATATATGCTAGATTTTACTATTTTTTTTTCTTTTGTTATTGGCACTTCAATGTGTGTTTAACACAGCTTGTTGTCAGCACAATATATTTGCAATTTTTCAGATTTAAAAGAGGGTTAAAATGTGTGATATGCTTTTCCCTGAATTGAATATATATGTGTCCTGCATCGACAGCGCATAAATGTTTTATGAATCAGACCTCTAATCTTCACAATTTTTGAGGCATTTATATGCACCTCTCCCAAATGAATAGCTCCTTTCCTCACCTACAAATAGAACAGAAATATTGTCACTTAATACCTTCAGAAGCTTGTACTTTTAGTTTTCAAGTCCAATGCTAAATAATTTCTGTGAAGTAAAATTGTAGATTCACGTTTTCTTTTGCCTAAAGGAAGAGAAACAATTGTGTACATTTTAATTGATACAAATATCAGTGTGAAATTGCAGACACAAAACCAAATATCTGGCACAAAAATGATACGCTAATACAGGGCTTCCAGACTGGCATTGTTGTGTGCGCCTTGCAGCAATTTTGCTCAAACTCGCATTAATAAAAAGAAGTAACTTTTCACAAAATACACGGGAAAGGGAGGAGAAAACTGGTATGAAGTTACCTGTCTGCAAAGAGCTGAAGTTCGACCTTAACTCTCCTCTCAGTAGACTGTCAAACAACTACTGACTTGCCAATAAACCCATGCATCTACTCTGGAGTCATTGCCATGAAACTGATTCAGGCCACAAAAGCAAGGGCAAGTATGTTTTTAACATCAGGAAGTTCTGAATCTAGTCCCTTTTGGAAGAAGGCTTCATAGTCCAGCCCAGTTCCTTCAGCCATACAAGAATACACAACCAAACAAGCTAATTGCCACTCTTGTTAGCCATGTACATCTTAGTGTTAAAGGCTTTTATGTACAGGCAGATTTTAGCTTAGTTTGAACTAAGTGAGGTCTGAATGTACTTTGTGTTCAAATGTATGTGTTGAAGTACAATGTAGTCAGCTATCACAGGAGGAAACAACTTCTGGAATATATTGTAATTCAGCTGTTTATTGCATTTTAGAGATGATGCCCACCAATTGCTTGTTTTCTAGCCTTAACATTAACATTCATATTATAATTGTTTATACAGATATAATGTATCTTTTTGATCTAGTGGGCATACAAAAGAGAAAAAAGTTTTACTGTGCTTCACCCAGGTGGTTTGTTTCTTTTGAAACAGATCTTCGAGCTTAAATTCTTTGTAATATTAGTGGTAAGTACAGTTTGGGCAGATTATTTCAACAGACTTAAATAACACTCTAAAGATGAACACAAAGTATCTTCCCAAATAAGAGTACGAGATGCTTTTGCATTAGATATAATTTTGAAACAAATCTGTTTGACATTGGAAGGTTTTATAGTCTGGTTTACCTGACTCTTGATTGTCCAGAGTCATAGTTTGATGGACTAATTTGCATGAAGTCTCTACCTCTGTAATCTCAATTTTGTATCACTGAAATAAATAAACTGTAGATAGCAATTTGAGTCTTGCCACATGGCAAAAATCTGTTCCCATCCAATATTGTGACTGATCATTATTACCACAAAACCTGGCCTGTCTTGAAGACATATTTCTAATGGAAGTCATAAATGTTGCATTCTGAGTTATATTGTAGATTAAATATTGGTTTCTCTTTCTGAAGGATCTTCAACAGCTTTGTCAGCTCTGCTGGCAGCATCTTCATTCTCATTGTTCGTTAATGGTTCTGCTTCCTTCGGGTCAGCATTTTTCTGTTCTTTCTGCTTCTCATCTTCTAGCTTCTTTTCTTTTGCCAAAAGCCTGTAGTTAATGGCATTGCCAATGAACAACCAGATACTGGCCACAATCACAATCACTCCACAGACAAAATACATGTACTGATATTCACCAGTAACATCCACTAACCAACCTGAAATACAAAGACAAGAAGAAAGAAAAAGAGTTTTTAGGATAGAATGTCCAATACAATCCAGATCTTTCCCTAGGAGAAATAGCTATATATTGCCTGGTTTTGAAGTTGGAGCAGAAAATAATTTTCAACTTGTTCAAATAGTCTAACATATATAGCAGAACTTCAACGAAACCTGTATTAGTCAAGGTAACAATTGTCATTGGATTCACTGACAATGATAAAACATTGAAGAACAAAGTAAAGCTTAATGAATAATGACAGACAGGTTTTTAGCTCTTTCATTTTCATTCTTCCCTTGTCTTATTATTTTATTCACCATCTAATTTTGTTTCCTATTGTTTTGGAGTGACTGTCTGACACCCGTGGAGGCTGCATACAGACAAAAGGATAAAGAGGTATGTGCCTTTTTAAGCTGCTATCACTGTGCATCAGCCGCTTGATTTTCAGTTTTTCTTTCCTGTGACTGGTGAAAGAGAGAGAAAGGCTTGTCCCTTCAGCTATCATAATCAACTACTGAGTTTTGAACTCCAAAGCCTGTACCTGAAAAGCACATCCACACCTCTGAGATTAATATGGTCATTAGAAAGAAAATAAAATAAAACTGCTCTTCCACTTTATGAGCGATTCTTTCTAATTTTTCCCAACTTGCAAATGAACTGTATGTATTCAACTATTTAGCTCTGAACTCTGCTACATTGTCATTGAAATTCACAGGGTAACCTGTGCACTTCAATTTAGTATGTATTTAGATGCTTTTACTGGGTTTAAGCCATAACACCAGCCTATTTACCTGATACAAATTCACAAGCCTTCAAATCATTTTTGTCTTTTCTTTATTTCACAAGCCTAGTATTAGGAAAATCTCAAATAGCACTGCAACTGTATAATTCACCTATCAGTGTAAACAGCAAAATTTACTGGTTTTTATTAGCAAAAAGTCTGATAAAACTGATGATTAAAAACGAAATTCTGCATTAACATTATTTCAGCATAAAATTGTAAGAGTTATGTAAAAGTCAAAGTTGGAATTTAGGTTTTCCATGGATTCATCCCCTTTGTTGTCTCTATTTAACAAGATAAAACAATTATACATAAAGTTATAACACAAACACTTGCTTTTCAAAACTTCTGCAAAGCTAATCTACTGAAAAACAAATAGTTGCATACGCTATTGCTCCAAAAATATTAGATTTAATATCTGTAGAGTTAATATTAATATTCACTTCAGAACCTGACTGAAAGGGCTGGACTCCAGTGGTCACAGGCTCAGTGCCCCCACTAGGTGGCATAGGAAGAGTCTGTGCGAGAATATATTGTGTTCTGCCATTACCAAACCGAATTTGTGTGTTAAAAGATGAGGGAAATATGGACTATTTTGAGGACTATTAAGCATGTACTTGTACAAATATTATTGTACTGAAGTGAGTGGAATTATTTTGGCATATTTAAAATTTCACTCAACAATGCTATTTTTATAGAAATACTGACAGTAATCCTTAAAAAATGTGATACATATACGTTGGTTTAGGCACATATAACCTTACTGACTTTTCTGACATTTTTTATGTGGGTATAGTGTATGTGGGTATAGTCTGATAATCTCAATATCTTCCTGTTTTCATATTGTTGGGCTTACGTTGCAACACACATATGCATATGTACTTTTAACCAATACTTTTCAATAAGATTTGAGCATCTATTTCTTTAGTCTCTTATATCATCAGAAGCCTTAAAATTATAAAACTTACTAACACCATTACTAAATACTGACTAAAAAGCTAGCAAACAGAAAATATTTTAGATAAGACTCTTCCTCATTTTTGGTGTTAGAATCCCAAGAGTTATGAATAGAGTCCAAGCTATACATGTAGGCTCCTTTTTAAGCTCCCCTTACACTCAAAAGAGACGAGTTGGCACCATCATCATCCTTCAGTCCATGTAGGATGGTTCACACTCTGAATTGCCTTACACATATCTGTTGGCTGCAGGAACAGGCTAAAGGACTGGCTATGAGAAGGACCACAGTGTGAAATCATGCCAGGGCTGAACGCTCCATGGCACCAGCTGGAATCCCATCACATGTGTGCCCTGCTGAGGCTGTTGAGCCTCTCCCTGCCCTTTCTGGCACCTCCCTCCTGGTTTCTTTTCTCTAGAAGTGTCAGTCCTCTCTTTTTAGGCAAACTAAAGTTGCTACGTTAAATTTACATGCATGTTTATCTAGCTGCCATCAGAGAAAATAACTATAAGTCACTCTGTGAGATGTTCACAAGAACTGACCAGAGGATTCGACTAATTCAAGAGAGTAGAACTGTGTTGGCAAAGAGAAAACTGGAGCTGAATACTAGTCACAGAGAAAACATTAAATAACATTAAGAACTATGTTTATATTAATTCCATGCTAAATTGCGAGATTATGCTGTAACGTCTGAAAAAAAATGGGATAAAAGAGATTCTTACCTCCCAGAGGAGGGCCTATGAGCACAGGGCAACACTCCACAATGGTGACAAGTCCAACTGCACTGGAAAATCTGGCAGCTCCAACAAGGTCCATCAATGTCTCAAAAAGAACGCTGCTAACCATGCCAAATGCAAACCCAAAAAATACAGCATATATCACCAAGCCAGTGTAATTTGTTGCCAGAGGACACAAGACATGACAGACGCCATTGTAAAAGACAGCAAAACTAAAAAAGTACTGAATCTTTGGCCGGATAAACTTGGAGTTTGCTACGAGTCCCATTGAAGGCCTAGCAAACATGTCTACAAAGGCTAAGATAGATAGCAAAAAAGCAGAAGAATATTCATCAATTCCCTTGTGCTTCGCATAAGGAGCCAAGAATACTATTGGAGCAAAGAAACCGATAAACATAATGACATTTCCTGACAAATAGATCAGAAACCCTCTGTGTTTGAAGAGGGACAGATCTAGATATTTATTCATAGTTTGCCAAAAAGACTTCTTGTTGTTTTTGTGCAAGGTAGAATCTCCTGTGCCTTTCTCAGCATCTTTTTTCACAGGAGGGACTGGTTTTGGTCCAACAGGTCTCATAAGTGAGCCAGCCACACAGCAGTTCAACAGGAGTCCTCCCAGAATGAGAAAGCTTCCTTTCCAGCCAAAGGCATTAAAGAGGAATTGATTGAGAGGTGCCAATGTGCTCAGAAACACTGGACTTCCAGCCATGGCCAATCCATTAGCAATGGGACGCTTCTTATAGAAATACTTGCCAATCATGGTCAAGGCGGGCTGTAAGTTGAATGCTAAACCCAGACCTAAACAACGCAGAAAAAACAGTATTATTGCAGGTCATGCACTACAAAATAGATCACATCTATCTTGAGTTCTTTTTAAAATTACCAGTATATAATCCAGTGATTTCCAATGAAGATATTATAGAAACAAACTAGCATTAGTGAATGAAATCCAGCTTCATTGCTAATGTGTGTTAATGCCAAGACTATTATCATTCTGCTATTTCCTCCTGTAGCACTGCAATAAAAGTCAAAACTCCTTGTGTTTCAGGAGTGATAGAGACAAGGGAATCACAAAGGAATTATGGTATCAGCACCTTGACTCACCATTTTTATGTTTACTAAGCTATAATATAATTCTTTCTTGGCTCATTTGACAAAAGTCATTAAATGTCACCTCGGCTACAATGAATGCAGTGTGTATTTAAACACATAAATCTCCTCATTTCTTATTTCCAGCCCTATTTAAGATCAAACTTGTGTACAAAAATGGACCTTAAAATGGCTAATTATTTTGGAGCACATTTAGCTCCACTTCCTCAGGTATGGAACTCACTGGTAAAGATGGAAGAGTTGTAGAGGACAAGTACTGGAGCAGACCACTCATCCACATGAGCTGAGTGTATAAACTGAACCTCTAGGCCTTCTCTCTGCATTAGGACATCTAGACAATAACATCTAATTAGCTATGAATCTGCTGGATGGCACAGGAGTGAAGTTTTCTTCCCTGATAGGCTCATTGCTGGACCATGACTTTATTCTCTCAGAGGGCCCCGAGTTTAGGATGTGTAAAATAAGAACTTTAAGAAATAATCACTGAATAAAGGACTCCTTTAGTCCCAACATAAAGACAAATGAGCTTGAATATAGGAATAAGTATTATCTCATTCATTTATTGCCTGCCAATACTTCACTTTACTTGCCTTCCTTATTCTGAGAACGTAGTTTAAAAAAATAAAAACACCACTTCTGATAAGCAGGTTATTTCATTTACTGGCTTTATGATCACTTCAGTTCACTGCCTTAGGCAATATCCAGGTCTTTTATGATACATGAATAATTTTATTTGGGGGTTGACCCTGGCGGATTTTAAACAGAAAGCTACTGATCTGAAAGTCGTTATACTTTTCTGTGAGAGCATATGTGTGTACAAACCTACAGAAAGCTGCTTCTAGCTTCTGCATTTTTACTAGAATTCTGCTAGCCTCTGTCACCCCATTTGAAGTGCAATATAATTGAAAGAATAAATCTGAAATTCTACACAAATGACTGTAATAAGTGCTGTCACGAGTCAATCAGTTTTTATACCATAATTACAGTGCAGTGTGGAACAGTACCTACATACAACATTTATTGAATAAAATCATCAGTTGTTCCTGAAATATCCGAAGAAATAATTTAACATCATACCAGCTAATTTAATGGATTAAATAGTTCAGGTAGCTGAAATGAACTGATCTTGCTAGCTTCTCAGTTTGCATTTGTACAATGCCTTGCACAGTGGGTTCTTGATCAGTAAGGTTCATTGGTAGAACAGTACTAGAAATAATATATCTTTTAAACAGGACTCTTACCTCCAACGACACCAATACATATGTAAAGTTCCAGGACGCTATTGCAGAAAGAGGAAGCAATCATTCCAAATGAACACAGGATACCTCCTGCTATCATCACAGGCCGGCTACCATACTTATTCACCAAAATACTGCTTATGGGACCTGTTGGTAGAAAGAAAATACAACATGTAACAGGTTACTCTATCATCCATGTCTTTGTATTTTGGGCATGTTGGAATGCTTTCCTCTTCCATCCTGGAAAATGTTTAGCTCTTTCTATACCAATTTGTCTTACAAGTACACTCTGTGAGTCTGCAGACACATGAGCCTGGATGTGGATATATTGCCTGCATGACAATATAAATATTGACTAGTCATGGAGATTGATCAAAATATTAAAGACATCAGACAAGCAAGAGGGATTGTTACAGTTCACAAGCACTCAATACTGAGATCGGTCAATGGAAGCTTTGAAAGTGCAAGGACTGAAGAATTCCAAGTATGAGACAGATATCAAAAGTCCAACTCACAGAACGGGAGGAATCTCCAGGCAAGCAAACTAGTAATTGACTTTAGTACTGTAGCATGTCCTGGACCTCTACTTAAACTACACATAGACTTAAAAATATTGTCAAATCAGAACGTAAATCTCTGGCCCCTGAGGCTTGTTTTCCCTTACCTCATCCAGAAAGTAGGGTAGTAAGATGACTATATGCTGTGTGGGAAAAATCTAAGACATGGTTTAGCACAAAGACCTATAAAATTCAAAAATATTGCTCCAAGTCCATTTTTCAGTTTCAACTGCAATCCAGTTTATGGCGTAATTACATCCACACTAAACAAACACCTAGTATGCAATTTAGCATGACATGCATTATATGTTTTTTTAAATGCCCATGACTGGAATAGATGGTGTGCTACATATCAAGATTAAGAGGTTGTCAAAGCTCTTTAGGTAAACCTGCATACCATCTGACTGCACTATATTTGGCCCAAACCATTACAAATAGTCTTGCTTTTGCAATAACTAAATTTATCCAGTTGAGAAATAAAAACATCCATAACAAAAAGCAATAAATTTCAAACTCAAGATCAAGCAAGCATCTGGCATAAAGTGGAATGCCAAGCACTGCATCTGATTTCACTGCAAATCATTCATTGTACTGGTAATAGCTTTAAGGTGTCCCTGTCCAGGCAGCACAGACGTTGGCCTATACACTCAGCTTTCCACCAGCAAAAGCAATCTCTCTTCTTACCCAGGCAGTTGTATTGTACGTGGGGAAATAGAAGACAAACAGGGTGGCTATTTTACTGGGAAGGTGAAGGATGCTCAGACTGAAGGCATTAGGACTCATCTTCCAGACACAGAAGCACAGGAGACCAGGCTCTGCTGTTCACTTAAGCACAACTGTATATCAAAACCAGCAGACTTGAAAATCCACAGCATGGAATGCCCCACCAAACATACAATAGCCCGGAGATTTATTATAAGATTTGAAATCACATATGAAGCACTAAAACATTTCACTGGCAGTTTATACCATGAGATACCTAACACTTCTTTATTTCCATTTGGGGGAACCACTGAGCAGAACAGTGACGAGCTGGTGTTTCGCCTTTCAGGCCATACAGAGAAAGCAGTGAAACATGAAGGACAGACAAATTACACTCCAAACACTTCTCAAATATATCATGTTTACTTTTCCTGTCTTAATAAACTTGGGCTCTCATAAGTATGGTGAAGCATAACTTCAATCACGATTTTTTTATTTATAGAGCTATATTTGGACAATCAGCAGTTTGGCTCGTGTTTGAATTAGAAAGAAAGCCATTTTGAAACATGCGAACAACACAAATATTTCTTCTGGGTCAAAAAAGCTCCTTTGTACTTGAACTCTGTTGAACTCAAAGCAAAAAGTTTCATTCCAATATCGAGGAATATTTATATTTTTGAAAATAAATTAAATTTCAGGCAATTTTATAGGAATAAAGAGGTTTAATTGTTATCACAGCTAAATACAATAACAGTATTTCAATTCAAAGATAGCAAAAGAATTATTTTTAAAATTATTTTCAAGTTATTTTACCTGTGATGAGATGCAAGTATTTACAAAAATGACCTGAGCACATCAAAATTTGTTTAGTATTTGTTAGTATTGTGACCTCCCCCCAAATTACTACTGTAAGAAATGTTGTCTTGTTGCAGTCTTACTTAAGATACACCTTTGCTGATCCTTAGGATTGGGACATCATAGGAGGTGAATATTTGACCCTACTTTTTACAGATTTATTCACTATAGGCAGCACCTTGAATTCTACCCTTATATAAATACTTCAGTAATGATCTAGATAGACCTGTTAGCAATCTGTTTCTTTCCACATTAAACAAAGACAGCATGAAAAGCCAGAAGGATAAGTGTGAGACCAAATGACACATAGCAGACTATCAAGTGTTAGAAAGAGAAGAATTGCATTAAAAAATATTGCTGTGCAATATTGCTATATTGTTAGCATTTTAAATAAAAATATTGATCAAAAAGACAGCATTGCACAGCACTGACAAAGTTTTCCAACAATGATGAAGGACAAAGATGAGCTCTGCTGTAATATTCTCCCCAGAAGAGTACTGACTATAATAATCATATTCTTTAATACTTTTCCATGTCCTTCCTTCCTTCTCCTGTAAAACAGGAATATGAGGCAGATTCTTGTTTGTTTAGGGATTTGGGGAAGAGGTTTGTTTTTAGTTTTCGGCTGATTGTTTTTTTGGGGGAGTTTCCAGAAATGGCAAGTTTGATAGTACAGTCCTTTGAGGGAGATTGTTTTGCAAACAGTTCCTTATTAGGAACAAGAAAACTGGACATCTGTGGATCTTAACTGTAGCAGTTAGGCCAGGACTGTAAGCTACACCTTTTCAGATCAAAGCATGCAATGCTAGCCTCACCTACAAGACCTGTTAGCTAGAGGTCAAATATGGATGTATTAATTTATGTAGGCAGTGGATGGAGACACCAGAGGAAAGACAAAGCTGTCTGATGGGTCTGAGCCCTGTACTTTCAAATGACCTAAATCTGGAATGCGTTATGAATTTAAAATCCATTTAAACATAATATTCTCCTTGAGACATTTTCCTTAAGTTTAATGATGTGTATTCACCACCACAGCTCCAGTTAATTTGGAGTTTTCTTTTAGTATTTCCCAGTATTTCGATTTAAAATTTGTGCATGTGGGAAATATTAATTGTTCTATAAGCCATAAAGTTAGTTTAAGCTTACTCCTTAAGTTATCTAGGAACTCTTCCAATTTGATGAGTAGGTTAAATATTTTCTTGTGACATCTGTGTATATACTTGTATATACTTGTATATACTTGGTTTTGGAGTTTCATAAAATGATGCATATTCATACCTTAAAGTATATGAGTATGCATAAATTCCAGCTGTTTGCTTGCCATCATACATTTTATAGCCATGCACAAATTCCTTTTCACATCTATCAGCTTCTAAAATTATTTAAGCAATGTTCACATGCTAAGATGTATCTATATTCTGTGTATATTTTTTTCTTTTTAGCAGAAGGAAGATCAGGCTGTTTAAGTACTGTACCAGTGCCAAAATCATGCTATACATTAATGCACGTTAATGCACTAACGGACTGCTAGATCTCTGAGTCTACTTTCCAGACATCTGAAGTAACCACATAACAGATGTTAAGTCAGGAAGCCCACAAGAATATTTACTCTGATCTCTCCCTTAGCACCTACAAACCATCAGCCACAAAAGACTATACACTTCCTAAACCAAATTTAAGACCATTATCATAATACGCTAACAGTGTCCTGGCTGTATTTTTGTTTTATATCTTTCTGTTTGAGGCAAAGAACCAGACTGTGAGAAGAAATAAGACAGCAACTATAACGAGCACCACTGAAAAACTGTTTCAGGAAAGGTGGTGCAGGAGGACACAAATGCTTTAGAAGAAGATGAGAAAAAATAGCAGCTTTTCACATTCTTTGTTATATGTCAAGGAAAAGAATACAAAAGCCATTTCAGCTATGTAAGCAGAGACTGGCTCATGCATTTGGGAGCTGTTTATGATGTTTTATACAAATTCTGTAATAATGTGACACCTACTTTCTATTCTGATGGCTCAGCAGAACATTCACTTGCACATACGTATTGTGCAAAATGTGAGGGCAAAGCTGCTTTCTCTGGTCTTCAGTGAATACCAAGACCTCTCTGAAGAAAAATATTGCTTACAAATGGGAGTAATTATTTCTTATAATAACAAAGGTAGCAATAATCCATATTTTCCTCTCACCTCCAAGTTTAACTTTTCAGTCACTATTTAAGTCTTGCTTATTCTGCTAAGCCATGTTATAAATAAAAAGCAATAAAAAGACTACATAACTGAATAATAAGTAGATTTTAAAATCAGATGTTTGAAGAAATAATCACTTTTTTCCACTTAAATTATGCTTATTGTGTTAATATAGTAAACTCGACTATTAAAGTTTCTTTTTGAAAAAATATACTGCTTGTTATTTTTGTGGAAATGAAGAGAGCTCAAACTATGCAATAAAAATTTAATATTCTTTCTCATATAGTTACATTCTCAGAGATACAGACGCACTCATATACACACATCTATCTATGTATTAACTTTTTTCAGCTCTAGGAAAATATACACTTCAAAAATCATCTGACTCTGGAGACAATGCAACAACTTTATATCTAGTACCTCGAAAAGCTTAAAGGATGCAAACCTGATAAAAATATTTCTATTTCCTAACATCTTGAGGTAATAGTACAAGCAGATCAGCTTTAAGGCAACGAAATAGAATAAAAGAAGATTTATTATGCATAAAATCTATACCTTGCTTAGCTCTCAGGTAGAATAACATTTATAATTCCAAAAGTATTAGGTATACTCCATTAATTTATAAGAGGAAGAGAATCTAGGACAGTAGAATTCTTGCTGCCTTTTCTCTTTTCCTTACTTTTTTTCTTACCAAAATAATAATAAAAAAATTACTTTAGACAGTTCTCCCATAAACAGACAGCACTTTACGCGACAGATGAAAAAATGTCCTCCATCTTAAATGTATAATACCTAGTCAATATGGTTACGGTATTAGGGATTGGTTTGTAACCAAGCTCCCATAATTGTCTTTTATGTCTCTAATAAGATCATTTTTGGCTCTATTCTATATTTACATTCACTGTAGGAATGAAAGCTTTTTAAAAAGCATATAAGCTTGATTTTATTATTTAATTTATTTGTCCAGGTTTGGTTCCTCACTGCTATTATGCAGTCATGTAATTAAAGATCATTCACATCTGTAATTTTTTTCTCATACAGTCAGTGCATTCATGCTTTTTAGTTTACTATCTGCATTATATTTAGTATGGAACTAGAGATGAACATATATTGACAGTATCATACAGCATTTGTAGTGTCATTCATCCAAAGCAACCTGAAATGACTCAGTCTGAACAATATGACATATATTTAAACAAAGTGAATTGCTGAAAGAATTGAAAATAAATGCAATAATAATATTTCAAGTTGTACTAATGCAATATTGTAGATCGCATCCTGTCAAGTGATTTAGACACAAGTATGTTTGCAGCCATCTGCTCTGTAGAGTCAATGCAGATATCCTTCCAGTCTGGCTTCATTTTTTATTTCTGTTTCCTGCAGGGCTAGAAAAGCCAGGAATCCACATTAGGATCAACAACTTGCTAATATCAGACTTTTTTTTTTTTTTTTTTTAAATGAAAATAAAATCCACTTGCAGGAGCTGATTTGCTTTGTTTGGCAGAGAGTCCCCAATAATTTCCCAGAGTAGAGCCTTACCTTTCACTTTAGAAGTACTTCTTCAACAAAAAATGCTTTAAGTGGGTGCTTGGTACTGCTATTTGAATGTCATCTCTGGTATCCAGAGGAAAAGAAAGTTACAATTGGTTCTGATCATGTCAAAAACATGTTAATGAAGTTTTAAAATGCTTTAAAAATATGCTGCTTTTTGCAAGCAAGACTAAGTGAGCATTCTGTGACAGTCATCTCTAGTTCTACCTTTGTCTAAGTGCTCTGTGATAGGCACTTAGAGAATATAGGAAAAAAAAAATTAAAAGTACCAATGAATTTGATAATATTAAGATGTCATGCAACTATTTTAGTGTTAGACACTTTATCACCTTCCTGGGAACGGTAACCTGCATTTCTGACACTTTTTTTGTGTTTACATAACAATAACAAAGGTAACGTAGTTCAACAATTGCTTTAAAGCTTTCTCTGTAGTTCCTCTGTGCATTTGGCAGTATTTTTCTTCCATTTCATATAACATTTACAACTGGTTGCACTGATTCCATAAACCCAAATAATATAGTAACCTTGACAGAAAAGAGTAAAAAATGCTCTTGCAATAAAAATCACCAAAAAGAAATGGGTAACGTTGAGTAAGGGTTGCTAAGTCGTGAGTTAAGATAGCTCAGCAGCTGAAGCACAGCATGCTGGGGAGTGAGCAGTCGGTCGTTCAACCATCCATCACACTTTGCTCACCACTTCCCGTCTTCTAACTACATTTCCTCCGTGTCATTACCCTGAATGCACACATTCTTACTTGTGTCCTGCAGGGTCCTTGAATTCTATTAAGTTTCTGTCTTTCGATTACTAATGAGGATTAATTTGACCTTCAGATATTCCTTGGAACTTTTATGACAAATACAATAACCATGTCTGTAGTAACCCATAGGAGCCTGGGTGATGGTAGAGCGCCTCAGCACACTGGCTGCTTCCTCATGGTCTTTCCCTGCAAAAGGTTATATCTCATAATTTTGAACTGATGTGCTCAAGTCAGGAGCATGTGTGTTGGGCTGCAAATATGAGCTTTTTCCTGAAATGTCCAGAAGAAACATAAATAAGTGATCAGTGGTGCTGATGCTTGCTTTTAATATACTGCTTTTATATAGAAATTAGAGATCCTTGATCTGTGTTTTGTTTGTTTGTTAGTTTGGGGTATTTTGTTCATTTGTTTGTTTTTCCAGTGATATATCAAAGACCTTCGATCAAAGCTGTTGATTGGTTTTAAGGTTTTTTTTTCTTGTTTGCTAGGGTGCAAATATGTAGGGAGTTATGGACCACGTAATTTAGAAAACTTATCTTTAAGTTAGCAAATTACTCTGTATGAATTTAAAGAAGTTGGGAAATTGCCCAGCTTTTAATCAAGGAGTAGCCATGCTGATTATTATTTACATGGATTCATATCATTTTTTCTATTAATTATCTTTTGCATGCGGTGCTACAGAATTTTTTTCACAGAAGGCTGGAACACTTGATCACAAAGCAGAAGACTTTAAGATGATTTACGACATTTCTTTTGAAATTAGCAATATGAAACTTCGTAATATTTAATAAGAAATAAATGAGTGTAATCTATGAGCTGCTGAACATTCTGCAGGTTTCAGAAACATTTACAGTCATTGACTACAAAAAAAAGTTGTGTCCCAAAATTAACTGCCCAAATTTTGCATTGACACACTTACTGTGAAATGAAGTCAGGTGTAGAAAAATATTTCAGCATTTTTCAAATTTTTCTTATATTTGTATTCCTGCTTCCTTCAATATCACAGGGTGAAGCGAAGCCCATGCATATATATTTGGAAAAAAAATAGTCTTTCAACTTGGAAAAAGGCAAGAACCAAGAAAGAAGAAAGGAGGGAGCAAGCTAATGATGAGATAGAACCAAAGCGCCTGTAAGAGAGATGCATATAAACAGAGATATTTTAACATCAGGTGCATATTTCACAGTGTCCTGCATGCCTCTGTAACTGGGATAGCTGGAAATAGCATCAGACATTATATGTGAATCGTAAACGATCTTCTCAGAAAACTGTTATTTTTTTCTCAGAAACAACGATGCAACCATCTTGTAATTCAAGTCGTAAATGTCATGTAGTTATCAACACGAATATTAGAAAATTCAGTGGCAAATATAAGGTACTTGGAAGTACTATTGAAAGTTTCCTGCAGAAGAAGACAATTTTTCTAGCTTAGTATTTAACCATAATTAACTTAACTCCTTGGAACTTGGTGTGCTTGCATGAATCTAACACAGCTTTTCAGACCCAAAAATGAGTTGGGGATTTCACCTAAATAATATTACTGTTGACAGGTACAATGAACCTGTGCCATAAAAGTTTCCTCTCTTTCAAAAGAAAAATGAAACAAGGACTTACCAATTTTCCTCTCTGGAAATACAGCAAAGATAATAATATAAATATGTAAATATGAGCAAATATAATTCTCTATGGCAATAGTTAATATGAAGGTATTAATAATAAACCACTAAATTTATATCCTTTCCAGGGTTTCACCTGGAATTTCAGGAGGCATAACTCTAACTATAGCAATGCTCCAGTGAAAATATTTAGTATTTTTTATTCAGAGTTCTTATGCTTGAAGTATTATCCATTAATCTCAGTGGTTGCTGCTTCTTTTGACTTAGTTAAATTTGGTAGTGTTTGAGCACTTGTACTGGAAGAAGCATCACATTTCTGAAAAGACTAAAATAAATCCTATCTTTCTACTTTCATAGCTATCCAGTATTGCTACTAGTTGTATCACACACAGACATACACACACGCACACGGTTAATAGAAACTACTTGACAAACAAGTTCTGCTGTTACAAAGGGAGGATGATTGCATTGTTGAAGAACATAAAACTGAAAAGAAAGACAGAGGTTGGGGTATACCATTGTCACAACGACAACTATAGTAACTTGAAAATAAGAAATACATTGTGAATCTCAGAGCTAATTGCTGGTAAGAAAAACAAACAAACAACAACAAAACCAGTGCTTGCTAATATTAATATTTATTTATATTCATAATAGATATTTTCCTAAACCATGTTATTGGCTAGTTACATATATTACCCATTTTTCTTTCTTCCTCTTCAAGCAATGACTTTTTCCACAAATCTGTGTGTGCACATGTGAACACAATATTCATAAATGTTAATTACTCATTACTTCCTATTTATTATTCCTTATCATCCTTCATGATTTTTACACACCTTCTTAAAAATCTCTGGCTACTCTTTCTGGAAGCAGAATAATACTTTCTAATTTGGAAGCCTAGCAGACATCACAGAGACCAAAAGTCAAAATAAACATTTTCAGAAGACCTTGCACAGGCTATTCAGTAGTTCTTACAAATGTAGGGTATATTCTCTGCAACTCAAATCAGTACATTTTCCAGATAATGCATTCATTGTGAAAAATTCAGCCAGCTTCAGTTAAGATTAATATAGTCATTTGGATTTCTCTGTCTTCTACAAATTGCCCATCATATTAATGCTCATACAATATCCTGTCTTTCCCTGCACATCATCCTACAGTTAGTTTTCCTCCAGAATAATATTATACCAAACTCAGCTTGGAAATTGTTCTGTGTATGTTCTTAAAGGCAATAATACGTAATTTCAGAGAAAGCACAAGATACATGCTTCTTCTTACTTGCTCCTTTATCATATTCCTTTCTGGTCTCAATTTTTGCATTGTATAATTAAAATACAAACTGAAAATACTCAGTCTACTACCTATGATGTTTCTGTGGAACACTCATGGTGAATTATGGACCACAAGTGGATCATTAAACCTCATCTACGTATTTAGAATATATGCAACAAGAAGTATAAATCTGGATGTACTTATAACTTGGAATTTGTCCTGAAAATTCATCATATTTAGGTCATTGTCAATAATATTGCCAGATTATTTCCAAATGCATTTTCTATTTAACACTTGTGTAACATTAAGATTAAAATGTATTTTATAGAAATTTTTTTCGAAAACATTACTTTATCATTATTTTTATTGTAATTTTATTTTAATAATACCCCATAAAATGCATATGAAGACTTTCAGTGGTAACAATTAGAACCTTAGGAGTGGGAATTTCCTGTGTTCCTTCAGAGCCTGTAAATTAGGTCATGTCTGAAGAACTGCATAAGGTATCTATATCTGAATAATATTTAGTTTCAAATATACTGTGGTAACAGGAAGAGGGAAGGAAGAAGGAGAGAGGGAGGGGAAGGGAATTTATTTGTGTTTCAAAGATATGCAAAGGGGGATCTGAGCATTCTCTTTAGGTTTTGGCACCTAAGGTGTTCAGAGTGTATGTGCAATGGTAATATATTAATGGGATCATACCAGATACAGAATTGGCACTTCACCCAGTATTTTGCACAAGAGGAGACTGAGAAACCAGGGTGGGGGGTTGGAAGAGGGACAAGTACACTCATTTGTTAATTAAAAGTGAGATCTTTAGGGGAGGGGGATTTTTTTTTCTGTTTTCAGACAAGTGAAAAAATAAGAGTTACGTCTATTGAGAAAGTCTGTTTAATTATAGAATGATATGTAAAGGTAACATTGAATATTCTGTCTTCCACATAAAAAAGATTAAAAGTAATATAAGCTGTTAAATAGCTAGAAACATGACAAAAAATCGCAAACTACAATAATAAATAGAAAAAGTTATCATAAGATGACCTTCTTGAACAATAATAGTAACAAGATTTATGTGATTTTTTTCCATCTTTCAGTGCATTTATTTCAGCTGAGCCTGAACAAGTAGCCTTTATTACACCTTAGAGGAAGTGGAACCTCTGGAGACAGCAGGTCTAGAACTGTGGAAGTGTCCCACAGGTTCAGATCAGAACATTTGCCAATTTACTTAAACTTAAGACACCCCACATTTTGCTGCATTTTAAAAATAGTAATCTTCAGGAAAATATTTACTGATTGATCAACAATTTAAGAATGAGTTCTAATCTCTTCTCGTTTTTTTTTCCTAGCCTTTTACAGCAAAATACACATGCCTGAGAATAACAGTCTATCCAATAGAATTGAAAGAGAAATCACATATATAGTTTTTATATCTACATTATCTGAGCAGATGTCAGTTTATTTTTGCATATTCCTGTACCCACTTCACGTATTTTTTGTCATCAGAGTTGAATTTGTCGTGAAGTTGACACTTTTAGATTTCCATCTACTATGGAGAGAGCTTTACCTGATAAGTCTTTCAAAATTTTACATGTTTCCTATGTATAGTCACATGCTATTTCTTTTTGTGGACTGGATCAACAAATACAGTTTCCATGGACTATAGTTAATCAAAACATGATAACTTCCTCCAATGAGAGGGAAAGTATGCCTTCCACTATGAAAACAATATTTCATAAAATATGTGAAAGAATCATGAAAAATGAGTAGAGGAAGCCTGGGACTTCAACAGTGGAAAAGGAATACATTATGAGGGAGCTGGGTGAAGGTTTTTATGACGACATTGTTTTGCCTGAAATAGGCAGGAAACAACATCTATAATGTTCTCTACAAGCCACTTCCCTTGTAGCAACAAAGGATACATCTCCATGGACAAGGTCTTCTAATAATAGAGGGGTGGAGCGAGGGGAGGATCTAGATCAGGTTTGCTTACATATATTATACATACAAATTTGCTAACATATATAACACATATAGGGAATATTTAAACTCTGTTGCAAAAAGCAACATGAAGTGACTTGGTGACCTAGTGCCATCTTACTGCACTTCAAGGTAATATTTGTGTGGCTTTTGAACCACACATATTTTCTTACCTGGTGTGAAGGAATAAAACCACCCACCACTGGCAAAAGATTTATTCTCCACCAAATAATGTGAATCAGCTTCCTTCTAATGATTATGATGCATCATAAATTCAAAATAAATTAGTGCCTGTTAAAATTTAGGCTTCTCGTGATTTGTGTTACTGATGCTGCTTATACATCATGCATTCCTGGAGCCACCTTTCATCTAAGGAGTTATGTTGATATTCTTCAGCCAGAATGTATTAAAACAATCCAATGAAATATACCACTGCAAGGACTTAACACGTACACCTGTGAGGAGAATATTACTTAGGTTTCCTAATGAAAGAATTATTTTCTTCCCACAGGGGGAACTATGTTTCTTGAGTCAGTTTTAACACATCCTACTGAAAAGCATTTGGTTAGAAAGCTGAACAATCTAGGCAATATATATATTTGAAGACCCTGTCAGGTAAATTTTTTATAACATCAGGAGAAATGATCCAGAAGAAATTCTATTATATGAATTTGTTCTTGTCTTAATCCCATATGCCACTTCAGCTCTGTTTCTCTGAGCATAGGGTCAAGTGCTTTGCACTCAGGTTACTGTTTACATTTGAGTAAGTAAATATGAAAACCTTCTAAATCACAATGGCAATGGTTTATATAACCTTGCACACTCTTTGCACAGGTAAATTCTACGGCGCTGTGTCAAAGACAAAAAAATCACTACCACATAGACTATCTTTGTGGCATACTATTTGATTTAAAAGGAACAATACATGAAATTAAAACTAGCATTGCATGAAGCACTCTTATGATTTAACATTCATTTTATTCTCAAGCTGAAATAAAAGTTTCAAGTCTCAGAATTTTCAGTTCAATTAAAACTGTTCAAATAAATCACTCTAAAATATCTAAATGTCTTCTGTCATACAAATAAACAAATTAGAAATATAACTATCCAGTATTCCCACGATCTAATTCTTCCTCTTAGCTTTTCAAAATAATTGCAAACGTTGTTTCAGGTCATCTGGTACTATACTGCATTTCATTACCGTAGAATGATAGAATCATAGAATCATTTCGGTTGGAAAAGATCCTCAGGATTATCGAGTCCAACCATAACCTAACCTAACTCTAGCACTAAACCATGTCCCTAAGAACCTTGTATAAACACCTTTTAAACACATCCAGGGACAGTGACTCCACCACTTCCCTGGGCAGCCTGTTCCAATGCCTGACAACCCTTTCCATGAAGAATTTTTTTCCTAATATCCGAACTAAACCTCCCCTGGTGCAACTTGAGGCCATTTCCTCTTGTCCTATCACTTGCTACCTGGGAGAAGACACCAACNGGCATAATCATTTCTCCAGTCCTGTTGGCCACACTATTCCTGATACAAGCCAGGATGCTGTTGGCCTTTTTGGCCACCTGGGCACACTGCTGGCTCATGTTCAACTGGCTGTCAGTCAACATCCCCAGATCCTTTTCTGCCAGGCAGCTTTCCAGTCACTCTTCCCTGAGCCTGTAGCGTTGCCTGGGGTTGTTGTGACCCAAGTGCCGGACCTGGCACTTGGCCTCGTTAAACCTGATACAACTGGCCTCAGCCCAATGATCCAGCTGGTCCAGATCCCTCTGTTTGGTGATCCTACCCTCCAGCAGATCAACACTCCCACCCAATTTGGTGTCATCTGCAAACTTACCAAGGGTGCACTCAATCCTCTCATCTAGATTATTGATGAAGAGATTAAACAGAACTGACCCCAATACTGAGCCCTGGGGAACACGACCTGTGACCGGCTGCTGACTGAATTTGGCTCTGTTCACCACAACTCTTTGGGCCCAGCCATCCAGCCAGTTCTATATCCATTGCAGAGTACACCCATCCAGGCCATGAGATGCCAGCTTCTCCAGGAGAATGCTGTGGGATACAGCATCAAAGGCTTTACTGAAGTCTGAGTACACAACATCCACAGCCTTTCCCTCGTCTACTAGGGGGGTCACCTTGTCATACAAGGAGGTCAGGTTGGTCAAACAAAATAAACCCAGGTTGACTGGGCCTGATCACATGGTTTTCTTCTATGTGCCATGTGATGTCATTCAGGATGATCTGCTCTATGACCACCAGCTCTCTCAGCACCCTTGAGTGTATCCCATCTGGTCCCATAGACTTGTGGGTGTCCCAGTGGTGTAGCAGGTGTACCAAATCATTTTAAAAAAATTGCAACTCTACAGTTTTGAATTTAGTATAAGCCCAATTGCTGGACCACATTGGTCTTCACTGTATATATAGTTGCACATGGGCGTCACTCTGAGATTAATTTCCCTATCACATTTTGGGATGTGTAGTCCTTCTGCAAGTCTAGACCATAGAAGTGAGGTGTTTGTGGGTTTTTTTTGTTACACTTTTTTTTTTTTTTAGTTTTCCCTAACTTCCTGTGACAATAAAAAGTGTGTTAATCAAACCTGATTATTCAGGCCATCAGCCCCCTTACCACCATCTCTGATGTTGACTAAATTATCTTCTCACATGAGAATCATATAATTTCAGATCATTACCTGAAAGTGTTTTGCTAAATAGTTTGTTGCTTCAACGAATAATCAGAATGATCCTTGCTGTCACAGTGCCTGATTCTCCAATCCTCAGTGCACTTTTCAGCACTGGAACTCCACAAAATCCAATAAATTAAAATTGAAGTTTGGAAACTCATGCTTTAGGTGAAATTGTACTGTGTCCTTAGATTTTTACTCTTTATTTATGAAGCAGAGATAAGCTTACTGCCAAATAAGTCAGGAGTTTAATCAAATGATTAATTTAATAAAGTGAAAATCGCCAGTTTTGCACAAATACTGTAAATCCTCAAAACTAATCTCCTATATTTCATTTATATTTTATTTTGGAGAAAATACATGAATAATTTATGGATAATGTCTTTTTAAGGTTGATACAAATAAAATGAGATTTTAATGAGTGCCTCTGGGAGCACTTAAGTCATAAGGTACACTGTCAAGAGATCTTGGTGTCACAAACACCTATGGATAAACATATTTGCCTAAATACATAAAGATGTTTATATGTTGTCTTGAAGCAGGTCAAAAACGTATTTTAATTTTGAACTTTAGGAGATCACTAAGGTATTTAAAATTGAGCACATATTGCAGGATCAGCACCATGGTGCCCATACTTGGAACAGAGTCCCAGGCAGTTATTTCACCTGCCTCTGAAAAGAGCATAACATCATCAGTGAAAACTGTTGTTCATCACTATGTATATTGATTAATCTCTTGTAAGTTTTGCTTTATACTTTTATTTATTCTAGTGTCACTAGCCAAAGTGTGACTCTAGAACATTTCGCTCTAAGTTCAAAGATGATCTGCAGATTCACTATATGTAGCACATGACTTCTTTATCAATAATGTAGCTATTTTACTTTAATTCTTTTATTTTACTGGTTTTGCTCTGTAGATGTCCATGTAAACTAACTAAATAACTAAGTAACTAAATAAAAAAATCTTATTTCACCAGAAGTAATGTCATGCCTCTTCGCACCAGCTTTAAAATCTTAGGTTCCTTAATCAAATGTTTCATGGTAACATTTATAGAGTACGGTTTCTTATGGACTGAATAGTTCCTGCAAAGACAGTCTTTAAGTAGAATATCCAGAAGTAAAACCTCCTGAACTTTATTTATTTGCTGCTCTGGAAATTACAGCTATTCTGATTAGGCAAATAACAACAGATTCAGCTACTTAATTACACAAACTCAAAGCTTAGCAACATCACAGTAAGGAGGGATTAATTCGGTCGTTTGGGTATATGCCAATAATTCAAACAATTTAGAACTGATCTGCTCTTGAAGCTTTTCTGAGTGAATTTTGACTTCCAAGGACACAAGTTTACTCCCCCTTCTAGGGAAGGTCAAACAGGACAGCCACCACCTTCACTTGTGCCAGTCCTACCCTAAGCTATTGAAGTCCTTTGAAAGTCCTGACATTAAGTTATATACTACAATGTAGAAAATAACAAAAGATAAAAGCTAGGGTACATCTGCAAATCTGGAAGCAGAGTGTGTGGGACAGAGAAGCTCATTCTTTTTAAAAGGAGAAAGAAATTCAGCTAAGTAAAATCTGTTCCTGGAAAAGCAGAGTCCTTCACAGAAGACAAGCATGAGTAGGGTTTATACCGTGACAAAATTGGCACTGCCAGCTGATACTGATAGGGAAGTGTTTGGGGATCTTATTACAAAGAGGCTTAAGTGTATTCAGTTTTCGAATCGTTTACAGAACAGAAGTAAATATAACAGATCCATAGATTTCTATCAGCTTATAATCACCTACAAAAGAACGTGAACTTGGTCAATTTCTAGACAAACCAGCTATTCTCCCAGTTGTGTTTTTTTCTTAGCTGGTGACGGAAGAAAGGGAATGATGGGTACGATGAAAGTCATTGCAAGATTAGAGAAGATTTACAAGCTAGGTAATCTTTAAATTACCAGGTATTTTTAGCAGTACCAAACCTAGTACAACTGAGTCAGTGACACTGAAATGTGGGAGAATTATAATGTGTGCAGCATACAAGAGGAAGATTAAAGAAGAAAATCAAACCTTAACCAGAATAGCTTAAAATGACCAGCCATGGTTGCGTATCTCTAATAGGAAGCATTCTTAGATTTCAGGGTCTCTAGGGAGTGAAATATGAAATATTAGTATATTTGTGCAAAACAGACATCTGAACTCTTCCTCTACATTCCTTTAGCATTCACAAATCAGAGAAGTCTTTCTGAAACATCATTCATTTGATGTGTTTTGGACATTTAACATAGGAAGAGATGAATCAGAAATTCCCATTTTTATTGACTGACAACAGAGGATGTCTAGACAACTGGATCAGATGTAGTTGCCTATGCTGAGGAATACGAAAGACATTAATTTTGTCCATATAATCTCTAGTTACTGTTGTTAAAAAGCTATAAGGGTAGTACTACTTCCTTCCAAGTTTTCTAAAAGTCGAAGTACTTAATGATAAGTGTTTCAAAGCAGTACAAGTAGAAAACCAAACAGAGCACATGTTTCCATTATCAGTGGGAAAGCGCTGCGAGAAGTGTTTGAACTAGATGAGGAAATCAACATCTTATTTCACAACAGAGTCTCCTATTTAAATTACATTCTTTCATTTGGTTGTCTAGTCATAGTATATATTCAAGCAAACAAAAGTCAGGTAAAACTGCAGTGAAAATACTTAACTGTTTCTTGACCATTAAAAAAACCTTGCCAAAATTTGTAGGAAAGAAAGGTAAGCTTTTCTTTTGCTTGTATGCATCAACAAAACATATATTAACTACTAAAGCTGCAGTTGTTTGTGCTCTTTGACATATATAATCTTAATAGAATATCACTGTTAGATGAAGAGGTTCCGATTGATCAAAAATTCTTCATATGATACATATATTTATCTACATGTGTTGCATGTGATCTCTGCAAAAATCTTCAAAACCAGTCAATAGGTTAAAAGACAGAAGTAATTATAAAAGACGATTTAAAACCACCTCATTCTTTGATTCCTGTAGGTTTCCTGGCATCAGCATAAGCCTGTCACTAAGACCCTGGTCCACTTCTATCGATGACTACAAATCTACCTATCTTTATAAATCACAGCAAAAATCTCTGCTGTTGCCATTTGATATTGGCTTAGAATATCTTCTAAACATATCAGTACAACTCTGTTTCCCTTAAATATACCCTTCAAAACAAACAAAGGAATAGTTCTTAGACATTCCAAAACAATGGACCAGTAAATTTCTGTAATAAGTTCTTTGTAAAGTGCTGGGTTTATTATTTCATTTGAAGTGCTGGTGTGACTACAATGGTATACACAGCTTGAGCAGATAGACCTTTCCTTCCCCACAGTACTTCTCTGGTATCTGCTTAAATATCTCCTAATTCCCAGTTGTACTAGACCATTGTTTCACTACCTTTGAATTATGTGATACACATCACAAATACAGCCATTGTATGATCCAGTGATATGAAAAACTATACGGGAACTAATCCAACATTATTAGTACACACAAAATCAGCATTCTTTCGTCAAAGTTTTACAACCTCAACGAACATATCAAAGGCCTAAGTTTGTCCCTTGTTATCTTTCTTAAACAAACTCAAAGTTTTAATCCCTTAGAAAACGTATTTTATGAGGCATGCTATTTATTTTTGTTTGACTTTGACCTTTTACTTGAAACTAAGTGGGAGAAAAAAAAGAAGCTTCTTTGCAGATAAAAAAGCTGTCAATATTGATTACTTTACTTACAGAAATTCCTGCCTACAAACCCAGATGAAGATCAAGACAAACACAGAACCTTAAATAAGAAAAGAGTGCTTAACTAACATTCATTATGTAGTCCACATTGCCTACTTGTATATAAATGTGAACTGTTTTAGTAAAGGGCTTGACTTAATTAAATTAAGGTTAGCACAAATATTTCTATGATATGCATCACATCATTATTAGTAACCTATGATTTGGATACTGGAAGAGCTTGGTAGAAACAAAGTGGGAATTCTTTGTCACATAATGTCTTTCTGACAATTATTCAAAATTAACATAAACATACAATAAATGACAAAAAACCCCTTATTTCTCTCAGTGGGAGCATGTCCTTAACTTTGAGACTGGCTTCTCGAGTGTGGCTTAAAAAATCCCAGTACAAACTATGTTCCATGAAAATTTGACAAAATTGGATCCCCAAAAGTCATTGAATATTTAACAATTAGATCTCATCTGTTCAGCCAAACATAACAACTTGCAGAGTAAAAAAAGAGCTTGCTCCTGTAGATAGGATGATAAACCTGTCTGGAAAAAAAAAAAAAAAAGTATAAAATCATCTAGAACAGATCTGCTTTTTTAAATCTTTCTTCCGATGACCATTTTAAAGAGTGTTTTCTAAATGTTACGGAAGACCTCTTTAAAACAGTCATTGCTATTGCAGAACACTGCCCTGCAAGGTATAGTTTTACTAAAACTCAAAGCCTTCCAAGAAATGCAAAAAGTGGCTGCACTACCCTTCAGAGGCTTTATCAGGCTTCCTTATCATTCAGGTCTTATTTTTAAAACTGAACTACTGTTTATTTATTTATTTATTTAACTTTTGATACCTCTTTTTTTGTACTTATCTCCATTTGTTAGTAAGATTCAAAATGCTCTGTTCTTGTGTTACCTCATTATTACTTCTTGTCCTTTATCTGTGAATCTCAAATTAACTTGACATAGATGTTTTACATGTATTTTAGGCTAAATGTGAAGTATTCCCTCATGCCCATGAGGCATTCAGTAAGTTGATAAGTTCTGCTTTCAAGGACACTCCAAATGAGATTATTAAAATTCAATGCTTTGCATATTCTGATGGAGAAAAACACTTGTCCCTGACAACAAAGGACATAGGTCAATTTAAGAAAGCTTCTCAATCTCCTCATCCACGGCCACTGAATTCCTTGCGCCAGTACTTGTAAAACCAAAATAAGAAAATATTACCAGGGAGGAAGAAAGTGTAGGAGCCCAGGTCCTGTCCAAAAGTAAAAACCTATAACCATCTGTTGTTTGTGTTACATGGATTTCGCAACTGTCATCTCCACTGTGCATGCCATTTCATCTTCACAGCAATATCACCAAAACACCCACTGAGATAAAAATCACAAATATTTTGAACATACCATATGATATGTTATTTTCCAAATTAATATTTGACAAAGTCAAAATGAGAACTTGTCTATAGTTTACTTTTGTGTTGTCACCTTAAAAGTCCTTTAAGTGTTTGCTACTATCTGGAAATATTTAACTTCAAACTTGAATAATTTAAGAAACAGAAAAGAGAGAGGAAGCTATTAAACGTTGCATTTTTTAGTTATTAGCATGTTTTGAAAAATGGTAAAGAACATTACTGTACTTACACAGCATCTTTCTTCAAAACGGGTCCAAAGGTGCTTTTTAAATTATTTACTTAGAAACATAACCTAGAATTTAAATGGACCTTTCTTTTTTGAACTTCAGACTAGCAAGACTGTCTCACAGTTCATATGTGGGTACGGCTTGAAGGATTTATCAGCTCTCAAGCTAATGTCTATATCCCAATGTCACTCCCCAAAAGTTATTAAAAACCAAATCAAAACAAAACAAAGCAAAACACAACAACAACAATCAAGACCCCAATCTGAA
Source organism: Pampusana beccarii (assembly GCA_013399365.1). NCBI lineage: Eukaryota > Metazoa > Chordata > Aves > Columbiformes > Columbidae > Pampusana > Pampusana beccarii. Next base: position 16,845 of record VWYH01003303.1, on the reverse strand, counting down.
ATCGTCCTTGGAAAAATGACAGAATAAGAGTAAAAGACAAGTGAGTAAACCAACTGCTTTTTCCCTGAGGAAATCTAAAACTCAAGGTCAGCTGTGTCTAAAATCACCGGACCTGTCACATGGCTTTCATAGTGGCCACTAAGACTCCTATCAAACCTACACTGAAAGCAATGAAAACATTTTTACTGGAAACAGAACTCTGATAAGAAGCTCTCTAATCACCTTTGGCTGGTTACTGCTGTGCAAAGTGAGGGGTGAATTTTTGAAAAAGAAAAATGAGCCAAGAGAACTTGAGGTCAAATGTATTTTAACTTTTTCTTGAATTCCTTAATACTCGTATGTGTTAGAGCACACATATGGTTCTATATGTATGTATACATATACAAATACATATATAGTTTATACATATAAGAATTCATACATGCACACACATTTTATATACGTGTCTTCATAGGCATGCAGCAACACAGGTTGCCCTATTAGGATAACTTACCTAATTCTATTTTACCCCAGCTTCTGTCCTCCAGTAACAGAAGTTTGGAGGTCTCAGTCACAGTCCCTTGGGTGTAGGACTCCATCACAAAACTATCACCCTTAATTTAATTCAATTGACAGTCTCTGCTCAAGAGAGGCAGAATAAGGAGTTGCCATGGAGACTGAACTATTGCTCTTCTCCAGAGGATGCTTTTTTCAAACACAGGCTGAATAGCAGAGGCTGTGCAATACCTCTAACCTTGATCACATCACAGGATCTTGCTTTTTGGGATGGCTTTTAGTAAACTCTAACAAATGTCCAGGACATGGGGGTGGGAGGAGAGCTTAAGGAAACAAACAAACAAACAAACCCAACAAAAAACAGTATGAAACTGCATAGTATACCAGATTGAGAGAGGAAAAGTGCTTCATATTGATTTGATTTATCAGATTTGTCACCTCTGCTTAGTGCTTTCCTAATGGGGTGAATGCTGTGCTTGACCTATTTGCTGGAATTAACCAGGACTGCAGGAGACCATATGGATTGCCAGATGGTCTGCTATAATTTAATACCATTTATTCTAAGTATGAAGTAAGTGATAAATATAATTAACATTCTTTTAGCTCCTTACTGGATGCCTTTTATTAGTTTCTTTTTTCTTTTTTTTCTCAGGCATTGAAAGGTAAGTTAATACCTTGTTACTGGAACACAGATGCCAGCTAATTACTGCAAGAGGCTGCAGCTTCCAAAGCAAAGAGCATCTGCACAGACTCTAACTTATTCACTGACCCCACTGTGATGATTAATAGGTTGAATGCTAATCTCTAACGAGGATGACAGATCTTAGATGTTTTCAGGTTACCTTAATTAGTAGTATGATGAACAGTGTTCATTACAAAGGTACGTGTCGCACTTCATAGTAAACAATACACCTTGTACTCATGGTTTGAACGTGTATTTCACACTACAGCACATCAAATGCTAAGGAATCAAACCACCTTCAGACAGTAAAAACAATGGAGTGATTTCCTTCAGAAATGTTTTTCCTGATTGTTATTTCATATGCTGCCAGTGATTGTCTAAATAGCCTATTTTTTAGGAAGTGCTTCTAGAGAACCTATGGCTTCAAAGAGTGTTTACATCAGGCAGGGTTGTTGTTCTCAACATTTTAAGACCACGAGTCCACAACAAGATATTCAAACAACTTAGCCTACTGCTCCTGTGCTGATAATATTCATAGTGACTGGAGTAGGTGTTAGCAGAACAAATAGTAAACCATTTTGTAATTTTTAGTGTCAATGTACAGGTGAAGTTACTACGCTGGTACTTCAGAACAGTAAAATAAGTATTAGCGAAAAGGTAGTATTATCGAATGCTTTATATTTTACATTAAAAGTGGTGCACATTGAATCTCACAGATAAAAATGACTACAGCTAAACGTCCTGTGATTTTCACCTGTACTGTTAATAAAACTTGGAGGAACACTGAGATGATAGGAACAGCATAAATTAAATGTTATTCAAAGATCAAAACAAAAGAACAGCACCTGTGCTATAAAGCAAATCTGCCCTTAGAATATTTATCTCAAATTAGAAAACAAGGTGAAGAACAGTCTAGGTCAAAAGTCACAGCATAGGGAAAACAGAAATAAACCCTGGGTTTTCCACACCTGTGCTCTTAATTGTTCCAGCACTTGGGCCCAGCACTTGTTCAGGGGCCTCCACACTTACACATGTACATCCACAGTGCAAGTGCTGATGCATCCTTAAGAAGCAGCTACCTTAGAAGGGATCCAAATGTGACAGGACATATCTGCTCTTTTACTCCACTCTTGACTTCACCCAGTGAATTTTGGTGAATCACTTGGTTATTGTTGCTGGTCCTATAAAATCCTTTATGATTCTCTACTAGTATATGAATAAAAATGGGATCAAAATATCTGAAGAGCAAGCTTTTGTTGATACTGACGCCACATGTCAAGACATCTTTATAGTCTCTCTGCCAACATTCTAAAAAAAAAAGGATCCATTTTCCATCCCATTAACTGAAGAGTATTTACCTGAGGTGCTTAAGCTAATGCTATGCTTGCTGCAGTTTTGTTTTTACAGTCAGAAGGGAAAGGCAGGTACTTAGAGCAACTTAAGTAGCCTGAATTCCTCTCTGTAGGCACTTGCCTCTTTTCCCTGACTGCTAAAGGATCTAGGGTCGTTCAGGTGTCAAAACTCCAGGGAGGCTGAAATCAGAGATAGAAAGTTACCATGTTAAGAATGAGACTTCATGCTTCCTTCAATAGATTTACTGGATAATACTGGACTTCACTATTACACAGATACAATCTCTGAAAAATATTGGAGTGATCCTCTTCATTGCTTAAAGATACTGAATCTCAGTGTGCTATTGGCATAATGTTTTCAGCTTCTATGTATATGCATTTATACATACACACACATATATACGTATGCATATAACTGCTCCATCATTGCAAACAGTCTGAGATGTTCCAAGTGGCCACCTCACAACATCTGAAGAAAGGGCAATATCAGATCTATTGCCAAAATAAGCTCTCGACTGCCTGAAAAAGTGTTTTGCCTAAGTATCAGCTAGCTCCCACCAATACTTAAAAAAATATTCTGAAAGAACAAAGAAATCGAGTAGAATTTAAGTTAGTCTTTGAAGTTGATAGACCAAAACCTGCCCAAGCAGGTTTGACAGTACTTAAACATGACTTCATACTTTAAAATCCTTCTTCATCTATCTTGTTCTTTACTTACTTGCTCATAAGAAAAATTATATTAGAGCATTTATGTTCACTGTTCATTTCAGTCCCAAGAATAAGACTCTATCCTAACTGTCATATAGATGGCAGGTATGAAACATGGCTCTTGGCCTAAATGGAAAGCAGACTTTTATTTTACGGCAAATAAGGACAAGATATTAAATCCCTGCCTACAGAGGAATACCTGTGCCTGACTAATGAACCCTGATAGTCAGAATATATTTCTGTGTTTAAACTCCATCATCTGATCTACTGAGAGATCTCATCAAGGCAATGGAAACTGAGCAAATGTACCCCCAGGCTCAGGAAAAGTTACTTGGCCATTGCTTTGTTGGAAAATGTGTCTCTCCGAAAATGTGAATTTAGGACAAAACTACAAAATAGAATTAGGTAAAGGAACAAACAAAAGGTCCTAAGGGGAAAACAAAAAGGAAGAGAATATAAAATGCTTTAAATGTGAAAGGAAACAGTACTTTAATAATGATGTGGCTACCAGTACTCTGTGATAAAATATTATACAAAAAGAAGCATGTATTTTGGTAAATTCTTTAGGTAATAATGATAAGATCACATAGTAATTAACTTTAAACATTTTTAGACCACAAATAAACCCCACCAAACTGTATTTCCAAATTTCACAAATGTCTTACCTCCTGCGTACATGACAGCCAACATTATTGATGATATCCAAGCTATTTCACTATATGATGTGTGGAAGATTTCTTGTATTTCTTTGAAGAACACCGTGATGGCTTTGGGGAATGCATAGGAAAATCCAATGGAGATAAAAGCCCCAAAGACCACAACCCATCCCCAGCCTCCATCTGGAGGTGGGTACTGTGGTGCTCCTGCTGCTGGTGGCATTTTTGGTCTCTGTCTCTTCTTTAACTAGGCTGAAAAAGAAGACAAGAAACACAGTTTCAAACAGTTTTCCTCTATCAAACTGCAGTATTCAATCATCATCTGCAGGAATTATAAAGAATCCTCAGAGCAGAGACCGATTTCCTGCTTTCATGGGACCACAAAGTGTGAGTATCTGGTTACAGAGGCAAAAACTCTTCTGAAAAAAAAAAAAAAAAAAAAATGCGGTAAGAATATTTGCAATATCCTATTCAGCGCGTGGCGACTACCACAAATCACTGATCTCAGTCACCGAAGTTGCATTTGCAATTAGTCACTTACTGGAAAGTGATGTGTTTGTGCAGGTTAATTTATGTAGCTATATGTGCAGTGTGGACCTAGCATAGAAATAAACAGAGGAAAAAAAACCTGGAAATGTGACTTATAGGAAGCTATGGAAAAAAGTTATAGTAAATTATCATTAAATGCCATTTTGCTATCAAGATTTACTGGTACCTCAGTAAAATCATCTGCAACGACAGCAAATATTTCATTACACAGTTTTTTATCGTATGTTGTCATTATCCAATTTTTACCATTGTTGGTATCTCTTACTTATCTCATGAGAATACCTAAAGAACAGATCCTAAGCAGGGATTTAAAATTCCTCGTGTATCCATAAAATAAATATAAAATATTACAATTCCATATTGAACTCTTATTTTTATAACTTTCATCTTCTTATCAGTTGATATTACTTGCAGGAGCAGGGGGGATCTTGATGGTACTATTTTTGCTCCGTTTTCGTATTAGAAGACATCAGGAAGTCTTTAACTAATAACCTCACAAACTTTCCACAGCTATTCTCTAATTTAGAATTTACTATAATAGATGCCACCAGAATTATATCTTTGAGAGGTTCTGAGAGGTGCAACCAAAACATTCAGGTAGCTCAAAAAATTATAGATAATCCGCATAAAACTCCTAAGGCCTGAAATAATTTTTATACTGTCATTATTATCCTGATATATAAAAAGTTGAGATTTCTATATTTTGCATAACCATTTTAGAAAATATGTAGTAGCAAGAATCCATTTTGTAATTTGGAGATTTTTTCCACCATAAACCCCCTTATTATTAAACAAAGAGCTGGGGTCCAGTGTTTTGTTCCATGTAATCCAGCCTACACAAACAGCATGAAATGAAAATTCCTTCTTCCTCCCTGTTTCTTTCTTGGGCATTTAGGCAACTTATTACTCTTGATTGGCCTCCTGTCATAACAGTATCAAAAGCTGTGGATGATAACACTGTGTAGGCTGCTGTTATGCTTATGCATAACTGCCCGTGAGTTTCTATGTGATTTCTTCCGTGCCACTTATGGCATATTCCAATTTCTCGTAGCAAACTGCATTAGCACTGAGAGTGATATGATTACCTTAACAAAAACTAAAAAATGAACTGTGTCAGCTTACATTAATCTCTCGGGATAGTGCCTGGAGTACTTTCAGGGTAAACATCATATAGCACTGCATGCAATATACACTGCAAAACTATCGAAGTGTTGCTTTTAAGATTACCTAGCACTAGGCTAGAGCTGTGATACAAACCCACTGTATTTCTCATTCTTCACTTTACTGATTCTGATTGCAGACATTGCCTTGATATTGACAGACCTCCGGAGGGGCAGCAAAATCAACCACTAAAACATCTGGCTTCCACACAAGGTTGCAAAAGCCCAGGTAGTTTGGCTACTACATCATATCATACAGATTTGCTGCTGGCAGCAATAGATCTATTGTCTGTCTACAGTGCACATAAATATTTTTTATATGCATGTCCAGAAAGAACCCCTGGCATGTACTTTGTTTCTGCTTACCCTAGTCTCAGCTTAATATTAGTCCACTGACATACACCAGTGAGGAAAACCTGGGCCTGCCTCTAGAAGTAGTTGGACTAGTAGAGACAATTCTAATTGCTGAGACTCAACTTCAGCAAAGCAGTTAAATACCAAGGGTTTTTTTGTTGAATCAGGACCCATTAGAAGGAATAGTATAGAAGATAATGGACTTGTAACTTATAACAGACATAGTGATGGTTGATTGCCTTGAAAAGCACAAAAGCTCAAATTGGCATAAAAAGCAGAACTCCCTGTGAACTGAGTGACAGTAAACAACACAGTTTGCTATCTGTCCCAGAAAGCTGTTGTTGTGCTCACCTGAGAAAACTTTTGGCTATTTCCTAAAAAAAAGGTTGACTATTGTTTTCTTACACTTCAAAGGTTTGAGCATATTTGTTTTCATATTTCATATTCATATGACAACACTTCTATTTCTAGTATAAATTTTAGTAATGCCACACAACTTCAAGGCATTGCTCTCCATAAAAATTGAAATGGATTATCAATTTATTGAACAAGCACACATTTTCCTAAAAATACTACACAGCCACTTTGAAAAACCACTGCGGCCATATTAGTCAGAAGAATGCTGAAGGTTCTGGAATGTCACTGAAGGATTAGTGCTTTGGAAAGATCACAGTTCAGTGCTTTCTCCTTTTCAAAAGCTTCATAGTAAACTAAGATGGCATTAGGGAGAGGAGCAGAGGGGCATTGGCTGCTCCTACACCACAGCCAAGAGGCAAAATGCTGCAAAGCCCACTGCATGGCCAGCTTGTAATGCTGTGCAGTAAAAGGCTGTCTGCTAACATACACTAGACATTGCACTGCCACAAAGTAGAGTCTGGATCACTGTATCTCACACCTCCTGTTTATCCCACAGAGTAGAGTTAATAATAGCTTCCCTCATGTTCCTTTATGATCATGATAGATAATTTTAGCTCCAGTTAATAAAAGGTGAAAAGGAGAAAAAATAATAAATACATGTTTGCACCAAATGGAAAGAAGCATTCATTCTGTGAAGAATATAAAGAAATATGACAGAAAACATAAAAAACAGGCATGAGTAATGATGTTCACGTGAAGGACCTGGTACCAGATTGGGAAAAAAAAAGGGAACAAGCAGCACTTGAGTAAATGAAGGTCACCACCAGTGTTTTTAGTCAGTCATGTGAATTCCATCATGTGCTCACAGCTAGCAAGAGCACTGCTCATGCCTGTGCTTTTATAGGCAAGCAGTGGGTGAGGAGCGCTGCCGGCCATCCGCCCAGGGAAGCAGCAGGGGAATGCTGACTGGAGTGGGCCCTGAGTGAAGCCATTCATCTCCCTTCTCTCTGTCAGACACAGAGAGCTTGCTCAGCCTTTCCATACCCTGAGTCAGACTGTACACAAGGATTTTCTCCTAAGCTCCTTCTAGTTTCCCTGTATAAATCCCATTTATATAAGCAGTGAACAAGAACATAGCTTACTATAATAAGAGCTGCTTGTGTCTACTAAATAATAATAGGAGAGAAACAGGGTAAGAGCACACATTTAAAATATCTGATATGCAATATTTATTATTATATACATGTCTCAGCATATTTGAACTTAGTTGTGTAAGTATGAATCAGTGAATAAAAAAGGGAAAGAAAGAAAAGGAGGGAAGGGTGAAATTAGGAAGTGAAAGAAAAAGATGGAAAGAGAAAGCAGCAAGCAAGCAACAAGATTAAACTAAGAGCAAATGCTACAGCCAAATAATGTATGTTGAGATCATACGCTGTGGAGTTCAGTCATGATCAACCTGTTCAGACTGCTCTTATATCAATGCTTCATTAATATTCTGCAGCTGCCAGCTGCCAGAATCGACTATCAATACAACAGCTTGTCAAAGACTCTTCTGAGAAGGGGTTATGTTGTTCTCTTGTTTACAGAGACAGATTTTACTGGGAGTTTTAGTATTGTTTTTTCTGCAATATTAGAGTAACTGTTTGCTTTTCTGCTTGCACTTTGTCTGCCTTGTCCTCAATGTGCCACATCACCACTTGACTCAGCAGCCATTTGTCTCAGAGTAAAAGAGCTGGCATGTGAAAAATCCGTCCCCAGTTGCCACAGTACGGTAGGAATATATGGCACGTGTATACTGCATTCCAGTTCCTCACAGTAAGCCATCCTCATGGATTGGCTGAGAAGTACCATCCACTTTCAGACATAGGAAACAACTGTAAGAACAGGCTAAAAAACCTAAGTCTTTTCCTGTATCAGTGGCAGAGGTGGGGTGTGGACTAATGTCCAAGTAAGCTGTGAGTTATGACTGTGATTTTAAAGTACATGTGTGTTTTAGAAGCTCATTAAGTAGCAAATGTAGATTAATTGTACTGCTTAATACTTGAGTTAGGAGCACAGGTGGGGTACAATGTTAGCTTTATGGGTTTGAATAGTCTGCTGCTCTAGCTTATCCCTAACGAATGTTAATTACTTGCTGTATTTGAAATAAATGACTGTGGTAGTATTAGCAAAACAATGAGCTATATAGGAATTATACTCTTATAAAAGATCCTTGTTTAAAAGCCGAAAAAATTTCAATTTTCTTATTTTTATTAACAGCTCTTTAACAAGTTCCAAGCAGGCTGGTAAAACAGAGTATAATCTCATTAAATGGTATTGCCTCATCAACTTCTACAAGCTATTGCCATTATCTTGTGAGCAATATTCAGTATCTGAAGATAAAAAAAAAACTCGTTAGTTTTGTGAGATAGGTTTGGGGTTTTTTTTTTTTTTGTTTGTGTTTGTTTTTTGTTTGTTTTTTTTTGTGGAGAAAGGGAGGATGTGGAAAAACTGACTGAAGGGATCAAGAGAGCTTATTCTCTGCTTTCAGCTCTAACTACTCAGTTCTGGAGGCAAAGCAGCTCCTAATGAGCTCTGGTAACCAGCCTTAAACAACTGGTAATTGTCCTGAAAGAGGAAAATAGTCTACATTTTGTCTAAGCGTCTGTATTCAGAGAATGAGGGGTATGCAATATATGAAAGATACACTCAGAATCTGACTTTACTGCATTTTTTCCACTAGCGTCTAACCTGCAGCACCAATACACCCTGTGTGAGACCAAAATTGCTAAAATGTGCCCAGGCTACCTAGCATTTTAGAAAGCTGCTGTTTCTTGTAAAGTTTCTCCAATAAGCTCGAATCAAAGGGCCATGTCTGTGAATGCTTTTCAGACTTTTATGTGACAATAAAATATATTATATATGTATTATATTTTTGAGGCTTATGGCAGTATTTACTATTTTTGCTGAAAATCTAAGCAAATCTTAAAAAAAATTCACCAGTTTTAGTTAATTTTAAACCCTATTTAACTTCAGTCTTTAATAACACCATACCGACAAATATTAAGATATATTACTACAGATACTTTAAGTATCTGTATCAAGTATCTTACTGAGAAAAGGCAAACTTTTTTTTTTCCTCAAAGAGGAGATGAAAGAACTTGTTCTAAATATTCATATCTGTGAAACAAACATGGAGTTATTCAACCCATTCATAATTTACAGTTAAGAATCAATATTATAGTATACTTATCCCACTAAAGCAGCAACAAGTCATGTGCTTGAAGACAGTGTGGGAAAGTAATAACCCCTCACACATCCAAAGCAGGCATATTAATATCATTCTTCCAAATGCCTAGGAGGCTGGCAGAGGCAGGCTCTGTGGAGGGAAGCAGAAGAGGGGCAAAGGCACATGTTGTAAGATAAAAATATATGAACAACCTTAATAACTTTCTTTCTTCTTAGGGTGTGGCATTTTAATGGGCTGATTCTTAGTAACAGCATCAGCAGAGCAAATAATTGGATGTAAACGCAAAAACTTTTTGATGAATTAAACAATGATGATTACAGATGTGAGTTCCTGATGGCCGTGGGAATAATAAAAAGTCTAATTCAGTTTTACCAAGAAGACAGGAATGAAGGCACGTGCCATGTAATTCCTTCTTCCTGTTTGAGGACTCAAAATAGGATTACTGAGACAGAAGTGAGCCCTGTAAGATATTGCCATATAAAACGCAAAAATGTATAAATTATGCTGTGAGAGTGTAATTCAATTCCCGTTTGTACTAAGGCCCTATTTCATCATGGTTTAAACAGAGGCAGAGGCCAAAAGCTCTTACTAAGTCAGCCACTAACGTGAGGTTTTCACATAACTGCAGCCCCATCTGAAAGAAATATATAGAAACTGCATTGGAATTGTTACATCATTGAAATCAGATTTTGAGCACTGTTGAGTCAATAGTGAGATGACTAACATAATTTGTCAAAACTAATATTAATGCAGCATTTGCAATTCATTGGAGTTTTGTTGGGGGGTGATTTTTTTTTTTCTTTTTTCTTTCTTTTTTTTTCTTTTTTTTTTCTTAATATCATATGTTGTGCTGCCACATTCTCCTGAGAAACCATAATCTATATTCACAATCACAATCATGGGTTGGAATTCCATTCATCGTGTCACCTGTTATTACCTTTTTTCATTGACTTTAAGGGAAACATAAATGACTGGCTTACTCTGGATGACTAAATGCCTGGATGACTAAAGTTAAGTGAAATGAATTCCAACAAAAGTGATTGCAATTCTGGTTTAATTACTTCAGAAAAAGCAGTCAATAGCATATCTCGCCTAAAGAGGTTGGCACTTCACCCAAATTGAAGTGCACTGAAATGAAATGTTGATGGCTAAATTGAAAATGCCAGCGATCCAGTCCGAAGAATTAATCAGTTTTAACAATAAGTTGATTGAGGTTGATGAAAAATTCTGTATACCCAGAGGAAAACAAAAACAAAAACAAAAAACAAACAAACAAAAAAAAAACCCAAAAAAACCAAAAAACCAACATTGACCTAATCAACCTTTCCAAAAATGCCCAAACCAAAACTTCATTGTGCCTCTGAAGAACTAGTTTTAATAAGCTCAGCTAAACCCGTCTTTTATCACTCAAAGTGTTGGCTCCCCACACTGCAAGAATACTGATCCACTTATTAATTCATTTCTAACCACTTGCATCACCCTTTAAATTCTAGTACTACTCCCTCATATCTAACTACAGTAGTTACCAGCTTTACAACCTGTCACATAAGCTTATTATTTTAACTCTATATAGACCAAGTTTAAAACATTGTTGGTAATATAAGCCTTTTCAATACACCAGCACACTCATCTTCTTTAAAATTCACATTGAGTGAAGGTTATATACCCAGAATAGCAGAAGTCATGTAAATCTGGAGCTGCATGTTTGATACATAATTTTAAGAGTTCTGATGTTTGGAAGATGGGGAGTTATATTTTCACTTAGTTGTAATATTTTATAAATGGAAGAACTAAGGTTTCAAGTCAGTGTTAATGGAGTTATCTGCATAGCTGCTGCACATTGCTTGAAAAATAAATAGCATAATCTTTCCAAAGCAGCAGATTTTCCATTATCAATAATAACATATATTCATTTTAATATCATTCTCTCAATACTAATCTGTAGAAAAAAATCAATGATGGGAAAAGCTAGTCTATTCTTAGGCTGTGTCATCAGTTAAAGTTTTCAAAATCAAAATTCATATCTTTTTATATAAACATATAATTTGAAAGTGGCAATATTTAATTCCTTTATTGCTGAAGATTATATTCACATCCATCTATCAGCTTAATATTTGATGTTACAAAGATGCAACAGAGTCCAATTCAAATTCTGCTAACAGTAATCTTCATAAACTTTATCAAAGTTACTCAGTGCTCTTGGGATTAGACTGAACCTGTCTGTTTTCTGTGCTTCAAGATTATGGCCCGGTGTACTTTCTGTATATGTCCTACCACTCGCCTAAATCTTGGCCTGGAAGCATCATCTCACACATACTGGGAAAATATTTTATTTCTGTGCTCCTGCAGCACATGACTCCTATGGGTGGAAACGGTTACTAATGCTTAAGTCTCAGTGACAACTACTTAGATTATGTAATAGGAAGTAAATTGATCTGGATTCTGTTCCTAAGAGCATATGACTGGAAATACATAACAGGCCAAGGCTGAAAAATAACTCCAGACTGCAAAAGCCTAGGCAAGGTTCACATTTCATCTGTTTCTGCCAGTTTGGAAGTTGTTACTAGTTTAAGAAATATTTTCTATATTATTAATAAAATGGAAAAAGTTAGGAATGCTTCTGATGACGTAGAGACTTTTCAAAGCATGAAATGGGAAATCTAATGAAATATGAATTACCTGTTAGCAAAACTACAGTTAACGTATGTACTATGTAGAAAATTATATGAATAAGGCAAAAAGGAAATGGGCAGAGCCACCAAAACTTACAATGAGGGAAACAGCTTTTAAAATAAACTACTTGGGAACTATTTTATCTTGGAAAAGCCAGAATAGTTTCTGCAATTGTAGGTATCCAGTCTAAAAAACTGCCCAGGATTTAGGACCTAAGTAAGAAGCTATTTGGTTAATGTAGGTTTTAAAAGCTGTGTGAGAATGAAGGAACTAAGCCATCTGTTTGTATGAAATAAAATTTAAAACATATAGATGATTCAAACTGAAAAATCCACCCAATACAGCTGTGCCCTTAAAGGCTTGATGTGTGAGCTCTTTTTGCCAGTGAAAGTTCAAATGTGAACCACTGATTCCAAGCAAATATTGCCAAAAGATAAATTAATCCAGAGGTCCTTCAAGAATTACTAAAACAGGAAGGAAGGAAGGAAGGAAGGAAGGAAGGAAGGAAGGAAGGAAGGAAGGAAGGAAGGCACTTTATCTGCCTTAATAAAATTCAGCAGAGATAAAAACTTTTTAGACATTTATAAAAAACATTTTTAGAACTGAATCAGTGTGGCTTCGTAAAACAAAGTGGAAGAATTCTAAAAATGTCAACATTTTTCTCACAGACATAATCTACCTGAGAGTTTTCTCAAGTTGGAGACACTAATTTTCATTTTATTACTCTCATGACCAGTAAGACACATGGCTCTGAAAATGCAAAACATGACAAGTTATGCTCATCACTCCAGCTGTCTCCAGTTTCAGGCAGATAGATAATCATGCAGATATACTAAAACAGTGCTTGTGTTTGGGGCCATGCAGGGACCATCCTTGAAGATGAACTTGCAATTTCTTAAGTACAGAAATCAGTCTGCAGTAGCATCCACGGGACTGTGCAGGGGAAGGAAACATCTCTAACCACCTACCACCAAAGTAGAAAGCTATGTCCAATGCACTGAACTTTCAGCCTTTCTTATGCTGATATTTATGCAGGTAAAAGAAGGTATATTATTATTTGATAGTCCATAACTTTGAGCAGACAGCTAAACAAATGGGGAGGTATTTATTAACATGGGACAGTGTAGTACTACATAGATACCCATGCTATCTCTTGATGGCTAAACATGGCTAGTAGGAGCAGAACAGCTATGTTAACTCAGTATCCCATTGAGGCAACTTAGTTCTACTCCAGTATCATGGCATTATGCTACATAAAATAAGTACATGTATGATGATTATTTGTCCAGTCTGGAACATGATGATAAAAAATTCATTTGAAGTATGTACCAAAACTAATATAATTTAGGCAATGGTAATGTTTTAGCATAAACAAAGACAGGGAAGGAAGACGTTATGATTGTTTCGATTTACATGAGAAGGAAGAGGATGTTTAGTTACAAACTTACTATGTACTTTGTCCAAGTGTTAATGAGGTGACCTACTGATATATATACAAAAAAACCTTTAAAGAGTAAGACAGTTTAATCAAATTCTGATGTGTACCCCTCCACCCATTGTGAAAAATTTGACATGGGGAGATCAAAAAACCTCTCTTTTCTATTATGGAAGACACTTCTTCCTAACATAGTACACAGCACCCAAAGAGTGCAACATACTGCTGTACCTCTCAGAGAGTAGTTCTACAATGCTACATCTAAAACGATCTCTGACTAATTTGCAACAAGCTTAGAATTCATCAAGAGTTTAATATAAATCATACTGTTTATACATGTATCATGTGCAAATTTGTTATTCTGTCATTTGATAAATACCTATAAAATGTCCGGAATACTTGTGTGAAGCCTGGGTTCTGCTCTGGCACAGCAGCACTGAAAAGTTGTTTACTGCTTGTGAATACACTCCAAGAAATAAACAGATGACCAGCCACTGAAGGATGCAAGTGAAGTGCTACATAATTCTAAAACACTTCCCCTCTCATGCTGATATCAGGAATTTCTGAAGAATCTAGAAATCCTGTTTTTTTCTTCCATATTTTTTCATATTTTCCATATTTGAATATCTCTTTATAGATTTTCCCTTTAATCCCAGCACTATGCATTTATCTTATATACTGTCCATTTCTCCAGATTACAGTGGGAACATCAGCCTTCTGGAACATAAGTTCTTTAACCAGAACTTACCAGTTATCTTATCTATTATGAGAGTGCTCCTTTCAAACATTAAGGCAAAAGGAACTCCTTTTCTTACTATGTATGAGTGACCCAAATAGTCCACTGTCTGTGCTGCAGACCTAAAAAGCAGACCTGAAGTGCAACAGCCTCCTAATTACACAGTATTCACTTGCTTTTGCAATAGTTCTGTTTTAGCCAGTAAAATACTCATTTTTGAAAGAGAATATGGGGTAGCATTGCTTCATTACTGAAAAGCAACCTGACAAACCCACAACAAGATGCACTTTTGCTGATTTATGAAACTTCTCCCATGTACCGAAGTGCTCTGCTCTACATAATCCTTCTTTGCCAAAACCACACCAAAGTAAACAGACTGGCAAGCATTAGCTTTTACATTTCTGTATCATCACAAAAAAAGCTTTACACTTCAGATTGTTCTCCTGCGAACTGAGATAACATTATTCTCATTATTGACAAACTAGATCAAAATAATTCAAATCTTCAAAACTTCACTACAATAGCTGCAATAGAAACAGCAGTATAGCTAACATAAATATATAGTAAATGAGACAAGAAATGTAAAGATCTCTGTCGTATTTATATGTTTCCAATTAGCACAAGGGCATAGTAAAAATATTCAGAGAAGAGAGAATAGTTAAATTATATTTACCTGGAAGCTTAATAATTCAACAGCAAGCCATATGGAATGTAGGGCAATAAGAGCATCAATCTAAGCAACAACTCTATTGTCCCTTTCAGGACAGAAGTTTAATCAGTTCAAAGGCAAAAAAAAATGAGTTGTGGTTTTCCCCATGAAAAGCAGATACATACACACATTTGGTTGTTATCATATGATTTCTACTGAGGGCCAACTTATACATAAAACCAAGAGTTTAGCCAAACTTTCTACATGTAAAATTGTTCATAATGTGTAAAAACATCTACAACACACTCCACATATCTATTCATTTTGTCTTGGTAACAAGACAAGGAAGTGGCAGTGGGGTTTTGTAAATCTCCAGGTTTTTCCTTGAAAAGGCAGTGCTGGGATTCACAATTTAAGAGCATTATAGTCCACTGAAGATTACTCTCTCAGTCTTCAAGACAATAGTACTTTTCTTTTTGTATGAAACACTCAACTCTGGAGTTTCTAAAACCTTTAAAGACATCTCTTTTATTCATTTCTACTGAAGTCTTAACTATTACCCTATCTATGCACAGACTGTGCAGACACTTCTATACATAGACTTCTACTTTCATATACAGCCCAACTGACTTCAAAGGGGCTTAGATGGATTTGAACTACAAATTCATATATCTAATTGTTGTTTAGTTAGATCCTTTCTCAGTCAATAGCTGCAGATGAAACAATAACCACCTTCTGGAAGGACTGGATTTAAGTAAGCATTTTTTTTTCTTTGAAGATTCTTCTCCAAACACACTTTTCAATGTTTCACTTCTCTCTCACAATATTACTAGATGTACTGCCAGGTGTTCCAAGGGGAGGTTGTACTTGTTTCACTCTGTTTGATTCAAGCACAAAATCTGTATCCTCTTCAATCCTAGTATTATTATTCCCTTTTCATGATATTTTGCATACTAAAAACAAAATGTGTGTTCTATTATTTTTTTCCACCTTTAAGTTATGTAGTGTGATTCTCTTCAGTCCACAAACTGTTTATACTAAGAGACAAAGGTTGGGTGGGTAAAATTAACTCTGCCCTAACTTCAAATAAATCTGTGTGGCTTTCATGTGGAGAAAGAGCACAAGTTGTTTCTATCTCTTCTCCCTAGTTTAATTTATTAATTCAAAAACTATGTCTGTAAAATACCACGCAAATTTATTGCACCATTTACATGATAAAATTAGCATGCGATGGAAAAACATCCCTAAGTTGCATTTTTGCGCCTTTGCATCTCAGAAAATGGTACAATGTATGTAGGTGGTAGTACCTATGAAATGAAATTTGAATGCACAGAATATTTTGTTTGCCCTCTGTGGGGAAATGTGTGATTGGCCTCTAAACAATAAAGCTGACTGTTAAAAGATGCAGCGCTTATAAACATTGAATTTTTAGGACATGAAAAAGGACAGTAACAGAATGCACCTGTTCAGGTTTCCTGAGCGAAGAGCAGAGTGCAAAAGGATGAAGGAAATAATGTTTTCATCTCCAAAGTGTGAGTAAAGCTATATATATATATATAATTCATCTTCTTTGCAAAACGAAATAAGACTTTCCATTGCTATAAGTTGCTTCTAAGTAACTGTTGTAAAAGTCTGACCATTACCTACGCCATGAATCACCCACATTCACTCTCTTCAAAGCTTTTATATCACTCACTGAAATTCACTTTATTTTGGCTTCTTCTGCATGGGGAATGCCTCCAACATTCATTAGACAAATAGTTTGATACAACTACTCTAGAATTTTCTAGTTTGGTTTTGGTTTTTTTTT
>VWYH01003291.1:0-15356 GCA_013399365.1 Pampusana beccarii | reverse complement strand
CGTGTGTGGGTTTATTTTTTTTTCCTCTTAGGCATATTAACAATCTTGGTAGGGGATCTGAAGCCAACAGAAGGCTCATCTTTCCTCGCAACTCCTTCTTAACTTAAATAGTGGAAGTATCAAATATGAATTATTGACAGGTTGAGATTGATCTGTCACAAGAGCATTAAGAATTTACTGCTTATTTCTGAAAACAAGAAAAAATAAAACAAAAACCACACACACAAAAAAAAATACGTAATGCAAAAAAACCCCACCACCACAAAAAAAAACCCCAAAACCCAACAAAAACCCAGGTTACTTTTATAAACTGCTAAAGAAGAAAACAGACAAATGCTGAACGTAAGTAAAAACAAAACAACCATGGGACTGCATTTCTTTCTCCTCACTTTCTTATGGACAGGAAAGTGTTAAACTGCCATCCACTAAAAGCAGCGATTTTTTGCTGAGGTCTCCAAGTCAGTGAATTTACATTTCGTAAGAACACCCTGAGGGACTTTCAGCTACTTTGCTTAAAAGGTAGACAGATACATTTACAGCAGCGCATGCCGAGCTCCGTGTGCTAACACGGCCACAGAGCCGCGGATCCGCTTTCTGGCACACGTGTGCCGGGGTGACGGCGTTCGGAGCAGGTAATGCATCAGGACACTTTTATGTGTTGGCTGGGAATACAGTTCAGTAAAGAATGTGACTGTAATTACCAGTAACGAGGGTATAAATTTCTGATCCCTGCTTTGTTGGCTGAATTTTGCTGGTGTTTTCTAAGCATTTACATTTTACAGTTGCCTTATTTATAGCCTGAAATTTGGTACACTAGTTTTTCATGCATGTGAAATGTTTTATATTGCATGTAGTAGGAAAGTACTGCCTTCATGGACTAGCCTTTCATAAAAATATTATAACCAATTTAGTTCAAAATATTTTAACGATATAATAATAGATTACTGGAGATTTTTAGTTGGAACACATTAACACTATAGATCTTTTCTTATTTGGAAGCAACAAAAAGCTTATCTCATTTGTGTTCAAATTCATACAGCTACAAAGAAATCATTACAGCTACAAAGAAATAATTTGTAAATTAAAAAAAAAAAAAACCCTCTCCTATCTCATTGGCCCAAACTAGATCATGTCTGCTACATGGAGGTTCAAAAGGAACTCTGGCATACCAGTTCACCATAGTTTCAACCATCCAACGTGCAAGACAGCAGTTTTTCATTTCCATTCCAAAGCCGTTCAGGCAACTTGCCTCTACAAATTGTTCCACCCACTTCATCACAACAGGTTGAGCAAACAGGTTTTGGGGACAGGCTGTCATTCAGCTGGGACGCTTGGTAAGATGCCTTTCTTTGATAGTTGAGCTTTCCAAGACGAGACGCTTGGAAGGGCCGCGTGTTGCCAGGCTTGGTCATCTGAACACAGAATAAAAGATCTCCTACAAATACTGTAAATGTGAACTAATGCCTAAAGTTTATATGGCTCTACTGCACATGGAAAAGTACCTGGGACAAAACTTGTCCTGATTCTCCGTTTCTTTCAGCACCCATCATACCTGGATCACAGTCTGAGACTAGGCCCTTTGTTGACTCTTGTTTTTTGAGCCAGGAAATAAAATTCCCAGGGTTTATATTGGTTTTAGCTTTTGACTTGAGTACAGTGGCGCCAGATGTATCAAGGAGAGCTGAGTTTGCCTCTTTGTATTTTTCTTTGAAAACAACTTCAATGGAAACATCTAAAGGTGACTCTTTGATTCCGTGTTTAAGTGATGCCTGCGATACCTGACTCTCTTGGAAATCTCTCCTGCAGGATAGGCTGTGGTTGGCCATGAAGGGAGGAAGGAGAGGACAAAGCAGAGATCACTGCTGCTGTATGAGCTGTCCATGGAGCAGCCCCTTAGGACAGGACGGCCCAAGAAGAGCCTGCACGTCTCTTCCCAACTGCTTTAAAGAACAAACAGCATGAAACGAGGCGAGGAGCAGGCACATCACAGTCCTACTTCCATCAACTTCGATACATAATGGAGCGAGAGTACAAGAGGGTGTTCCTGACCTGAAAATGTGGGTGAAAGCAAAACTATGCAATATTAATTATAACGTTATTTTCTTTAGCATGCTAGGCAACTCAAACATAGCAGCGGCCAGAACCTGGCATTGACTTCAACCCTCTCCTTCCCGTCTCCAAAATGAACAACAACTTTAGGCTTTTACTTCTTTTACTGCCAAACTGTGGAGAAAAGCACGTGAGCACAAATGAAGATCGTCCTTGGCAGGCCTAATTTCCCCCTTTGCTCATCCCAAAACATAAACCCTTCACCCTGACTGCTAGTAAAGTCTGCATATAAACTGTGCCTAACCGGATCTAGCACCTACTGGACTACAGCCTGTTTCGGTTTTACCTGATGGACAATGTACTCAAGAAGTAATATCAGGAATATAACAATTTTGTGATATCAAAGTATAACAAATGTAACAATTTCGTTACATCAACAGGAGGAAAATCCCAGTTTCAGAGCTTAATTTCAGTCCATTGTTGAGTGTTTTTAAACGTGAAAGAGTTAAGAGGGACATTTGGACATATCCACCACAGGACTGCTAATAGCCAGGTGGCCAACTTCCTTGCTTACAAGCAGAAAAGTTGAGTTTAAATTAACTGTCCTGCCTTTATCCCTACTGGGACTTTGGCCTCTGTCCCCCAAGGTAGATACCAGGAGTGAACGGTGAACTGTCCACACAACACCACACCTCTGGACAAGGCTGGCAGAAAGTGGAAGGGGCAGGTAGTGGGGCAGACGAGCACCATAAATCACGTCTGCCCCCAGGCTGGACAGTACACGGGGCCACACTGCCCCAGGTAGTCCTTCTCTCCTCTTTCTTTCCTAAAAATTCCAGTCTAGCCCTGAGGATTTTTCCCTTAGAAATTTTCATTGAAACCAACATGCTTCCATGAAACATTCTGCATTTTTGCAAAATGCTGTATTTTGACAGAAGAATGTTTTCTGAAAGTTTTTTGTTTGTTTGGGTTTTTTTGGTTTGTTTTTTTTTCAAACAATTGTCATGACAAGCTCTAATGGATGCTAGGGCTGTTTTTGACAACCCAGATAATAAAGAGAAACATCAGTTCAAAAGCAATATCAAATCGTAGGGCCCAATTCTGGAAGAGCCCATTGCTCATATTGGCACCATGACTGCCAGCCTCAGTACAACACCTCAGGCCACGGCTCTGCCATTCTTACTGTGCAATAACAGAGAACTGGGGTTAAAACACACCACCCTCCGATGTTGCCACAGTACCTTTAAAAGCTAAAACCTCATCTTCCAAATATTTCACCCAAGACACAATGTAAAACTGATATAAAGAACACAGAGCGAATGTTCCCGACCACATGGACTATTCTGAGATACCACATCCAAGTGATAATAGATTTCCACGGTACCAGCAGCTGTATTCCCCCAAAACCTAAGCCACAAGTCTGAGGAAGTTTAGAAGGGACGACCTTTCATGCAGTAAAGAACTTTTCAATGTAATAGTGGAAACAGAAATCCTTTGTTTTCCTCAAATCTCAAGACAGCGGCTTTTCATCCTATGTTCAATCAGGGCTGAGCAGAAATATTTAAAAGGAGAGAAGAAAGGATTTGTTTCCACACGGCCCTAAAGCTGCTTCTCCCTCCTCCTCCTTCCCTGTACCTCTGACAGGCTTGTAGGCTCCATAACATCAAGCAAACTTGATTAGACTTGGATTCACCATGATTTTATAGGCAGGTGTCTACCTTTAGAAAAACCTACTGTGTGCCACTTTATACATTTAAGTGGATGTGACCTTCTTGAAAAGTCAGATTATTGTCTTATGCTTGATTTGGATGTGGTTTACACCAGCAGAAGCACGATCAAAGTGTAATTTGCAATATTCTGAGCAGTTTTTTAAAGGGGCAGAAACAGCCATTTATAGGCTTCCCTGGATTTTGATGAGGTTTTTGTGCAGGTATTCCAGGTGTTGCCATTAGTTAGACATTCTGATTCTTGCTTTCTAATTACATAGTCCACAATTACTATCACCTTCCATTTGATTTTTGACATGACACGATCTATTTGTAGATATATTTCGGGTACTCCGGGAACCAGAGCTCCAGCTGGGTATGATGCGACACAAATTGCGTGTTGCAAATTATACGTTCGGGTCTCAGGAGCGCAGCTTCGTGTGTCAGCTTCCCAGGGCGGCTGCGAAGTGTAACAGCAAGAGCAAGAAAAAGGTATCGAGGCAGCTGGCTCTGTTCTGCAACCAAAGAGGTTCGGGTGACTCGATGGGCTGGCTGCTGCTGGGGAAGAAGGACACAAGGGACTCCCTGAGAAGGCACTTTAGCTGGAAAAGAAAAAAGAAAGGCATTTCTGCCAATCTCAGTGTTGAGCTGAGCAGCAGAAGACAACCAGGACCTCCTGAGTGTTTCTGGCTGGGGCAGGAGAATGGGCAGGCACTGGTGTGGATACCTGGTCTGCCCAGGGTTCCAGTGTGAGACACACTGGAGGTCTCACAACATCATTTCTATACAAACAACATTGAAAGTACTTCCCGACCAAACGCAATGTTCTCCAATCTTAGGGAATTCTGCTTGTTATTTTGGCCTGTAAATAGTATCAGTTCATGAGGCAAAATGCTGCTATTGCTTACACAGGCCCCCAGCCACCTTCATCAAACCAAACCACAAATGCGGCAGCGTGTCTTCCCATGTGGGAAAGAAACAGCAAGCGATGTGTGAAAGTACAACCAGGCGATGCTTGCACTTCAACATAAATACCAATATTTAGCACCCTGTAGGCACTAAAAAAGCCACCTACACGGGGTGACAGCAAGACTTACACACAGCAAAATTAAAAACAAATGAAATCAAAATTTCTGTATTTCTTTTTCAGAATAAGTTGGAAGCAAGTCATGTGCTGAGATACACCAACATACTTAAACCTCTAATGCTGTTTAGTGGTATTGCCGCTACAGAACATGACAAAGAGGCTTTCTTTTCTCAAGTGACATCAATTTTTACACTATTTACACTTTTGCTAATTGAAAAAGCTTAGCTGGGAAAACAACTGTGTACAGTAGTACACCACCTTACTTGTATTTTGAAATAAAATTGCAACAACTTTGAATTTAAATTGAGAAAGCCTTAGCTAGAGCTAAGCAGACTTTGTACTCAGTGTATTGGCAATATATTTCTGATTTTCCCTCCCTTCCTTTTTCACTTCTAGAGCCCTCTAATAGAGCAGGCCCAGCCTAACAAATTGTTCTGATCATCTTTAGGACATAGTATGAGACTACTGCTTACCAGGACTTAAAACAGATGAAAGGACACAGGCAAATGTCTCAAGCCCGATTCCACAGTTTTGTAAATTCTCTTTATGGACACTATTTAAAAAGTGACAGTAGTTTGTAAGAGCACGGACCACTCTCTGTCCCTCTCTCCCATTCCCACTGCTGCAGAGTCTTAGTCACGGTCCCAAAAGAGAATCTGGCCCATCTCGTAAATCAAAGCTGGGAATAAACTAGGCTGTAGCAGAATTATATGGATTATACCAACACTGGAGATGTACTAAAAGGAATGTGCTGTGCGCAGCTTGAGCAGGAAGGAGGTATGAAGTACAGCATACATGAAGCAAAACATGCAGAATGACTACGGCAGCGATAGTGGGAGAGTTTAATTATCTAGACCTCAGAGTGGATTACATTAAGCGGAGGAAGCAAAGCTTGATCTGGTACAGGACCACTTTCTAATTTAATGTGTACATAAACCGGCAAGGAAGGGAAGAATGCCAGATGCGGTATTAAGCAACACAGAGCACATGATTTAGGACATTAAGGTACAAAAAAAAAAGGAAAAAAGGTATGAGTAGCGACTGCTAAGCTAAAGCAGCTTCCGCAGTGACATTCTCTACTCCAGCTCCATGGTGTAAGTACTCTCCAAAGCAGGGTGCCGAGGTAGGAGCTGCTGTGCCTACACATCCCCGCTGGAGCAACAGCTGTGCCCCAAAGCCTCACCGCTCCCGAAGTGCTGGACAGGCGGTGTGCGCTCTGCAGCCAGCTGGCAAACCCGCGCGCGGTGTCTCGAGCAGGCTACGGAGACCTCAGAGATAAACTACGGTAGTTTTACGTCGCCTCTGCCCTCTCTTGATCTGCTTAATGATCTGTAAAAGCAGGCGAGCAACGCCTGCCAGCTCGGGGCCCGTTTGTGTTTTAGCTGCCTCTGGAAGGTGCTTTCCGGGTCACAGAGCTGTCGGGAGTCACCTCGCTCGCACACCAGAAATGTCCCTCCCAAGGCAGCCCCCTCCGGGCCCTCCCTGCGCACCAGAGCCTCGCAGCGGGTCTGCAAGGCGGAACATCCGCATGCGAAGAAGGAAAAAGTTCATCAGCTGGGGATTCAAGCTTGTAACGACAGTGGGATGGAGCATAACACAGTACATCAAACACAGCCACGTAATCAAACATAAAAACGGGCAGAAGCGCCACGAAAAATCTAGCATAGACATACCAGTAATAATAGCCTCCTAGGAAGAAAAACGGATTGATTTCAGAACAAAGTCAGATTATTTTTTTTTTCCTGAGGAAATATAAGCTTTCCTCCAAAAGGTGTTCTGGCAAGTTCCAGGTTTCCTTGTGAATGCGCCCTACAAAACACCGTTTAGAGCTCTCAGCACCAGGCAGCATCGCTGCTGTGCCGTACGAAAAAGCCTCAGGTAATTTATGAGCTATTTCAGGTACAAGGCCAGATTCTGGTCTCACGCCACACACTGTAAAACTAGAGCCACTTCCACTTCGACATATCCAGTTCCAGACAAGTTCGCCACTCGGGCCCCTACCACGGTTTCAGTTTCCTCTATTGTGTTATTATTATATTACTTAGCAGGTCTGCCGATGACATTGCATTCGAAATGGAGCAATTATAAACACTGGCAGGAAACGTCGGAGTAGCAAATGCTTTTTAAAAAACGGCAAGGATGTGAAGAAATTCAGTGGAGATCTTTCATCTGATGTATGAAAAGCACAGGACTAGGGAAGGAATCAGTGGGGCCACAAAAGGGAATGAGCGAGAAGTCAGTGACAGATGAGACTGATGCTGCGCTGAGCCTGAATTAATATCCTTTGCCTGAGTATTTACAGAAGAAGCTGAAGGTCACATCCCGGAAACAAGGATCCATTTTCTTGAGGGGGAAAAAAAAAATGAAATGTTAAAAGGCTTTATGATCCGATCTGGACAGGTAGCTGGTTAATTAGAACTATTAAAAGTTGACAGGACCCGAGACTTAGATTAACTGCATCTCTGAATTTGGAAGGAAATAGCAAGGGAAATTGGCAAACCTTTAGTAATACTGCTTGATAGCTTCCTGAGGAAGGTAAATCTAGAGATGCCTAGAAAGTAGCTACTCCAGCTTTACTTTTAAAAAATNAACAAAACCACAACTTTTTCTTTTTCTTTTTTTTTTTTTCTTATTTAAATCAAGGGAGGATTTAGGAATCCACTCACCAGTAATCCCAACTGCAGCCACAGAACGGATATTGGAAACATTAATATGGGCCGGGGTTATGCAACATATAGAAACAGCAAGCCTGGGGAAGGAGAGGCAGACGGATTCACGTCACGTCTGTCAAACGTGCTTTAGGTTCTTTCAGTACTTTCCTCAACCGAGAGGCAAAAGCGAAGTGACGGGCATGATTTATCCAGATGGAAGAGATTCATTTGGAGTCACGCCCCACAAAGAGACTGATCTATAGAATCAGTAGAGCACAGTATAGAAAAAGAGTGGTAGCAAAAGGCTTCAAAATTATCCACAGGACAAGAAGCAGAGCATCAGCAAAACAGCACGGTTCAGGGTGACTAGAGGGACAGGAACAAGGCAGTACTCCCAAATTTCAGCATCATCCCCACTTTTGTTCAACTTCTATATAAATGGCCTGCAGGGGATATAATTTTTAAAGTGAAATTTTTTGCTGATAGCACACAAGTGTAAAATGGTGCACGGAGCAAGCAAATTTAAAATGATTTGAATAAATTAGGCTTATGGACAGATGAAGGGCACATCCAGTTCAGTGCAGCAAAGTAAGACGTAATGACTGCAGGGCCCTGGATACAATCATAGGCAGGAAAAAGGGAATACTGACCAGGAGAAAGGATATAAGGTAATTACTGATAAAATACTAAATTAACGCCTAGAATAACCAGCAAAAACAAAGACAGGCAAATTCTTCATGCTCAAAAAGACAAACAATTTCTTCATCCTATATGCTGAATTGTCTCTTCAGTAAAGCTGAATTGAGATGCCTTTTCTAGCACTCTCAAAATACTGAGATAAAAACCCAAGAGTCTGAAAGCAAAGAGCCACATTGCCTCAATAAATATACATGATCAGACTTAAAAAATATATTTCCCACCCCACGCCCCCCCTCAGCAAACAAAAACACAAAATTACTTTCTCACACTTTAAATGTTAATTCGGGGTGTATCTTGAAGGAAAAAAAAAAAAAAGCATAAATAAATTGAAAGGTAGTTATTACCAGGGAAAAGAGCCTTTTTACTGCAAAGGTTATGACATTAACCCAGGGAAAAATTCATGAATATTCAAAATCACCATTTGTCATTAAGAATCATAAAATGTGAAACGTTGAGTAGGGCTTTAGAAAACTCCTCAAGCCTACTAAATTCCTTCCTCACTACTTGCTATTATGCCAGCATATATCTCACCATTTTTTTTGTCAGGGTGTTTTAGAAGACAAATTCCTGCAGGTTTTCCTTATCCATCTCTACAAAGAAAAGAGAACGAAGATAGGGATCACAAAGACCTGCAGAAACCTGCTAAAAAAATGAACTAAAAATTCCACCAAGCACTTCTTCAGGTGTTTGTAACCAAAGCCAGGAATTCCCCCAAAGAAACAGAAATATTAAAAGAGGACAAAGTTACTGGGTTTGCCCCTAAATATCTCAGAACTATCTAGTTTTCACATTTGCACCTGTCAGATTAGTTCCAGCCACCAGGTGCTACATACTGTGTGTGCAAACAGAGCAGAGAGCCTTTTGCAAGGGAATAAAAGGGCTGGAAGCCTGACTGGGGAGAAAAACTCCGAGGCAGTTGTTTCCCAACCAGAAGCAGCCACAGACAGGTAGGAGGGCTGAATAAGAAGACGAAATTAGGTGATGCACTTCTACTACAATCTCAATACGCAAATGGCTTTGCCAATATTCCGCAAAGCAAAGAAACGACGCAGGCACGGGGCATAAAGCTGGGGGTCCATTCACTGAGCATGAGCAAATTCTGTAGGAGGCGGCTTTAACGCCAGAGGGAAGGGATGAAAAGCCCCGGCAATAAATGAAGAGCCACGGTTAAAGCAGAAACCACAGGCATTCAGTGAGCAGCGCGGTCTCCCACGTGGAGCGCAGCAGACGTCCTTGCGTGGGTACGCGCACAGAGACACACAATAGCTTCCGAAACCTTTACAAAAGCTCGACTGTTTATCTACAAACCCATTCACCCTCGTACTATGAAAACCAGTGTGCCAGCGGAGGCCCAGCTGTCAATCAACAACGAGAATAGCTCTCCCCAGCAACACATCACAGCCCATTTGCATGTTTACTGTGCTTGGTGATTAGCGGGGCCAGGATAATCCACAGGGAGAGATGGGCTGCACAGCAAGAGAAATGGGGAAAAGCACCCAGGTGTCTAGAAGAAGGACAGGAAAGAGGGCGTGTGCTCCCATCTATCCCTACATTTTTAGAAATAAGGGAAAGCACAAAGCGGGAGTTTAAATCCCGGAAGTGTGAGCTGTGTCCCACGAGTGACAAGGGCTGGCTGGGCTCAGCCCCTCCAGGAGCCACAGCAGCCCAGGCCTGGCAGCAGAGGCAGGGGCAGCTCCCTGCTGCGGTGCCCTGGAGAGAGCTGGAGCTTTCGGAGGCTTCTGGCTGCGGCTGCTCCGTCACCCCAGTCCATAAAGGCCACCCTCATTACATGCTCTAACACCTGTCCCCAGCTGCAGCGCAGGCTCAGGACTGCTGGGCATTTTTGCGATGTTAGCTGCATATCACCTAGGCCCACCGCACCATCCCTGCTCCTATCGCAGAGTACATGGCTGTCCTTGGGAGGCACATTTCCAAAATGCCTGAACAGATCTTTTTCCCCAGAGAGAACGAGTGGTGCAATTGGATGTCAAATTCTCACCCTACGTCCATATATTGCTGATGACAGACCTCACCTCCGGTAGCTGGCATTCCTGTTGCATTCACATCTTCCCTCTGGCCTATTAATACATACAGGCACTTGTGCTCATTGGCATGGTGACTGTGCTTATGTCAGTCATGCTTCTTTGTATTCTCCCTGCTTAGCCACTTGCTGCTGTGCAAAGGATGTGTGCACCAGGCTCAACACCTGCTAGAAATCTCTGAGCTCTCTGTGCCTTTCCTCTCTTCCCAAGCACTCTGTCCTCACACCAAGTATTCTGTATTCTTTTTCCAATCTGATTCTCATTTTTATTACTTTTCCCACTCTTATTTTCCAGCTATCCAGCTTTCTTGGTATTTCTTCCTTTGTTATACTTGCTGTATCACTCAGGATTTGTTGCATTTGAATTGCAGCCATTCAGAGCCACATTAATGGGGGAAAAAAAATTAAACCCTAGAAAAGCTAACATCCTGCGAGAGCAGAAAGTAAAAACAAGCAAACTGAAATTGTTGCCTGGCCTGACTTCAATAACATGATGAATCCTGAAAGCATTTACATGCAACAGAAACTGGACTCATAACTACACTGTCACCTTACACTGACGGGGTCCTTGCTGATGCCACCTGGGAAACAGCACCCTGTCCCCTCCCAGGTCTTTGGTCCCACTTGTCCCCTCCCGTTGGGACAGCAGTCATGCAACGGCACAAATAAACCCAAATCCTGATCCAAAACCTGATCCAGCTTAAAAATCAAACCTGACCAAAAAAGACCTCTATATTCAACCATATCCAATTCTCACCATGTTCTAGGTCTAACTACAAATGTATCCTCAGCCATACATAACCAGAATTCACTATCTCAGTAAGAAGTTTTTGGGAAGGCCCTGGCAAAGCTTAAACGTTCTACAGAGACATTCTGGATTTTGCCAGTAGTTAAGCTGGGAGGCTTTCTGGAGTTCGCGGCAGATCCTTGGGTTGCTTAGAGGAAGACTCTAATTGAAAACCTAGCCCTTGCTGTATAAAGCACATGTTTTGATATGAAATAACATCAGGAAAACATCTGAAAAATAGGCTAGCTACAGGAAGAAGTTAAAATACATTCCAAACCCTTATCACTTATTTTGTCCCCTGAACTCTCTGCTCCCTTTTTTCTGCGTTTATTTAGATCCTAACTGGCACAGTGCTACTGGTATGGCTTTATACAGTACATATTATTATAATATTTATTACTATTAATGTATAAACATCTTACTAACTCTCAAAGTGGAATTTACCATCCCCTCCCCCCAACCACAGGATTTGTTCCCCACCACAAAACCAAGGAGCATGTGGCAGATCCACCCATGCCAAGTTTGCCCCTACACCACCCTTTGGAATTGCCCAGAGACCGCGGAGTCACAAATCACAGCCCAGGGTTCCAATCTGAACTTTGAGGATTTCACTTTGCACGGCTCCTGTCCCCTGGAGGAGAGCTGCCCCCCGCCCCCACCATTCATCATTTCCTCTTTCCTTAAAGATTTTTCTTTCCTCTGTTTGCTCGCTGTGTTATTTCCCGGAGGACCGCTGCTGGATTGACTGGGCTTTAATTGCTTGGCCCCGCTAGGCTCAGGGTGGAATTTCACCTTCCCTTCACCCCCCCATTCTCTGGAGCTGCTGCAGCTCTCGGTGATTTCTGAAAAACAGTGATTAGCGATTCACTAAGTTTGTCATTTTATTGCCTTCATTTGGATATGCCTGATGTAGGCCAGCTGATTTGCATTTATTTCTACTATTCCCTCTCTGCTTTCTAAGAGCTATCTTCCCAGGGCCTGTATTACTTTCCAATTGTCCCTTATTTTAAATTAAGTTTAGTGTCATGACGACTTTTTGCCTCCCCCTCCTCGCTTATTAAAGGACGTGCACTTCGTAGCATCCATCCTCCTGCTGATACACTAGCGTGGTTGATCCCCGTTTCCAGACCAGCTTCAGCCAACTTTGCCACCTTCCCCACATAGAATCGTTTCGGTTGGAAGAGACCCTCAGGATCAGCGAGTCCAACCATAACCTAACCCAACTCCTGCACTAAACCATGTCCCTTAGAACCTCATCTAAATGCCTTTTAAACCTGTCCAGGGATGGTGACTCCACCACTGCCCTGGGCAGCCTGTTCCAATACCTGACAACCCTTTCGGTGAAGAATTTTTTCCTGCCACACAGCTTTTTCCAGGCTGTACTCTTGCTTTCATCTCCCTGTTTCTCTGTTGACAAAAGGGTACCTCATGCCCTCATATCTACAAGTCATCCTTCATGAGTCTATAACAGGTAGATACTTGCTGCCACACCAATCTCTGGCACAGAGCTGTCAGTAAAGCGAATGAGGAGTATCTGCATTATCACAAGACCTGATCCTGGTTCTTCGGCAACATTGGTTAGAAGTTGCCTGTATCCTTTGCTATTAATCATTCCTCAGACTCCTCACAACAAGACCAAGCTGGGGGCAACAAGTTCTACAGTGGGCAAAAAGGTGCTGATTGTGCAGAGGGGCTCAGTTACCTTATTTCTGCCTCTTTCCTACCCTCTTAGAGCAGCTCAGCGCTGCCAAGGGGCTGAAAACCTGGGCCAGGTTTCCTTGCACTTCCCTGCTTCTGACTGGTTCCAGTTATCGCTCTTCACCTGTGCTCAGTGGGTATTTATTTTACCAGTGCTCACCTGTCCACGTGTCCTGGGCTCTGGACCACACACATTTCCCAGTAAGTCCCTTTTATTCTCCCAGTGCTACAGGCACAGCATCTCCAACACACAGTCGAGTAGGTCCAAGTCAAAGGTAACCCAGCTGTATTTTAACTTTTCACAGAGTCTCAAACTACGCAGCCTCTAGCTGGAAGCACAACTTAGAATACAACTTTGGCAAGATCTTCTCAGAGGGGATTAGTTTCAGTGACAGTCTGAGAGAAAGTGAACCTCCCTTTGCCAACTTTTGCCTTTTCCGCTCAGTTTCCCTGCTTACTTTATCCTCCCTGAGAAGGTACATCGTGCCTGCCAAGTATACAGGAAAAACACAGAGATGACCTTCAAGAACAAAGGCACACTGAACATCAGTCTAACATAAAAGAAAACCAGAGCATGGACCAAACGCCTCATTCCTGAGTTTAACAAAGAGCTTGTCAGGTTCCTGCTCTTCCATCCAAGCCTGCAAGCTCCCTTATGAAAGCAGGAGGAGACTAAAGGCTCACTGCTCATCTCCAAGAGGCCTGTGCTTCAAGGCCAGAGCACCCTCACTTCTCCCAGGAACACAGGAGTCCTGCGGTGGCACGGGAGAACTCCAGGATCGCAGCTGGAGCACCGAACCCTGGTGTCGTCACGTAAGGCTGCATCTCTCGCTTATGTTCACTGGAGCAGGGGAAATAGCCAGTGAAGATAAGGAGTAAACAGGAAAGAAAGGCATCTGCATGAAAGCGAAATTCAGCTGAAAGACCTCCAGAAGGCGAAAAATACAGGCTTTGGCTTACATCACCTCTGCTGATGGGCTCGCACAAAGGGCCTCAGTGTGCAGCAGGTATTCCAGCGCTGTTGTTGTGCAGATAATTAAAAACAATAATGAAAGGGAGGGTTTTTTATGCCTGAGCTCTAGCCACAGCTCCTGAGCTGAAGCAGCTGAGTGGTCCCTCTGCAGCAACATTTGCATTATTGCTAATCTGTAATTGGGATCCCCACTTAGCTCTATGACTCGCTCTGACCATTTTCAGACCTTTACCATTCAAGTCAAGAGCCTCCTTCCTCTAGATATTATATGAAAATTTGAAAGCACATTTCCTAATTTGTTTTAACAGGCTGCAATGATTTCTATTCATATCTACGAGACTGCATTGTTTTCCCAGCATACAATTTGAAAATAAAACAAGAATCGTATTAATTTCATAATTCCTTCTAAAATCAGGTATACAGGAATTAAAAAAATGTTGATATTGTTACATCTGTCATCTAGCAACAGGAAATAATGATGTGGTCTTGCTTTCTCCCTCAGACAGTAAGGACCAAATTCATATACAAATCTAAGTGAATCTGAAGTATTGCACCTAAAGCGAGCTATCCTGTATAAGTAAGCTATCACTTACTTTAATTTCTATCTTCTTACCTCCTTCTGATTGCTTTCTGTCTTGCTACACATCTCTTTCAGCCCCTCAGCATGTAAATTATTCCATGTTAGACTCCTTCAGACCCAGTTAGACCAAGAGGATTAATTTCAGAGCTGATGTGTAAGAAGGTGTAAATTCTGCACTGGAGTGTGAGAAGGGATGAGATTTTCCCTGCAGGCTTTGGCTGTCCTCCACCTGGATTTACACGGAAAGGAATAACAATCCTTTTATCATCGTCAGAAAGAAGCTGAGGAATCCAGAAGTACACACATAGCAGTTTAGATTTATTCAGACCTATCTCTTAGTTTGAGCCTGATATGAGTATTGTGTAGACTTGTCCCTTCCAAACTTAAGGCCTTGTTTGGGAATGGGAGAGATTCTTTCTTAGGGAGATAATTCTAGAATTAAACGAACAAACAAAAAAAGGATATATAAAGTTTTAGTGTCCCAAATCTAACTGAGGACATATTCAGATCTCTAACTGGAGGCCACAGGAATGTTTAGTGTCACCTAACCTCATTTTCATTCACTTAAATGGGAAGTTCAATAATCAGAGCTGCTGTGTGGCTACAGCTTTCACTGAGTCCTGTCTGTTTACAGCACTCTTGGGAGGAGAAAAATCAAGCCATTTATTTAGGTGACTCCTATAGATAGAGGTTCGTAATTTCAGTTTGCCAGCCTGAATGTTTGCAGATGATAGAAAAATATGTGAAACAGGTATCAACCAAAATCACCTCAACATTCAGATAGTTCCTGAATGTAATAAAATGTCCCTGCCAGAATGATGGGTTTCTGTTGGTACAAATTCAGCCTGGAGATAAACAGGCGCAACTTGAGAGATGCCAGTGGAGTTAGCCCCGAGATACATTTGGACCTGTAAATCCAGTCAGAACACAGATCCCCACAAATACTTCATACTTTCTCCAGCACTGCTGGAAAGGCCATTCCTTCTGCTCTTACACTTCGCAAGGAAGCAAAAGATGGACTGCAAACCCTCAGCCTGCTGTCTCTAATGAAAATTTTCACTGCAATATTTTTGAAATTCAGAAAG
>VWYH01003254.1:0-17202 GCA_013399365.1 Pampusana beccarii | reverse complement strand
TCAATCTAAATTATTCATGCTTAGAAGAACTATTATCCTACTGCTCTACAATCAAACAGAGTCTTTGACAACTCTTATTAAACCCCTCCCAGAAGATTTCAACTCTGCCAAGGACCTTTCTCTTTGGATCTGTACAGACAGGGACAGCTGCAGCTTCCCTCTAAGTATTCACCGTGAAAACCCAACACAGGGCAACACTCCTATTGAGAGCGATTTACCAGAATCAAACAAAATATGTACTTTGTATACCTGTAAGTAGTAACCAAGAAAAACAGGGAAGAAGGCTAAGATCAAGTGACCCAAACAAATGCAGCAAAATAGAACAAAAAATAACCTGTTTACCTAAATTTTTACTATCAATTGGAGTGTAATAATATGCTTATTTACCACAAGCAAAAAACACTAAAGCTTTCCAAATCCAATCTGAAGACAACAGAGAAATCCAATTGCAACATATCATGTCCACATAAAATGACTCACCTTGTAGTTCTGATGGGACTCAAAGTTGGACAGTGGGGTGTTGCATGCAGTTGAAAAAGGCATGACCTTCACACCTCTATACACCAGTCCTTTGTCATACAGTTGCTTGAAAACCCACCTGCAAGTAAACAAAGAACATGGAATAGCGCTTGGCATTTCAGATTTGGTAAATCAACTGCAAAATGGGGTCCTGCTCTAAATGGAGTGTCGTTTTGAATGCCTTTTTTAAACAATCAGTCATCGACTAGAGACAATATTTGCAAGTCAAAAGGAAAGAGAAATTGATTGCATCTGTATTTCTGGCTGATTTTTAGCTTTAGCTGATTCTACCAGCTCGGTTTTTCCATGCGCTGACTGCACAGCACACAGCACTCTAATGAAACAAATCCATATTGCTGATTAATCTTTCTCAAATTTCTGGAATACAAAGACCACCTGAAATTTGAACTACTAACAAAGCTGAAATCAGTCTTAAATTAGAGAGAAGACATATAGTGACACAGCAGCTCACTCATTACATGATCTTAAGCACCTACTACAGCAACCAGGGCTACAAAAGAGAGAAAGATACAGGTCAGAGATACCTGCAACCCACCCCAAGTAAATCTTGAGCCTTTTTCACAAGAAGGCACAGCTAACCATGCAAAGCTATGAACTCACTTTTATGGTCTCACAATTTACATTCATGTTCTCCTTTATTAGCTCATCTCACTCTGCACTCAGTTCCTGTCCTGTCATAGTCTAACATCAAGCTTTAACTCTGCCTGTGAAATCTTCAATACAGCCCGTAGCACACTTGGATTCTTATGTCTTCTTGAAATAATCAAGACAGCACATAATATTACAACATGACAAATGGAGTCAATGCTCAAGATGAACGGAAGCTGGAAGAGGAAAATAGTTCACATGGCAACTGATCAAATGTCCACATGATAGACAAAACCCTGTTTCTCTGTACCAGAATATTGCAGAATTTTCTGAAGGATCATTAACATTTACCAGCTTATAAGGGCCCACTGACTTGTATGCTTAGTGGTATAGCCTGCGCGTTGGCTACTTTAGAAGTAAGGGCAGGAGAGGGCAAGGCTCAAATAATCATGCCAAATTCAACTAAAAAAAAAAATCAGTTTCTGCATAGTCTGGGAATTTCAAATTCCACATCCAAATTGTTCAAACACTGCTGTCTTTAAAAACTTTACTCAGACTGTTTTCAAACCATCCTGATCACTTT
The DNA here is from genome assembly GCA_013399365.1 of Pampusana beccarii. NCBI lineage: Eukaryota > Metazoa > Chordata > Aves > Columbiformes > Columbidae > Pampusana > Pampusana beccarii. The sequence continues at coordinate 15,491 of VWYH01003254.1, read as the reverse complement.
TCTGGGTCTCTTTCCAGATAAATAGCTCATTGCTAAGCAACCAACCCCATCCTGGCAAGCAGCACTTTCTGCAGGCTGTCATTCTGTACTTCCGAATTTGGACCTGCATTTAAGTCAGTGTCTTGCCTTCTATGTTTCAAGTCCTAACCTTTAAGACAAAACACAAGCAGATAATTGCACTGATTTCTATCTGCAGCCTGAAACAAGAACACCGAAAGATATACACTGGCTTGTCATGAAAGTCATACAGTGTCCTAATCAGAATCATCATCCTTCAGGTCAGACAGCTGGAGAAAATACAGACTGTCCTATGGAGAAGACATGCAGTTCCCTCATATTCATCCATGGGCTTCTAGTAAAAGTCTAAAACTTCCTATGTGTGGTCACTAACGTAAGAAAAATTAAACAATCTGAACTCTAAAATGGATAAAGGCTAAGAGACCCTCAGCACCATCAAGCTCTGCCACAGAGGAGCCCAACCCATAAGTCTTTCAGAGTTGTGCACTCCAAGGGTGCCTTATCTTACACACACACAACTCAAAAGGAACCTTGTTAAAGTTACAAATGTCATCCACAGGCAAGCTGCAGCTGCCTGACCCCTAACTCACATTCAAAATATAGCAGTGAGTGCGGAGACTGTATCCACTCAAACTTGCATTGCATAAATAGAAATCAGTCTTTTCTATCAATGATTCATGAATACAGTTTCATCAGCTTTCAGCATATACATTTGAGCTGGCTAATTGCAGAAGTTTTTGTGCAAGTTAAAAAAAAGTTTAAATGTACCATCTCCGACCATAATTAATGCAGACTGTGACAAGTGACAGCATTTATACTGAAGGTGTTCCACTTGCCTTTCAAAAAGAGTTAAGTAAAATATCTATAGAAAAAAGCTCCACTTTACCTCTGCTTTCTAAAGAACACTGCCTACTAACAGCATAGAAGAAAACTACTCAGAGAAACACCGAATATTTAACTGAGCTGTAAATAGAAGTGTAAACTTCAGGAAAGGTGAACACTAGATGGAGCTGCCAAGTTAAAAATCCAAGCCAGCATCTCCCTCTTGTGGTAATTCTGCCCACTTGCAAACCAAGGGCTCCCCACTTGTTTCACTGCTGAACAAAAGGATGGGCCCTCAAACCACATCATTCTCCAGAGCTCTCGTTGCAGTTCACGACGACCACTCATTTGTAGTTTATCCAAACCACTTCTCTCAGACAACTGCTCCAACATAATAAGTAAAATTGTGATCGAGTCGAGACTGCTGCTTGATGCAAGAGCCCTCATTATCACTACAAAAAGCTGTTCTTATCTTGAACACCACGTAGCAGCTTGCTTGTTACGGAAACCGATGAGAACAGTTCTTGTGAGACCAGAAAGGCACAGGAGACGACTCTCCAAGAGCTTCCTGCTGGCAGCACTTCCCACCCAACACAAAGCAACCACCACAGATGAACCTGGCTCAAACATTACAGGTGGATATCATGTTTTGCTTAAAAATTCAATAGCTGGTATTTTAGACAATAACCTATCAAAGTGTTTTAACCCTTACGTTTGCAAAATGCTGACAATTTGCTGGAAAGATACTCCGGGTTTGTAAGCCAAAATTGAAACTGCAGTCTGTTCTGAAGAAATAAACTAACAAAACCACAGGGTTCCTAGTGACAATCAGAAAAAGTTTACTCACAGAAGTTAGAAATTAAATCCTGTTGCCTTAAATTCTTCTACATTTCTCCTCAAACATAAATAAATTTAGTTACATTTTCTTGGCTCTGGCAGCAGCACTTACATACTCCTTTATTGAGGAAAAGCAAAGTCACAGAATACACCAAATGCATAGCTATTCCTATTAAGATCCAGAGATCTGCTGTTCCAAAATCATTTTGGTTTAGGCTGGATAAGTTCCACATGCAGAAAAAAACAAAATCAAACCCCAACTTTTACTGCTTCACAGAAAAGGAATAAAAAACAGAACAATACAGTTGCTTTGATCTCTACAATAAACCAGTCTTTGTCTCAATGGGGAGTCCCCATTCACCTTCTCACTGAGAAAGGCTAAGGCAGCTGGCCACGGACATTCAGTGACAGAGTTCATCTGGAAAATACACAGTATGAAAAAAAATGTCATGCCAAAACAAAAGCAAAGCTACACACAAGGAATCAGGCAACTCAAGGCAAATGTTCCACTTTCAGGAGGTACCTACAACCTCTTCAGCTGCAGCCTAGAAATGGTGTGGGGGCACCTCAAGGTTGACACCACTAGAGAACATTGAAGGGCAGGGCTGCGAGGCCAAAAGCCACACCTGGTAAGGATGGAAAGGTCTCCTCTTAAGAACAATCCTAAAACTGAGGCTAGAGCAACTGAGATGGGTCCAGTGGAGGGAAGGCAGAAATGGACAAAAAGCCCCATCACCAAAGGGAGCTCCATACTGCATTACCCCAGCAAACAGAGCAGTTTGCAGCATGCAGCTATGTCCTCAAACAGGGAAAGTACCAATTTGTTACCATAACTAGGAATGGTTTTCCTTCTCTCCCCACCCACTATCTAGTGTTATCACAAAAGGACTCACGAGTATCTTCTTAGGGTACAGCAATAGCTACAGTGAGCTACATGAGCACACTATACAGGGAGGCCTTTCAAAAGACACACGCAGCTTTCAACTGTTTTCAAAATTGAATTATGCTTTGCACTGCAATTTCTAATTTTAGCCACTAGACGGCGACAGAAATCTGTTTAACGAACCCCAGCGTTGTGCAGAGGAGGATACCGGAATCGCAGCTCATCAGAGCCAGCAAGCAGCCCCACAGCTCTGACCACACAGCTCTTCCCCTCCTCAGCACTTCACCGGCTTCTGCCTCACTGATTCTGCACTCATTTCCAACAAATCCATTACAAAATATGAAAAAGAATGCTCTCTAGCATCCTGAGCTAGTACTGTATCACTGCAAAACAAGACATTAATAAACTACATGTTTGGGGTCTGAGTCCTAAACTATTTAAAATCTAAATAATTTGGACAAAATCAGCTGCCACTGAAAGCAACATTTATCATGAGTATTACTTTAGGTCACTGAACTCGACAGAAACTTCACGGATGAAAACATATTTCACAGAAAGCTATAAATTCCAGTTGAGACCACTCCAGAACTGCAAGCCTCAGGAAGAGCTAGAGACAAAAAATACCCAAACCCTGAACAGGCAGGTTTAGCTGATTAAAAGACTAAAGACAAAGCCCTTATTTCAACCACAAAAATCCATGGTTACCATGTTCACTACCACTATTAGCATCAGTGCGTTTTTTTCTGGGCCTAAGAGCAGCGTTCTGTTTCCCCCAGGAAGAAGACAAAAAGATAAAAACACTGGACAGGCCAATATGGTCACCAAGTCAGTCAATGCAGAAATTAATACGCAGTTTCTCTTTGATACTTAGCAGGACGCTAAAGTTTTTGGTTTTAATTTAAAAAGGAACTTTTATATAAAATAAAAATAAATAAAATAAAACAGTAGAACATACCATTCAAATGAACACTCCTAACAGACATAAAATGTAACTTCAGTAACACAGGTTTCAATTTTGATGATTGCCTAGGTAACAATCTGACAGTTTTTAGAAAACTGTACATTATCCTGTCGAAAGCATTACACAATTACACAGAAAACTATGAAGGAAGCAAAGTAGTAAAACAATTAAGAGGCTGTCTGCCTCTATACTTCCTGAAATCCAACGCCACAGACATTTCAGAACCAAAGTTTAAATTTTAGAGCCTGTACCCAAAATAAGCAGAGACCATAATCTCTGTATGCCAGGAGAGAGACTAGAAATCTTCTTTCAAAGGGAAAGAAAAAAGGCTTGAGCTGTTGAGAGAGACCCTGCAGCTAGTTCAAGGTTTTTTAGATGGTCCTTGGAAGATGCTAGATAAATAGGCTTTAAGTGCCACTAAGTAATTTTGTAACATGTAAAAGAAAGGTTTCTTGTCAGTCTTAGCTTTACCCTCATGCAGGGTTCCTTCAGCTAAGTTAGTTCAACATCTGCTCCCTTCCCACCATCTTTTCAGTGCTCACTGAAAACTCACTGGCACTGCAGCCCTTTACAAAGGCTTCAGACATATCTGGAAGCTCGGTCAATCCTTAACCATACGTAACTAACTATACAACTGCGGGTTATTAGAAAAACTAATATTAAAGAACATCAATAATACTTTAGTATATACATCATTTGTTTTTCAATGGCTTTTCGTCAACACATCTCTGCTAAAACTCTTCCTGCAATTCACCTTTACATGGTGAAGTCTACCACGTAAAGGACTTAATGTTGCCATTTCTTCACCGTGTTAGGTCAGCTTGAGTATCCTTCACCTAGAAGGTCCTTGAATCTTTTGGAATTCCAACAGTCACTCTGAATACATTGCCAAAATTCCTGAACTTTACTTAGCTCTGCACCAGCAGTGCAAGACAGTTGTCAAACCACGCTGCCAAGAAAAAGAAACAGCAGATTCCCAGCCCCTAAATTCAGTCTTGAAAAAGAGGTCTAGAGCTAAACGGAGTTTGGGTAGTTTGCACATTTGCAGTTGACAGTGTGAAGAACATCAAGAATGCAGAGATCAAGTGTAACTTCCTAAACCAAGCAAGGAACATCACAGTAGATCTCCAGAACTGCTTTTAAGTTGACATGCAGCAGCAAGATTTCAGGGCTCCATAAAAGCAGTACTATTGTACATTATTTTGAAAAACTCCACTCTCCTGAAGAAAAAAGTAGGTCAATTAATTCCCTCACTTTGACGTCAAGAGATTCAGCATTCCCTTAATTACTTTACCCATTGTTTATCTGAATTGGGCATATTTCGGAACAGTTCTAGTGATGTATGAACCAGTATATGTTTACAATAATTGAAGCCTTCTTACCATTGCAAATTCAGAAAGCATACATACAATGTATTAAGTTAACTTACCACACAGACTCCATGAACTCAGGATAAAGAGTTTTATAGTCATTTTCAAAATCAATCCAGCGTCCTAATCTGGTAACACTAAACTGTTAAGAAAAACACACAAATTGAAAGACATCTTAACATTAAAGATCACGACACATTTCCAATATTTATTCTGTACAACAGCTTGATTTTTAAGTGCGGTGTTTGTCCTGTGTCCATGAAACACATCTATGAGGTATCTTAGTCTGAAAACAATTCATAAGAGTATATTTAAACAGACAAAAATAAGGAAAGAATGAAACTGTGAACATAATTGCTCAGAACCAAGGTCACACAACAGGCAAATGTGTTCAACACTACTACGCAGAAACGGTGGATCGTTTGGATCATTCATCAAATAGAAATGGTGGATCATTCAAAGTTCAGTCAAGGTTCAAATGCCTGAAAACGGCTTTCGATTCCAGCAGTCTTGTTTCTATTTTTAAGACTACTCATTGCAGAGACAGTCAAAACCCAGAACACAGTCTATCAGCTTTCAGTTACATTGAAAACGCAATGTAATTTGAAGACAAAGAAATGCTGAAAGAATCTGATATGTCACAAGAAGTTATCAAAACTATTTCAGGGCCAACTGCCTTCTTGGAGTTCCCCAAGCTATGACAGGGCTACCGAAGACCACAAGACTGATAGGTGTTAGTCCCTGTCTCACAACAGATTACGGTCACGTCTGTTGGCACAGAATATGAAAACCACTGAGTAACGAGCTAGCTATGGGATCCACTTGGACAAGTGACTCTCACTAAACTCGCAGCTATCGGAACCCCTAGCTCTGCAAATAACCAAGCCCACAGACACCTGTCCCGATACTGTTACACACAGACCACACTGAATGTCAAACCAGTGAAGTCAAAACAAAGCAAATGAATTCTCTTACCTCTGTATTTTCACAGAACACCCAAGCTCCTGAAATATATCAGTTTTGATTCTGACTTTCAAGCCACTCTGACATTCCACTATTAAAATCCAAAGCCTGGGACCGATTCACGAGGTTGGAATATTATGTCTGGCCTCAGCACTGAAAGACCTTATGCATCCCAGGACATTTGCCAGCCATTCCAAACAGAAAATAAACACTATCTCCAATACGAATGTCGGGAAATCATCTCCTAACAATATCCCAAAATGTCTGAGTTTATTACCAGCCAAATCAATAACAAGATATTTAAACCCATTTCATTACTTTCATTAATAACCTGAAATATATGTCTGTGTGTGGAAATACACACCTATACATGCACAAGTTTACGCACAAAATATCAGGTCAATTTACTGTCCAAAAGACTAAGCATTTGGACCAATCAGCACTGCAAAAACACCAGTTGCTGAAGATACAGCAAGTTAAAAGGAACAACTATGGAAAACAAAACACTAACCAGAATGAATCTTCTATTTTTATTTCTAAGAGCAACAAAGAATCACCGATGACATCTCTGAAATAGAAAATTTCAGAGCAGAGATGAATGACTGTATATTTGAAAAAACAAACTCCGTGCTTTTCATCCAGTCACTCGGATTTGGGCCACATCTATTCTATCAACAGCAGCCATAGTTTCTTCAGATACTGGCTATGCCTTCAAAATGCTCCCAAGAGTAAGAGGCAAGTAATACTCAAATAAGAAATTGCTATTTCAATCAAAAGGAATATAGCAGGACTAGAGAACATACAGAGGATTGTGATGAGGTAGGACAGCTTATGCATGAGGAAAAACTAAAGAATTTGGACTGTTCTGCCTAGAAAAAGAAACAACTGATGGTGAAGATAAAGGTTTATTGGAAACCATTATTATATATAGACGAAACTACAATACTTCAAATTGTGTATAGAAATGCCTTCATACAGACTGTTTAAAGGCCATCACTATACCTAATTCAGAATGTAGCTAGATAAACTCACAAGGGGGGAAAAAAAAAAAAATCTGTTAGAGATTATAAACTGGGGAAAAAATCCTTTGACCTAGGAAGACCTTGTGCCACAAAGGCTGAAAAACGTGCTCTGTTCTTCCATTCTTCTGTCAGTGCTTCCTATTGAGTGATGCCACTATAATATAGGGGCACAGCCAGGAAAGCACTTGGGCCACTCCTCAGCTCCAGAAAGCCATAGAAGAGTCATCACTCCACAGACTTACCAGACTGACAGCAAATACAAAGTACTGGCATAAATGTACTTTATTCTGGCTACAGTGCTAAGGACAAAAATAAGAAGCATCAAGTTCTATGCACAGGATGGATACTATTCAGATCTAGAAATTAAAAAAAAAAATCTGTGAATCTCTTCAGAAAATATCTAACCCACATACTTGGAACAGCTCTCCGACTTCAAGCGTCTGCACAGACCAATGCTCTCCCTATCACTATATTCATGGGATGCAAAGTTTAGATCAATATTCTCTTGAAAGACTGAGGCTTTACCCACACCTATTCTGACATAAAATCAGATGCTAGAACTTCTGCTGTTCCAGAAATACAAGACATAGTCTGACTCTCTGGCAATGAAAAGACTGAAAAGTGGGTGGGCAGAAAAGCAGAGAGGTTAATGTGCATTTCCTTTAGCGGTTCCGTTTGAAAACCAAAGTCAGATCTTACTTTCAATTTTCTACACAGCAAAAGACACTAAGAAAGAGAGAACTTGTTCAATATATTTAGTTAGACACTTTGAGCCCCAGGCTACCACTAAGTAACTTTCTCTTGACACCACCCCAGGCTCCCTGTTCTGAACTGCAATGATGTTCTTTTTGTTCCCCTTTCAGGATCACCAGTGGGAAACACAGTAGCTGAAGACATGAGATTTATGTATGAAATCAAACAGAGAGAAGGATGAAGTTTCCCCTAGCTGAAAGACTTCTGCACACACACTATGAGAAAAGTTCAGCAGAATATGCACCAAATCTTTACTTACCTGCCATTCCTTCGAGTATCTCATCACAATTCCTCTGCATTGGTTGTTGTATTCTTTAATTCCCATCTTCGCCACATCCTCTGGCCCTTTAATGCCTAAGGTTTTGTCAATCTCATACTCCTGGAGCATTGAAAGCAATCAGACAAAAAACAAAGGCTGTCATCAAAAGCTTTCAGGATTTCTCTGGATAATTTACTTATGTTCTGTACAGTATAATGAGGCTAAAGGGCACGCTTTATCCTTTTGCTATTTTGTGAGTATTGCACCTGAACTAAGCAGGTATTTCTAAGGAAAATCCTGGTATGATTTTTCTTTACTATCAAAAGAAAAAAAAAAATCTGAACTATGTACCAAATAAACACATGTTTATAGTAATGAACAGAGTGCCTGGAGAAGGGCAGGTGACCAGTAGGAAGCACCTGAAAACACCATACACACAAAAGCCAGAGCAACACACCAGACAAAGAACTTCCATTTCTCTTTTAGCAACAAGGCCAGGCATGAGAGCAATACAAATGTGACTGATAAGCAACGAGCAGCATCTGTAGGCAGACTGATTACACGTACCACAGGTAAACCATGGCAATCCCAGCCAAATCTTCTGTCAACATGAAAACCACTCTGATGAGCAAATCTGGTTACTATGTCTTTAATGGTTCCTGCAAGAATATGGCCGTAGTGTGGAAGCCCAGTAGCAAACGGAGGCCCATCATAGAAGTTAAACCTACAACACAAGACAACATTCTTAATTAAATCAAAACCTGCGCATCAAATATTCAAACAGGATAGGTATATCTGTGTCCTTATGATTCCTGTGTCTTACTAGGACAACATCAATTCCTTCCTCTTCTGTTATCAGTCAGCACAGGTATCATGTTGGCAGGGGACATTTCAACTCCTCCAGTTCCTACTGAATGTCAGTTCTGCCCAGATCACTACTGAAAATGCCAGCATGTCGCTCCACAGCTGGCAGACATAGGAAGGAGTTGTCCTTGCTTACCTGCAGATTTCTTTTATAAACCCACCAAGCAGGAAATTACAGGTGTATTACTAGTATTTGTACACTTTGGGTTCTTCACAAAGAGAAATATAAACGGTGACTGACACTGACAGCAACATTACCCAAGACTGCTAACTGGAAAGGCAGCAGCTGTTGCTAGCGGGACTGGGGGGCAGCCGGGGGTGGAAATAATTACAGCTAAGCCAGCCTTGCTTTGTCATACACAGTTGCTACAGCTTTTAGCAGATTCTTACCTAGGTCTATTCTTTGATTGCTTTAGGCACTCCTGGAAACAATTGAGATTTTTCCAGAGCTCCAATATCTTCTCTTCCTCATTTGGAAAAGTTATGTTTTCTGGAACTTGTTGAACCATTCTTTCCCAGCAACGATGAAAGGGAGAAAAGAAAACACATACTGAATAGAATTGGGGAAAAAAAAAAAACAAAACAAAACAAAAAAAAACCCCACCAAAACAAACAACAACCACCCCACAAAAAACCCAAAACATTACTTCACAAATACAATTTGTCTTACAAATCCATAGCACCAAACCACATCTCAGTTTTTCAAAGAGCTTGATTCAGTGCAGACACGGAAGCAAGAACTATATTACTTAAAAAAAAAAAAAAAAGCCTACTAATTTTGACAGATTAGCACCAAAGTTTTAGAACAGGAAAAGGATTCTCCATTCACTCAACTATGGTCATTGATTTTTTTTATTATGCTTTTATTTTTGTTTCCTGTAGAAAACAGTCAAAGTGTAAATTATTTTTTTGTTACAAGTTTGGGTTGTTGGTTTGGAGGTTTTTTTAGAGAAAGTTTCCAAATTCAAACTGACCTTCCAGCATCAGTTGGTGAACTACTGAGGCTTAGTTTAAATGCAGGAACTAAAACTACTGACGAAGAGGCTCCTTTGTACATCTATTCCCACCAGTTAAAAGTTTAAAATGGCATTTTTCCATCTAGCTTGGCCACCATTCTCAGATGCTCCTAAAAGCAGCTAAGCTTCAGATAGCATAGCTGAAACATGCTAATGAAAGATGAACATGTGGGGAAGAATTTGAACAGACAGATGAAGAAAAAGCTCAAAGACCCCAGCTGTGTATCTTTACAAGTTCTAACTTCCAGAGTACTGGAAACTACTAGCCTCTTTCTAGTCTCTTTGGTTTTTTTTTCTCTTCAGTTTTACAAGTATGTCAGAACTAAGCTACGTGGGGCTACTCCTTGCTGGCTATTTCCTGAAGGTCTTTTTTTATTTGGCGGGTGTTGGCCAGAGCCAAACCCATTCTTCAGTTCGGGGTAAGTCAACAAAAATCACTACGAGCAAAATTACGTAGAAACTTTCTTCACAACAGATGGAAAAGAATTCTCAACACCGTTAGAAACACACAACACAGCTGTCTTGTGGTCCAGACTTGCTACAAGATCCAAAGGGATCATATTTCAACAAAATGCTACAGCAAGCACCAAGCAAAAGCTCTGTGGAATACAGATATTTAAGACAGGAGTTCCATAACAGAAGAAAACTGGTTATGAAGGTTATCATAAACAACTGCAAAGAAAAAGGCTCTTCCGCGTCTAACTGAAGTGCTAAGGAGCGGCAGCACTTACATCAGAGCAAGCTGAGCACTGTTAGCCTTGAGTTTCACTTAGCACTGTAGAATTACAAGCAATGGCACAAGGACTGCATCTTTTGATTTACTCAGGTTTGTCAAATAGAAACCATAAGCAACAACAAACGCAAATGCATGAAGCCAATACTTTAAATTAAAGTCGACATGCTGCTTGGTAGCATTAAAGTTCCAAAACATTTACTTAAATGAAACCCAGAACACCATAGAACTTGCTGGTTCGGTGCTTTAACCCATATGAAAAATCCATGTCCCAAAATGAAGCCTACAGACAAATTCCACCATCCATACTTTTTGTATGACAGATAATTCTCCCCACTAACAAATACAAATTATCAAAAAAGGCAAAAAATTCACTGAGAAACCCACAGTCTGGTACACAGGTGACACAGAAGCTGGAGGGGAAATAATGAGCTGACAAGGAACACACAGACATGGCCTGGATGGATTCTTAAAAAGGTAAGAGCTAGTCTTAGTACAGTATGTTACAGTACATGCAACCTGTACATGAGTTTTCATAATTGTATCTCAAAGCACTGAATAAAGCACTAATTAGGCCACGTCATTTCTCAGTAATTCAATCACAGCCCCAGGATCACAGTGCCAGAGACAATGGAGGTGACTGATAGAAGAAGTCAGCCTTAAAGCTTATTTCCTACAAGCCAGTTGACTTGAGAAGGGGACTAAGGATCTCCACATTCTGCTTAGATGAAGATCAGCATTCACACTAACAGTGAAGGTTTTGGCAACAGGCCCAGCTGTCAAGTCTCTATAATCTACTAAACTGAAGATGGGTTGATGGTTTGGTCTGTAACTGCGACCGGGCTATGGAAGCTGCTCACGTATCACAGGCTCCATGCGTAAATCACAGTATCACTTTTGGCCCATTTCCACCAACTGAAGCACTGGATGCACAAACCAGTGTCCAGTAACCACAGGGCACAAATTCATACACACTCTTAGCAATGTCACAGAACAGGTTTATTATGTCAGAATTAGGAAAATATTACTGAAGAGAATTACTAAGTAACAGTTGCTACAGGTCAGTTTTTTCAAGTTACAAAGAATTTTAAAGAGATGGACTTAAAAGACAAACCACATTTAAAAATCCATCTGTGGCTCAACCTCAGCTGAGCAAAAAAGAAAAGCATAATCAGCTTTCAGGAAAAGCATAATCAGCTTATAGACAGAGATATGAATAATTCCCTATACATACAGCAAAAAAGTTCATTACTATAAGCAATCTAGGTATTGTAAATCAGAAAAAAAAAAAATCAAGGATAACTCATTACTTTGAACAAAGACTGAGTGAAAACATCACAAATAATTGCACAGAAATTATTACACAAACGTATCTAACAAAACAACACTTTTGGACAACACTCCACATTTACATACAGATTAGTAGACAGGAATGGGTTTTGTTTTCTTGTTTCTCTATTCATTTTCTGCTGACAAAAAGTATCAAAGTTTAAGACAATGCACCACTGAGGAACTTTTTAAGTACACTCACTTTTTCTAAAAGATAACAATCTTCAATAGGAAAGGTGTCAAAAGTTCATAGATTGTACTCCAGCAGTCTCAAACTTACGCTGAGCTTCTTATCTAGAAGAAAAAAAAAAATAGAAACCATTAAAACCATAAGAGCAAGTTAGCATGTATTCTTTTAATATTAAGATTTTTTTAATCAATAATTAATTTCTAAAAACAAAAATTCTATAAAAACACCACTATGAATGAAGAGAACCAATATTTCAGAAATTTGTTGCACTTTACATACATCACATACAGGTGATTAAAACCAAGTGGATTTCAAGATATCACTCATTTTGTTGACTGAGAAACTGAAAATATTCAGAACCAGCATGAACTAAAAGTGCACAAAGTCTCCTAATTTCAAGGGGTATACGATCCATCTCTTATCCTCGTTCCTGTCACCTTCTCCCACAAGCTATTCTACATAAGAGACCTGTGCACAAACTTCCCTCCAGAGACGAGGAGGACCCTCCTTTCCCCATCTACAGACACCTTCTCCAAAGTTAAACAACGCGCTGTTTTACCTACATACAGAACTAGACTCCTCATTTCTGCCCTTTTAAGTACTGAGCTTTAAGGAAAGGCAACTTCTGGGCTAACAATATTCTAATGGATCATCTGATAATCGAAAGCATCAGTTTCTAGAACAGATGGAAACAATTAAGTTTAAAATAAAAGGATGGATGGGAACAGAATGCTAAGCTACAGAACAAGCGTTGCTTCTGAAAATCTGTGGTAATGCCTTATACAGGGAAAAAAAACTACAACAATAATCAGACCTGAGAACTGGTGGGGGAAAAAAAAAAATCATGAACATCTATCTTTAAAATCTCTTTTTCAACTGAACAATCTCATCCTACTTTAACTAGCATGTCATTTAAACCACCAAATAGTTGTAAATGCAAGAATAAACTTAGTAAAAAAAAACAAAAAAAAGCAATCGCTTTCCTTCTTCAAAAAGACAAAGTTGTCACCCTCATGGCCAATCTCCCTGACACTGCAATTTATAAGTGTAATTACATCAGGAAAATAATTAAAAACATGGTTTTCTTCACAAAAGTTTGGGGGTTGATGGCAACATAGAAAACTTATATGTACACCTTAGTCATAGCAGACTGATAATGGTCCAATTATTCCACTGTTCTATTTGATAGGTCACAAAACTGATGAAATCGACCTTTCTTATTGAAAAATACACCCCAAACAGAGTAGATCAGAAAATGAAACTGGGAAACAAGGAAGTGATGTTTTTTAATTTCCAAACAGGTGAATTGAGTCTCCTCAAGCTGAGTCTGATACTCAAGGATTGGTTTCGGAAAGTGTATTAAGATTAATTCATCTCAACATATCACTCAAGACAAAACACGGTATGAGATGGACTAAAACCCATCTGTCCCTCAGCAAGGAGTGTTCCTTTTTATGCTGAAAATCCAATTAAAAGATTGTTAAAAAATCAAGCAGACTAATAAAATAATACTATGTTTAGACAAAAATACGTTTTGCACCGTGCAAGAACTCAGTTTTACCCTGTATCTTATGTCTTACGCAAACTTCTCTGTTGTCTTCATATCACCTCGATTAAAAGTGTAAAACTTGTCATTGTGCAAACATAAAAATATAAGCTATTTTGAAATAACTTTGAACTACATATTTTAAAAAAAAAAATCAGAAACTAGTGTCAGTTGAGTTAGCAAATGCTGCTGTTATGTGCCAACTAAATTCTGCTGTTACCTGACAGTCGCTTCCTAAGCATGACACCAACAAACCGAAAAAAATGTGCTTTCTTGAGTCTCCAGAAGGCTCCCAGGAGGTGGGGGAGGGGGGGGGGAGCGGGGGGGCAACATGTACTGAAAACAAACATATCAAAACCATCACAGCTACACTAATCAAAAGTGTACCTGCCTCAAGATTGTCCCCTCTTTTAAAAGGATGCTGAAGTGAAATGCTTAAGATCTATTACACATTGCAAGGCATCTTAGGTTCTTCGTTCAACTAATTAACAAAATTAAGCCATGATGGGTAACAAACTCCGCAAAAAGGAAACTGGTTGACCTTTAATAAGTACCTACTTTAAGTAATCACTAAGTTCCAGAAGAAGCAAAGAATCTGTGCAGCACACAGGGAAGTAAAATAGCTCACGTCATGACAATGCTATACATACAAAACCGGGCGCGAGTAACGTCAAAACTCAGCAGAGGAGCAGCCAGAGCCCGGTCCCTTCCCCGCTAAGGCGCTTCAGGGCTCCGGGCGGTGACAGGAGAGACACCGGCCGCGCCACAAACCGCCAGAGCGCCACAAGCAGCCAGCGGGACCAGCACTTCGTGTGCAAGCCGCCGCTTTTCTGTCACACTCTGACAGGCGCCGCCCGGCACCGGCGCCTCCATGAGGGGCCCCGAAAACCCCGCAACGCCCCTGAGGCCCCGGCGGCAGCCCGCCCTCAGGCCGCTGAGCCGCCCTCCGGCCGGCGTGGGGAGGAAGGCGGCTGCGGGGTGTCGGGACAGCCGGACCTCTCCGCCGCTCACCTCAGCGCCGCCCGTCCCGCAATGATGCAATCGTGCCCGGGAAAGCATGACAGGAAGAACCGGCAGGCACACCCGCCACCGGCAGCCAATGGGCGCGCGGCACACTAGGGTGCAATAAGGCGGCCTCCCATTGGACAAGCCGCTCCCTGGAAACGCCGCGTCACGGCGGCGCGGGGCGTACTGGGAAACCCTTCCCGCCCCCTCCCGCGCCTTCTCATTGGCCAGGACGGGGCGGGGCCGAGGGCAGGGCAGGGGGGGTGAACCTGCGCGGGCGGTGCTGGCGCTGCGTGTCTGTCACAAACCAACGGGGCTTTTCTCAATGCCAAGCAGCTGTGCCCGGAGCGCAGCGGCTCCGGCTGAGGGAAACCTCCTCCGGGGGACGGGCGGCTGATGAGCTGCTCCGGTACTGCTGGGTTTGGAACGCGGAACGTGAAAACGTTTCCCTCGGCCGCAGGATTTCCCCTCGCTCGCACACACACAAAAGAAGAACCTCTCGGCTCCTACAAATGACAAAAACGTGCAGTTCTGGGGGCAGTTCCTGCAGCGTGTCCCCAGCCGAGGCCTCTGCCTGGGGCGGAACCCCAACGGGAGCTACACTGGGCATCTGGCAGTGGCCGAGGGCATCCCAGAGACCCCTGAACACACATCGGGGAACCTGACCTTGCCTCCCTCAAAGGAATAAACACTCTTAAATCAATTCTTAAGACTGTAAATACAACAGAAGTGCCTTCTACTGCTGCAACTAGAAAAACTAGAAAAAACAGAAAACCAACTAGAAAAAAAACAAAGCAAAACAAACAAAAAAAAACCCCACAACTTCTAGATGGGTTCCCCCGTATCAAAGGAAACAGTTTGAAAAAAAAAAAAGTTTGTCTACCCATGCGCAGGCAAGTCACAAGAAGAGCCAGAGGCCA
>VWYH01003237.1:0-14703 GCA_013399365.1 Pampusana beccarii | reverse complement strand
CAGATTAAGACAGTTTGTTGCATGCACTTATATATGACATGGAATATACAAAAATATTTTGAAGAGACAACAGAAAACTTAAAGTCAGGCTTGCAACAAATATAAATTGGTGCAGCTCTGTTGGCTTTAGTGATGTTCTCTGACTTTTGGTAGCTAAGAAGCTGCCACAACATTTCCTTTTCATTCTCGATATTTTACTTGTTTATTTTTATTGAATGCTGCAGCAGAAGATTGCTTGGGCTATAAACACAAACAGCAATGCCTGTGAAATAGCATTCATATACCCTGGCAGTGTATAGATTAGATAGGCTTAGTAGATGCAAACCCATGTCTCTATCTTTTAAGCAGGAAGAAAGAAAGAATACATGAAATACTGAACAGCAGGACTGCAGTGATTCATAACTCACTCTCTGCACTGCTGTGCCTTGTCACTGGTTGTTCACAACTTCAGCACAGTCTCTGGGGATTCACAAGAGTTTATGCATTAGCACAGCATTATTTCTGATCCTGCTGAAAAGTGCACAGAAATGTACATGATTCAAGTCTTTAATTCTTTCCACACAGTAAAAATATGCATCCACAACCACTGAACTGCATACAAACTCCTTCAATTAAATGAGTTCAGGTGCAATCCCTACTCTACCTCAGACAGAGATAGCTAGTCTGTGGGAGTGAGCGTGGAGCGCACACCCACAGTAGAAACAGTTCAGTACTGGATTACCAAAGAGAAAATATGGGGAGTTGTCTTGCAAACACACCAGCATTCTGCATGCTTGAACATGCTATCTGGTAACAGCTATGGACAAATTCCTTTAAGTCTTACAGATAAGGTAGAAGAATCCTTCTGGGAAGATGACACAGAATGATGCTTTTCATGCCTAAGCATAAAGGCTGTTTCACTGAACAGTATACAGAAGCTAACAGCTGGTAAGGTGAAGAAGAAATGTGTGTGCATGGTTAGGGAATGAAAAAATATATCAAATATTATAAGTATTTGACAAAAGAGCTTTATATCAACTCGTCCTACCAATTCTGACAACTGGTGACTAACGTCCTGAATTGCCTTGTTAGCTGGCAGGATAGAGTGGACCCACTTTTGAGGTCCCATTGATTAGAGGGAGTTTAAGGATGCCTTTACTGAGGAAAGGGTGCATTAAAAGAAGGAAGGAAAGAAAAAGGCTTGCCTCTTACCATCCTTCCATCATCACCCACAGAAAGGAATTTGACCTTTTGATTGAGCTGTTTTCTTGCTTTGTTTAGTAGTGAATTATCATTTGCAATGGGTCTCTGCCATCCATGAAGTCCTAAGCTCTGTCCTGTGGAGATTTATGCTATGGAAGGAATGCACATCAGTAAGAAAGATCAACAGGATTATAGTTACTTAATTGGACTCTGGATAACAAAATTAACCAATAGATTTAAGAGAGTTGTTTTGTTTTCTTTTGTTTAGTATTACCAACATTCTCCCTCTGTCTAGATGCTAGGAAAAAGAATTCCTAGTTTCATAGGCTTTTAGTGAAGCTTGCTTGTTTTTACTTGTGCTTCTAAATTTAGGAAGTGTAAAGTCTTAATGACTGTTCAAATATAAATTAAGCAGAGTGGTAGCTACATTTTACAAAACAAAGTTATTCAGGATTGCCATGTGCTATCACAGCTTGATTAGAGTAACAGTAACAAAACTCACAGAATGTTTCCTGTTTGTTTTTAAAGTTTTGCCCCTTAGGGTTTTAGCAAAGGAATTCCATATAAGACAGTAAGTCATAATTCCTCATCGTCTGTAATGCCCAACCCATTTCACATTTGTATATCACATTAATATACTTGCAGTTATTTGAACAGAAATTATACTGTGTATTTTGACTTCTGAGCAATGATTGGAAGTAACAACAGAATCTTAAGTAGTACCCCAGCTGTCTCCTAAATATTATTAAGCCTAAAGAGTTATTGGGAATGCACAAAACTACAAAGGAAATGTAAAGAAATGATTTCATCTGTATATGATTTTAATCAAGCTTGGCTTGCTGTTAAAAGGCTTGTTTAATGAAGACTGCATTTCCCTTATGAGAGTCCTGACCATGTAGTTCAGTATCAGCCAACCAAAGCTTATTGCCGTAACAATAGCTAGAGGGTTTACCACAAAAAGAAAAAAAAAAAAAGTCCACCTCCAAAAAAAACCCCCAATCCGAAACAAAAAGAAAACCCCCTTTCATTTCAGTCTGTTTCTGATCACTTATTTAGAACATGACAGACAAATAGCAGACAAAAAAAAAAATCAAAGTAACTGATAATTAGTGAAAACTCTGCTTGGACAAATATAAACTTAGAGAAGTTAAATAATATTTTATTCATATAATTTTCAATCCAGTTATTTAATTAAAAGAATCAGTTCATCTGGGATTTTCTTCTTATGCTACATTATTATTTCTGCTACTGTAATGTTACTGATTTTAAAAAGTGAAGTCAAACTATGCAGCTAAACTCTTATAAATGAAATATGTGGATGTTAGATTTAATATTTCTAATGCAAATACAGAGAACTGCTTTACAGAACTATAAAAACATAAAAAGTTTATTTTGTCTAATGCTAACTCAAAATGAAACAAATGTCTTTACCTTTTAATTTTAGGACATGCTTCTGCAAGCATTCATATTATTTGAAGAAAAGCACATAAAGGAATACTTTGCTAACAATCCCAACTCCTGATTTTAATGGCATTAATAAAATGAAGTAAACTATATCTGCCTCAGTGTTTGCAGTCAGGATTGATGCTTTAGTGCCAGATTTTGAAAATCCAATTCACACAGATTGTTCCTTTGAAGTTAATCAGATATTTGTATGAGTAGGGGCTACTCACTTGAGTCAGTGTTTTCTGGCTGGAGACTTAGTCCTTTCTGTTGCCAAGTGTACTTAAGTTTATAAGACCATCCATTTCAACACATTTTGTTTAGTTAAAAAGAAGTACTTCATTTTTAAGGAGGAAAAAGTTATATTGCCAAAAAGTATAAACAGGACTAACTTTGACTAATATAAATATTTGAAAACCAGAACTTTTTGTTACATCTTATAGAAACAATTCTAACGCAGATGACAGAGGGAAAAGTGCTTTTATGGAATAGATGGTTCAAGTGAAGTATAGCACAGAGGAAATTTTAAAAATAAATATGAGGAAATATGTCTTCTAACAGCCAGCATATTTGGATCAAGCTCAGAATATTTTTGCCTAACAATTAAATGGAAATTCTTTACATTTCCAGTTCCTCAGCACATTATTTAAACCTTAAGCCTCTCTAATTAAGAGGAATCATTAAATTTATTCCTATTGCCTGCTTTAAAGTTTATTTGCTAATAGGCAACTGGACAAGGGATGTGTGAAATGAATAGCTGAAGAAAAACTGACAGCAAAAGAGAGGTCTGGAGGGTGAAGTTGGTTTATTAGGCACCGTTTGTCATGAATGGGTCTACTGCACGTACAAAAGCAAATCCCACTACCTTAGAAGATTAATTCTGAAGGAGGCACTCTTGGGTCAAAGTATACATAAGCGTGTGCCTAATCTCAGAGAAATCAGGCTATTTTCTCACAGCAATTAAGCAGAGGTCTAGGGTTTCACCCACAGTGTATTTAAACACAGGATACAATTAAACCCCAAAGTATTAATATCTGTGCTGTGCAAAATTGCCCAGGAAATAGATTTTGCCCTCTTTCAAATGGAAAGCAAAGCAAATTAAGGAGGATGACTTTATTTGAGTAAAAATTATCCCGAAACAAATGTAAGTCATTCATTTTTAACTGTTAATTCCTTATGTACACTTTTTTTTTTTTCCTTTTTCCTGCTCACATAATTTACTCTGGAACGTACAATGTTCAGTGCATATGAGTGATCAATACCATTTAATAAAAACAGTTTTGTTTTCATGGCTAGTATAATTTCTACAGGATAACAGCTCAACAAAAGCATTTTAAACAAATTATGAACAAAATGCTGCTCTGTACTAGCAATCTTTAAGATCAAGGAAAAGAGTAAGCATAACATCTTATTCAGAAAATAGCAGTTACAAAAGATCTCCTTCCAACTTGATCTCTACGGATTATTGAGCAGTGCGAGTGGAAAGAACACTGTGACTTAAAGAAATTTAATGCCTATTTGACATGTTTCTGAAGAAACGGGAAAAACTCTAAATGCACAACATAATTTTCATTGCATGTGAACTCCTTTGCATATAGTAAGAATTAAATAATTGCTTTAAACTAAATCTTATTTTTCAGCTCCCTAAAAAATCTCTTTGATTTTATGGTCTTTCACATTATATTTAAAAAAATATAATTCACTTTTGTCTAGCTATCATGCCTACATAATCTATTTCACTCCCAAATCACTTTATAAAAAGAAAAGAACCAGTCTTTCCCCCTTCACTTTAGATGATTGGCATTTCCTATCAGAACAACTATTTATACACAAAGTAACACACTGCACTCTGATGAATCTTGTCTCCTGTATTTTACACTTGGAATTCTTAAAGCTTTACTACCATAGCAATGTACATAATAATATAAACAAATTAATTATAGATCTCAAAGCTTCTATATATCAAGTTTCAGAAATTCTATGGAAAATCTTAGTACTTTGAGTTTCAAATAGATGATGTGTAGCACAGGATGTTAATAAATAGTCTAAATAGTGAAGTACCCTGCAGAAAACTTTTAAAAGAACAAAAAACCCCACTTCTCACTGATGGTGTTGGTCAGCAAGACACTATTTTAACCTTCAAAAATGCAGCATATGGCAAAACAAGTTACTTCTTAAATAAATGCTCTTTTTGAGTGCAAGTGACCTTTTAAATGACTGTATCTCATCACTTGCAACAAAAAGAATTTCACCTCTCACCTTTACACTGTTGATGCGCTGCGTTAGATGAATCCATAACCTTTCCACAATATGTAACATGCTGCAGAACACAAAATTACTTGCTAACTTTAAAACCCTTCAGAAAAGTCCTGCTGACTACTTTGGAAAGAAATGTTACTAAATGCAAACATAAAACCAAGCAAATTCCAAATCCCTCTACATTTGATAGCTCTAAATGAATCTGCAACCATTTCAGAAAATTATATTTCAGGGCACTGAATAAGTTTACTGGTCTAAAGTTTTCATAATAAGGTTTTTAGATAAATTTCAGTAAACATTAAAAAATTTTATTGTTTAAAACAAATGATCCTTTATTTTCCCAGCAGTCTCTAAGTGGATGAAAGCTCNTAATATATACTATATTCAAAGTCCGTGATTAATTTAAAGAGACACAAGAGTTTGCAAATTTTATTTTACTCAGTTCAAGTTAAGGATCAGACCTCTAAAGACAGTTAATGTTTCCTGATTAAAAAAATATATTTAGTAAGCCTCTGTCTACACACGTATATGCAGTAGTAGTGGTTAAGCCTGTGCATGCACACATTAACACGAGCACACACTGCAAACCAGCAAGAGGTTGATTTTATGCATGTTCTGTTTCAGTTCACATATAGGCTAAACCTACAAAGACTACAAAACTTTGTGGTCGTCTTTTGTAAGACACAGGTGCTACAGCTCACTTTTGATGCTGAAATGGTCATAATTATTTACCATATTCTCTACAACATTAATTAAAGATGAAACATAGGTCTTGATTATTTTTGTATAATACTTAGATATGAAAATAAAATCTTTATCATGACAGTGTGTTCGAAATGACCAATGTGACAAGTTTTAAACAGCAATATTTGTTGCTGTCTTTATTTTTTTTTAATTCTGTTTCAGACATGGCTAGAAAGAAGCTTATTTATTTGAAATGAAATCTATTATTGTCAGGGGAGCATACCATATAATTAAAAACAAAACAAAACAAAACAAAACAAAACAACCCCACCAAAACAAAACCCAAACTCAATACTGAAAAGAAATTCACGAGGATCTTTCTTTTTTTTTAGTGTTCTGAGTTAATAAGCCAGTGATCTTGCAATAGATGCAACCTCCTGATGTAAAATCAAAATTAGTGTCCAATGATACGCTGAAGTACTGGAACAGCAAAGAAATGGAGAGACATAATTGTGGAGATTGCTGTGGCTTTTTCAAGACAAAGCGGAAGAGTTATCTCATTGGTGTGTAATCACAAAGTTAAACAAACAGCAATAAGGCTAAACTAATTCACTGTCAAGTCTACGTGTCATCCTGGCTGGTTCATTATGTGCATTTGTGACAAACAATACGGAAGAGACAACTATACTGAATCAAATAACTTGCGACAGTTTACACTCCTATAAAACTATTTACATTTTGTCAAATGAATATTTATAACAAGTGGCTTTCCCTTCACAAACACTGTAGCTGAAGCAGCTCCCATTCATTATCGTATTTAGGAAGTACAAACACTAATTCTGTGAGTCAGTGACAGTCTCTTGTAAATTGCCAGAAAACAAGGCCTGCAATACTAATATAAAATCTAGGAGAAACGTGCTGTTGCTTCCAGTTTTTCCCATGTCCTAGCATTTTTATGTCTCCAAGTCACAGGAATTCAGTTTCAATATTATATCTGCCCTTCAGCATAGCATGCCCCAATGAAACAGCCGGTGAAGTTTATTTTGCACTTTATCAATACAGTGTAAACCAGCATGTGCTTACCTCCGTGGGGTTACTGAACCCAACTTGTCTGTGTGCACAGACAGCACTTTGGCCACAGATGTGACTGGTTAACTGTACAAGCAAGGAGGATAAATCCACACAACAATACTTCATTCACCAAGGAAATCTGCTGTGGATTACAGCTTCTCTATGGTTACGTCTGTTCTTAATTTACTGCTTTTATTCAGTTTTCAACCATAAATGAGCCCCTTATGAGGCATTCACTATGCAGAATTGACAGCTCTTTTTATCTACTCGAAAAATATTTTTGGATAATAATTTATGGTTACGAAATATTTTAAGCAGTTTGAATAGTTACATTATATTCTTTCAGTACTTAAAGATGCAGTATCCCCTGTAAAAATGGGGACCTGAGTAATCTACTGATTTCATATATTTATAACAAAACATACCAGTCTTGGCCATAGAGAAACACAATTTTTAAAACTGCGTATATCATGGGAATGGCATTGTGTTTTTTTTAAAAGCTCTTAAACAGCATCTCATGAGGAAATCCTGGGCCAGAGCTGTGACTAAGAGCCCTGTGGATGGGAACATAAAGAAAGTATTTTGGCAGGCATGGTATTTTGTTTATGGGCTTTTTTTTTTTAAGTTTGCAATAGATGTAGATTTTAAACACTATTCAACAGAGAAAGTGTGAAGCTGTCTGTAAGGCTGGGGAGGGTTACAGCATTATTTATGTTCTATGTATGAAACTGAAATGTGAGCGTGGGTATTTTAATCTTGTTTCACCATCAAAGATAGTCTCTCAATTTGTATGCCGAATTAATGCGCTATCTGCTTTGTAAAAGCCATCTAAAGGGATTGATTAGCATTGGGCACTAAGTGATGCTTAGGAAAGAAGGCTGTGAATAAGCAGAGCTGCCTAGGAAACTAGTGATGTACTGTAAAGCTACTGATGTGAAGGTATATTTTGTTGCATGCCGATATCATCCTTTCTACCAGTTCCGACATATGTCCTCAGAGGGACATCATCCATCGAAAGTACAACTGGCAATAGAGGAAGGAAGCCATGTGAAAGATATGGCAGATTCTTATTAATTGAGACAACAGTGATGAGGTTTTAAAAAGCCTTCCAAGATGACAAAGTCCCCTTTGCATTATTTTAGATTAAAGTGTCAGCACACAAAGCTTTACAACTTTATTCTGGGCAGAATATGAGTACTTTCAGACTCATTGATACTCAGGGATTCTTCACTATTACAGAGTAAACTCCCTGTAGATAAACAAAAGAAAACATTTGAATGAGGTACTTGCAGTGTTTTCCTCATTAGCAGCTACAGTGTCTTGAGCAGGGAACGAGTGTTTTGGGAAAAGCATTCTTGGCATTAACAAGAAAGGACATTGCTTTTACAGGCAAGAACACTTTATGGCTTTCTGAAACATCCTATCACAATACCATATGTAATCCAAATAAAAAAATACAACTGAAAGCAAAATTAAGTGTTAGGGTACTTTAAAAATAAGTGCACTTGTATATAAATACAGCAGAGAAATATTGAACTGATTTTAGTTCAGTTACTTTAAATATTGCCCCTGATGTTTTATGGATTCCAGTTCTTCCTTTGTTTCCTATTTAATTGCAACTGGTTTTGATTTCTTTATACAAATAAAAAAATGCTTTGTTTAAGACTGAATATCCTCGTTTTCATTTAGTGGATGCAGTCAGAATGCTAGGTGTAGGCAGATATTTTCCGCATACATTTAAGATTCCCCTGGAGCGGCCGGATAAAACACCATGGCAGATATTCAGCTCTACAATCACAGGGACTGTGCCAGTGAACCTTTAGAACCTTCTGAGTATAAAACTTCCCTGAGTTAGAAGTCACCTTTGAACTGTGTGTGTATTTGTGCACACACATTCATTGGTGTGCCAGGACTGTAGCTATGCTATAATGGTCTGTATGCTCTCTTAGTCTGTATTTATGAATGAAAGTTTTAAATTTAGCTAAAGTCAGCGAATGGCCGCAGGGACACTGTCAGTTTGGTACCATGATCTAAACTTAGCACTTACATTTCACTTATTATGTAGAGATTAAATGGATGGCAAAACCTCTAAAAGCTTCATGAGTCTGAGAACTCAGAAGCTTCTTTTGCATGACAGATGTACATGTCTAAAAAAAAGGAATGCCAAATCTGTAAAAGTTGCTGCTGTTCTGAAGTGCCAAATTGGCTTGAGAAGAGCCACCTGGACTTGGATTCTTAAACAGCGGTTTTCACTTGTACTGCCCCTCGAATTTGCACTACTTCTACATACAAAGATAGGGCAGGATCCTAGGATCCTATCCTAGGATCAAATTGTTGGATACTTGCATGTATGCACGAACTCTATATGGTGGCTAGCTCAGCCACAATATGAAAAAGCAGGAGCTGTAACTGTTGGTAGGACATAAAATGCTTCTGTAGCATTTGGGCATTTTATGGATTTATGCCCACATAACTGAAATTACAGAGGAGAAACATGGACACCCCAAAGCAGCTGACAGCTCCTAACTGGCCATTTCATTCAAGAATTTGGATAAGGCAACAACTTAATCAGTGTTTTTCTCTCCCTCTTTTTACTCCTAAACTCATTTGTCTCAAGCTCCGGGTAGCAAAGGGCTACGGAAGATCACATTGCTTCAAGACCCATGGCTGAGGTTTTTCCTAACAGCTGGGTTTCACAAACAGCAAGCTAAATCACCTGTCTGTGTTTTCCAGCACAAATACAATGCTACAGGTCTGAGTTAAAGTGACAATGACAAGGATGCTGCCACATAAGATCCCCACTCCACTGTGAATTCAAGTTCTACTCAAAGGTATTGCAGCTGAGAATGGATCTGTACTGGGATACCTGACCCAGGTGGCTAATCAAGTGTAATCTATCCGACCCACCTGGCACCTGAGCCAGCCTCAACTTTTACATAATTTATATTTCAGGGCAAGGTACTAATTTGGATCCTACCCATCATAGTGCATATATGAGTAAGTGCTAGACAGAAGATCATTTAACACTGAGTTCTCCTGACACATGACAATTCCAGAACCACCTGTGCTAGAACAGCTTCTTCTTCCTGAGCTACGGCAAAAATCTTCAGCACCTCAGAAGTCAACAAAATACATCTATTCCTTGATGTGAAGAAATGCGATGTTAGCATATGGTGGCTGAATAATAAATCACAGAGAAGCAAGTAGGCTGAAACATCACCAAATTATTGCCCTTGGAATTTTTTTCTCATATGTATATTTGCACTTAGGCAAAGTGGAACAGATCCTGCAGATTTTGTACATGTGATTTGCCCTAGAAGTCAAAAACATGTAAAGATTAACAGTTTGCTTAATTAGAGTTTGCAAGCCTAACTTTTGAAAATCAAGAATCCTAAACATTCAGGTTGGAAAGGACCTGGCAAGGTCACTTAGTCTACATCACTGCTTAAAGCTATCTCAACACTGAATTTAGTTAGATCAAGCAACTAAGAATTCAGCCTTAAGTTTAGACTTGAATGTCTCTTCTCTTGGAGAATCCCAAAACCTCTTTGGGCAACCTGCTCCAAAGAGTAATTATTTTCATAGCATAAGAAAAAAATGCTCTTGCATCTAGTCAAAACCTTCCCTGTACCAGTTTATAACTGTTAGCCCACATGATACTGGCATACATCTCTGTAAAGTGCTTGGCTACATCTTTTCTGTAACCAGATTGCAGCTATTGGAGGGCTTCTGTTAGGTCCCCTTAGAGCCATCTCTTCTCCAGGGTGAACAAGCCCCAATCCCTGAACCTCTCCTCACAGGCCAAGTGCTCCAGTCTCTGACCATCTTGTAGGCCCTCCACTGAATTTGGTCCAATTTTTCAATATCTGCCTCGTACGGGGTTGGGGCGGGGGGGAGCAAAACTGGTCTATCAAACACTACTTAAAGGGGATTAATCACTTCCTTGATCTACTGGCTATGCTCCTGGTTATACAACCTATTTCTGCTCTAAGTCCTCATTACTGCCAGGACACACTGATGACTCTGGTGTAGCTTATTGTCCAAAAAAATCCGCAGCTCCCTTCCAGAGCTGCTGTGCAGCAGTCCCCAGCCTGTACTGATGCAGGAGCATAATTTCTTCCCAAGTCCAGGGCTTTATGTTTCTTCTTGCCGAAATTAATTGAATCCCATTGTCCCAGTTCCTAGTCTCTCAGGTCCCTAGACCTGCCAGACTGATGAATGTCTCGTCCTCCAGGTGACTGGTAAACATATGAAAAACGGCCAATACAGTTCACAGAGAAACTACACTTTCCAAGCAGAGTAGTAACCATGGGCCATTACCTTTTGAGCTTGATGTTCCAACCGATTTTGCACCCTAGTAGTTCATTCATTTTAACTGTGATGTCCCAACTGGGATACAAGGGATGTTGTTTTGAAACCCTTGCTAAGATCACTGTAGATGACACTCCCTATGCCCTCTGCCACCTACAGATCTCCTCATTTCATCATAGAGGCTAATCAGGCAGGTAAAGCATGATTTAACTTCGCAAATTCCTGTTGGTTATTTCCCATCACATTCTCCTCCTTCATGTGCCCAAGAAATGCTTCCAGATTCACTCAGTTATTTTCCCAGGAACCGAAGTAAGTATGACCAGCCTACAGTTCCTTGGTTTTCTTTCTTGACATGCTTGAAGATGGATATGACTTTTGTTTCCCCCCCAGCAATTGGGAACCTGTTTTGATCTCCATGACCTCTCAAAGATGATGGAGATCTCATTCACTGGCCACAATGAGACCAGTTTGTCAAGAAATTGTCTCAGCACCTCTGGATGCCTCCAATCTGGTCCTGTGGACTGGTATGGGTCAAGATTGCTCATGAGAACTCTGACTTCATCCTCTCCCACTGCTGGTAGTTTCTGTCCTCTTTCAGTCCTGTGTGTCTTAGTCAGAGGCATGGGAGAGTTTGTCAGTGAAAAGTGGAGCAACGAGTTACAGCCTTATCTGCGTCTGCTGTTACTATCTAGCAGCACCTATTTAGCAGCAAGTCCATGTTATCCCTGTTTACTGTTTACTGCTAATACAGCTGTAGAAGCTCTTCTTGTTGACTTCAATATTCCTCTCTAGGTGCAACTCTACCTTCACTTGCCAGTTTCAATTCTAGCTGAGGTTTGGTTTTCCTAACACCTTCCCTGCTTGCCTAAGCAAGGCTTTTACATTCCTCCTTAGTATTCTCTCCTTCCTTTCGTAAATGTGCACCTTTTGTATATACCCTTTTTGCACTGGAGGTCAGTCATGAATTTAATTCATCCTTGTTTAACTAAGATGTTCTCCTGACAGCATTTTCCAGAGTATTGGGATAAGTGTTGTTGTGCTTTAAGGAGGATGTCCTTAGAGATCTGCCAGCTTCCTGAGCTCATTTGTTTTTCAGCACTGGCTCTCATGGGACCCTACCTACCAGTTCACCAAAATGTCTTCCTTCAACCAGCCTGCCACCTCTTCCTCAGAAAAACTCCTATGAGAGTGATGTGAACTGCTACTTCACGTAAATTACACTCTCCCCACCACCTTCCATGCCTGCCTTTCGTAAAAAGCGTGTACCATCCACCCCATCTGCTCTCCAGTCCTACAAGCCATTCCACTGCATCAGCTGACCCACAAATGTCATGGTTCTGCAACCATGTGTGGAGCTTCAGCTCCTCCTGTTTATTTACCAGTCTGTGTGGTTTTGTGCACAGACACTTGACATTGGCCCTCAAGGCAGGATTCAGCCTTTCTGGTGGTTCCCTTCCTTGTATCAACCTACCCTATATACTAACCATACCAACCTCTGTTCCCTCACTTAACTATAAGGTCATTTCCCTATATCCCAGTCCACACAGTTTAAAGCCTTCCTCATCAGATTGGCAAGCTGCTTGTAATTGGTTTTGCTTGCAATGATTGTATGCAAGAAGATGCAGTTACCTTCTTCTTTCTTCAAGCGTAATTTGTAACATAACAAAGATGAATGCTGGAAGTTCTGATAACAAAGGAAGAGCTTTTTTCTGCATTGATGCAAAGTTCTTCTAAAACCACCTTTGTCAACAAAACCCCTTTACTTCCCTATGAAACCCTACAAATAGCAAAGAGGATAATGCCACAGGGAAGGATGACTTTGCACCTATGCAGTCTTCAGGCTGATGCAATGACTCCTTGGTGCCAGAAAGCAGCCAAAAAACAGGTCTGACGTGCTTCATAATTAGAATACTTTAGGATCAAAAAGTATAAAGGTGACTTAAATTCCCCAAGCTGTGCCAACTCCCTCTGCAATTGAAGATCTGGTCCTATAAGCTAAGTATCCAGATGTCAGTGCCAAGAGTTCACAAATACAGACTTAAAGTGTGAACACCTAAAATTTTGCTGAAATTAAACATTCACCTACTGAAATTAAGCATGTTTATTAGCAATAGATTCAGGACAAATGAGAAGCCAACATGGGCAAGCTAAATGAATACCAGTTTTCCCCTATTGGGCATCAGAAAAGTGGACTGGTGGGGCTGGTGAGCATCTGAAGCTTCAGTTTCAGAAAATGGCTCTTGTTATAAAGCAGAAGTCCTGCTGTTTTGGTGGCTACTTTATGTTATAGAAACAACATCTTAATCCTAATTGGCACAATTATCTCTTCTCCACTGATAAATAAAAGGAACACTGGAATGTTGTATGTATTTTAGCTTGTGTCTGGGCTATACTGGTGGTGTACAGTGTGTGGGGCTGTGCCAGATGGCAGCGTTGGCATCTGTGAAGTTGCTCAGTGGGCATCTCACTACTACTTTTCAGGAAGCAATGTTCCATTTCTTTCTAAGATTGAGTGCTAGGAGACAAATGGCAGCAAAAGCCTATTCAGCTGTGTTTTTACCAGTATGATCTGTAACACGCCACTCCTTGGCAACAACCTGCTATATTTTCAGCACCTAAATATATTAAGAAGAGCCAGTCCTTTAGGAATGCCTAGGATATTTTTCAAAATAGGACTTCAGATGACTAAGGGCATTTACCAATAGGCTGCAGCAAATGTAATTGCAGAAAATTGCTGGATGCCTTCTCCCACTGTCTGCTTTGCCTCTCTGCTGAGCAGGGGGAATGGAATGCATACGTGCTTCACAGCTGCTTAAATGTAAAGTTTCAGAGCTTAGATTAAAGGTGCCTTAGTCAGCAGTTTAAACTAAAGCCATCAGACTACTTACTGACATGACTGAGATGTGGGTGTGTGTCCCAACCTGCCTGCTCTCAATCTCCAGCAGTGGGGAAACAGTGGAAGATGATAACATCTCACCCAGCAGTTGTACTGCAAAGGAAATATGTGCCAAAGGCTTCAGTGCCAAAGGCTTAGGTGCTTAAAGATACACACAGTATGACAATTTACAGAACTATCCACTTGAATTAAGGCATTTGTCTTTCACTGGAATTGGCATATATTTACGAAAAATCTAAATGGTCACTTCTCTAAATCTTTAGTTCCTTAAGTACCTTTAAGAAGCTAGTCACATATCAAGTAGGACAGTGACTAAGGCTCAGATGAAATGACTTAGACCCTTTGAAAATGTTCTCCCCAATGGCAATGCCGGAAAATATTCCTGTTTATGGATGGAACTCTATTAGAGGATGAGAAGTAAAAAATAAGGGAAAATAAGGGAAAAGATTATATTCAAATCATTATTTTTGACCTTTCAAAGAAAAAGAAATGTAAAGTTTGAGTCTTAGTAAGAACTGAGATTGAATGTATGGATTAGGGGCAAGAAGCAGAGAATTCTGTGCAAATCTATTTCAAATTAAATTCCTAGTTGATTCTTCCCTAAAAGTCCAAAAGCACTATGAGGTGCAGTGACTGTAATTAATGGAAAGTAATTTGTAGATATCTAATCACGCTTCTTTTTCAAAAATATATGAAACTAATTTCACAAAACTAAATGCAAAATAACAATTGAAAAATATGTCCTTTAGCCTTTAGATGATTTTAAATAAAAATGTGTATTGGATCTGCACATTAATAAAGCCTGTTAAACTCAGTAGAACACTTTATATTCATCTGTGCTTCATCAAGCAGGTTCA
>VWYH01003230.1:0-32696 GCA_013399365.1 Pampusana beccarii | reverse complement strand
CTATTAAACACCTTGCGTACTTGGCTAAAGTTCTGCACACCAGGAACCAAGACACCACCATCAGGACAGCCGTAGAGTGGGCGCAAGAGGCCATCCTTGAAACGTAACAAGAGCTATAGGGCAGCTGCGAGGGGACGGGCAAGGCACTCGTGTGACCCCTGAACTTTGCAGTCTTGCTTTCAAGACTCTAGGAGCATGTGATGGGTTAATTTTCATATCGAGCATTTCACAAAGATCACAAGTCACATAAAATCACTTCAATTTAATGTTTGTGAAAACATTTAAGTCTGAGAGCTAAAACTGTTGTGTTATAGATTATCAAAATAACTTTTAAAAAAATCTATACAACATGATGTGTTCCATTTTCTTAATACTGTTTCAACAATATCTGCCAAATGCTGCTAAAGAAAACCTCTCTCAATTAAATCAGCATGAAACAGGAACAACATCAACAAATGCAATAAACTAACACCCCTCTACTGTGTGAGAATGAGGTCCTCAGAATGAATAAAAAGTAATCTTGAAAGTAAACGGATTTTATTTTGGGGGGAGGGCAAACTCGTTAGAGAAGCAAAGAAATCATGGAAACAAAGACTGTCTTGCAAGACTTAATACAGATCTGCAACTCTACAGTCATGTTTAATGACCATCGGCCTGTCCATCTATGACTCTGGAGATCCCTTTCCCATTTCTTTCTTAAATTTCTTATTTAATTTCCCTTATTGTGGACTGAGTCACATCCTCAAACTAGACTGGATGTGGCAACTCCCTGAAGTCCTCTGAGTCTAAACTCAGCAAAGCTAATGGTGCTCACATGAGTTGCTCAACTGGAATGTGGAACGGAGAGACAGATTTACTTAACAGGGCTGGCATGACCTCCCAGTAATCTCCTGAGATTATAGAAGGCATTTTCCACTAAGGCTTCTAGAGAGAGGCTACAGAAGTGCAGTGGTTTAAA
The DNA here is from genome assembly GCA_013399365.1 of Pampusana beccarii. Classification (NCBI taxonomy): domain Eukaryota; kingdom Metazoa; phylum Chordata; class Aves; order Columbiformes; family Columbidae; genus Pampusana; species Pampusana beccarii. Next base: position 31,738 of record VWYH01003230.1, on the reverse strand, counting down.
ACCTTACGAAACAAACTTAATACATACATCCAAAAGGAAACTCAACCTAATTTAATTAGAAATTATATCTAACATCCCCCATGCATTGCCCTATAGGAGAAAACACCTAGGAACTCTTTTAAGTAAAAGTGCAACTGTAAGACATGTCAAATTTTAAGTAAATTGTGCAATCGCCACTATGGGCTGGAAGTTGGTTTCCTGAGACACCATCCTGTTTTAACAGCATGTTAATTTTTCTGCTTAATATTTTACAATGGACTAAAATCAGTATACAAGTCAATCGTAGTCTGAATTTGCTGTTTCATTTTGTTTTCAATTATAACAACATCAAGAGATCTGGCATTTATCCACTGAAATGTGCCTTTCATCAATAAAACATCCTTCCATCAGTAAGACACTTGTAACAATTTAAGTCTCTTCAATATCCTAAATCCCAGTTAGGCAAAATATATTAACACTTAGTGACATTCAGAGAATGAGCATGGGCACTAAGGGTGGGTACTTTAATTAAAATACCTGGCTGAATTGGAAGGCCAACAACAAATATCCTTTATGATAAATGAAAACAATCTTCTCAAATGCAGTTTCTCATGTTCTTTCACCAGATCTGTTTCAACTAAAGAAGGTACGGAATTAAAGTAATCTCTCCTTTTTCTCCCCCCTTTTTTTTTTCCTTTACTATTCATAAACTTAGTCCAAGTGGCAGCATTGTATGCACGGCTGTAAGCAAAGAACCTCATTTAAAAGGCTGTCTTATGTGGGAATTCTTCTGGAAGTTTAACTTTGCCATTTTAGAAGTTTACATTAATGACTGCATTCCTCTACCAAGCACTAGTGGTTTTTTATTTCAGTTGAAAGCACACATTTTTCTTTTGTTTTTGAAAAGGGAGAAAGCCACTTCATTTTGGTCTAAAAACTAGTGGCTTAAATGTTAGTATTTGTTTTCATTCTGCTATTTATCTTCATTTCNAGGCATTTTCCACTAAGGCTTCTAAAGAGAGGCTACAGAAGTGCACTGGTTTAAAACCTTACAAAACAAACAATACATAAATCCAAAAGGAAACTCAATCTAATTAGAAATTATATCTAACATCCCCCATGCATTGCCCTATAGGAGAAAACACCTAGGAACTATTTTATTTTTAAGTGCAACTGTAAGCCATGTCAAATTTTAAGTAAATTGTGCAATCGCCACTATGGGCTGGAAGTTGGTTTCCTGAGACACCATCCTGTTTTAACAGCATGTTAATTTTTCTGCTTAATATTTTACAATGGACTAAAATCAGTATACAAGTCGATTCAAATTTGTCTTTTTAATAATTAACCATGGTCTAATGCATTCAATATAACACATTTCTGAGAATTGGAACTGTGAACTTTATAGGGTGGTTATTCTTTTGGTTTTATACTGCTGTAATAATACATAATTACTAGTCCCATAAAGTTTAAGATCAATCCCCACGTCAGCTTTCTGTGTCTCCTTTCATTAAATAGTTTAGTCTGTACCAAGTTTGAAATTTTCACATGGAATAATTGTATTAGAAATCAAAAGGTAAATTTCTGTTCATTAGTATAATATTTTTTAAAATACCAGAGAAGTACTGAAGAGAATATTAGAAATCACATGTAAATGTCCAAGGAAAACATGTAGACTTTTAGTAGTATTCAGGAGAATAAGTTTACAGTAAAATTTGGATAGAATTAGCAGCCGCGTTGGCTACTCACTATAATTAAAATGTACTTTGGCTTTATGCTGATTTAGGATACTTGTCTACCATTGTGAAATATTAATGTATATTTATGCTACAAATACACACCACTGACGCCTTTAGCTCTGCCTAGAGGTAAACAAAACATGGGCTAACATGAAAGAAATCTTCTATGTGATATAGAACCAACAACAAAAGCCGGTACTAAACACAGTGATTACCGATTTGGATAAAGCATCATAATACCACAAATAGTATTCACTGTTTTTACTCATGTTATTTTTTTATTTCTTAGAATTTCTTTCTTTTTTCTTAAAGTAAAAAATATTTATTCATATAAACTTAACATGGCCCTTGCACTATGTGTCCCAATTGTCGCAGGGCCCTCAGAAATGACACATTATAATCTTTGCAATGCTAATTCAGCAGGACACCAGTGCAGAGTATGCTGAGCTAATTACAGCTGGAGGCTTGAAAAGGGTATCATCACCAGCCAAAACCAGGGCATGATGCCTGACTCCCTGGCACAATAGCTAAACAACAATAATTTTGGTCTGTTTCTCCACATCAAAGACATTTGCAGTTCTGTTGGGTCTGTTTTGATGCCTTGTATGGACCACAGCTCTATACTCTCGGTAAATTTGCTATAGCAAACCGATAAGAGCACAGAAAAAAAAGATTTTTGCCATTCCACAGTGCAATATTCTATTGCAGTATAACACACAGCAGCCCAATGAACCGTCTGTGGCTATTACCCACCTAATGTTGTAAAAATATTACTATGACATTTCGTCTGGTCAACCATCGTAAAGGTTAATTCTGTTTCCTATTTGAGATTTTCCTCTAGGTGAGCCATTCCGTGCAGTTTCTATTTACTGATTCCAAACAACCCCCAAACTGTTTCATTGCTCACTCTCACTGTTAAGAACATATTGACTGGCTGCCTGCTCTGCTGTTTAATTCATTTATGCTGAGAGTCAGACATGAAGACAGAATTTTAAATGTGACATTTGCAGGCTGTTGGGTCATTTTAAGCTCTGACAACACCAGGGAGTTTCTGACATACAAACTGGTCCTGATTTCCAGTCTTCCATGTTCTGAACACATCAGAAATTCTTCCCAGAGGTGCAGATTTCAGATAAAAGTTTTAAAAGCCCTTGTGTTTACCTCTTGCAGAAAAGACCTGTACACTTTAAAGTTTTAAAATAAAGCTTGTTTCCTTTAAGATAAAACCAGCACTGCCTGCAGCGTGTGACTCAGCTTCTTAAAAACACTGATTAACCCAGGTATTCAGAAGATCTACAATAATAACCAACACTAATAGGATTCTGTAAGCAACTCTGACATTTAGGGAACTTTTATCTGTTTCTCTTGATCTTTAAGCATCCAAAACCAGCTCAGCCTGAAACCACAGTTTTATCTAACATTGTCTATCTGGCTATTGCTACCCTGGCCAACATCAAGTCCCAGTTTCCAGCTGGATGTTTTCCTTATCTCAAGACAGTGGATGGACTGTACCATTTTGTCTGCCATGATGACCTGTCATTACCCTCCCCCAACCTTGAGGTCAATTTTTGGGAGTATACCTGATTACCTGATTGATTCCATCAGGAATCAGGAAATCAATCAGGAAAACAGTAATCTGAACTACTCAGTCCTGACTTAGGAAAACTATTGTTACCTGTCCCTGAGGCAGGACTCGCATCTACAAAGTTTTTGGTTTTTGGTTTTTTTTTTAAGAAAATTCCAAACGACTGCAACAGAACAGGTCTTTTTGCTTCCTTTAAAGCATCACCAGGAAAAAAGATACTAACTCTCAATACTCATGTTTTACAGTATGTCACAAGTATTATGTACATTATTGGGCCATGAGTATTCCCATAAAATAGGCAGAGCCCACTGTGGTTAAGAGCAAAGAATGAGAAGACGTGAATGCATGCTGGGCATCTCATCTACCAGCAGGGTGGAATGAGAATCAGACCTTGAACTTTGAGAAAAGAGCAAGAAGGGAGTATAGAATCTTCTGCACAGAAAAGATCTCTTCGTCCTTGTCATAAATTGGGGGGAAAAAAAGACATGCTGTAATAAAAACTATAGCCTGCTATTCAATTCCAGCTCAAATGTCCCATCATCCCTCATTTGTTTACCTAAATAAATAGAAGAATATTGACTTTATAGATAAAGACACAGTTAGAATTGGCAATCTAAGCAAAATCTCAGTCTTTTTGGTTTTTGGTTTGTTTTTATCATGCAAAACAAAAAGCAAACAATTCTGTGTAAAGCAGGAAGTATGATGACACTGCTGTAGCAAAAAATGGAAACAGTGCTAATTCAGAGCTGTATTAACAGGGGAGATTGTTTTCCCTACTCAACTCATCATGACAGTTACTCCATTATAACGACTCTATACTTCGGATGCTTTTTCAAGAAGGGGAATATAATTTAGGTCAAGATGCAAATTTGAAGAACTTAATGGATTTTTTTTCTTTTATATCAGTAGACACACAATTTTAACAGCAACCTTTGAAGTGTCAGCTGTGTCATACAGTAAGTCATTGCCATGTTCAGAATAAGACTTTTATAATTTAATAGTTGTCATCTGAATAAGAGTAAGTGGTTTTTACATACTTCCAGCATGAGGACATTGATTCTGTATGACCTAGAAAAGTAGTTTAAATATTACAGATGTTGTTTATTCTCAAAGAAAATCCTTAAAATAGAAAGACATACCTGGTGTATTATCTGAGCTACAGGAAGCTGTTCAGCATATTTTAGTGGTTCTGTTGCCACCTCATCCCTTGGAAGCCTGAGAAGAAATGAGCTTAACATTTATTAGTTAGTACAATGTTTACCAAGTTAAATTCCTGAAATGTAAGAGTTTCAGAGGCATTACTTTCTAAAAAGTGTGGTATCTGGGAGTTTATTTTACTTAAGATGAAGAAAAAGTATATTTTAAGACCTTAATTGAATATATTTCTTAGAAAGTTCAGTGAAAGAATAAATTTATAGTAAACAAAAATGTGTGTAATGTGGACTTCTTCCTGACCAAAGCACATACAGCACAAATTTAGCAGCAGAAACCTAAGAAAACCTTTAAATTTAGTTCTGGGTGAACAAAGCGCTGGTGAAAGCTGGATTGAAATCCCACAGAAGAAAAGTCTTATGCATTTACATAGCAGATTCAGCACTGTTAACAATACAAGCTTCTTCACTCAGTCCTGCTAAGATAATTCAAATACAACCATCTCACAAGGCAGAAGGGATTATTCACCATTTCCCATTTTTGCTGCAAGTTCACATCAGCGTTTGGCTCTAGTACAAGTTCACCACCACAAACATCTGTGCATTTGCCAGCACACTAGTGTGTTCCACTGGTTTCAAACACGCCAAAGAACTGGCATGAACAAAAAAAGTTGAATACTTCACAAAGAAAATGCATCATATCCTTTTAAACTTCAAATAAATTATAGTTACAACTGGAAATTCAGAATCCATAAGCAGCCTTTTAAAAGAATATTTAAATGATGGTAAATTAATATGAAAGCATGTCTTAAACCCTTCAACCATACTGCTTTATTCTACTGTAACTGCACAGCATGTGCTATATTTTCAAAGTATCATTCAAGGTTTTCATCAGTCACTCCTCAATCTTTCTGAAGAGTTCTGAATATAGGAATTTGAGTAATATGACAAGAAATGAAGGGGAAAAAATAAGATCCCTACAAAAAGAAAGCCTTTCCACAAACTTAAATTAGAATTACTTTCAGAAAAAAAACGTGGCCAAGACATTCTTTTCAAGGTTCAAATTACTACCTTTTCTAGTCAAAAATGATACATGCTTGCTGGGTTAATTTATCTGCAGACTGGCTGCCAGGTAAGAGCCAGAAACTACAGGCTTAGACTCTGTATGGTGGTAAAAGAGAGGACAATAAATGCACATCTCATCCCTTTTCCATTTCTGAATTTCTGTTGTGGTTTGGAACGCTTTTAGGCTCCAAATAAGAGCCTGATTACCCAGACATTTGTAACGAACAGAGTAGAGGGAAGTATGAAAGTTTTACTGTATAAGATATATAAAGCAGAGGGGAAAAAAAACTGGCAATATTTCAAAGATCACAGTGACAGCCTATCCAGAACTGCTTAATTTGCTTAAGGAAAATTAAGTAAGCAAGCTCTGAATTACTGAAGCTGGTCTACTGAAAGAGCTCATTTACTCATATGGTTTTTAGAATTTTTGGACTGTTACAGCAGTTATGAATTTGTACTGACATGATGAAATATACTGCACACAACCATCAGAGCTGATAGTGGGCTCAGCAACTCCACTGCAGGATGCAGAAGGAACCTTCTCACTGTTTTCCTTTCTACTTTCTATCACTTGCAGAGTCCTGACTGGCAAAGATAACCAGTGTCTATTTAGCTACCCACAGTCGGTATGAATTTGGAATGACTTCTGTTCTGCCGGGAGCCTGTTAGCCGACACAACACCTTGGTTTACAGATACCAGCTACACAAAGCCATTTCTTAGGTATAGTTCTAGGTATGAAACCACTGTACACAGAACAAAATATTAATCAATATCTTGAACACTTATCTCTGCAGTCTTTACAGGGACACTGCAAATTTGGTGGAAAAACAAACGCACGCAACTGACCACACCACACACACCACAGTATCTCAAATTCCAAAATTAGATACATGAAGCTGCAAGTAACAGCTAAAATTACTATAAACTGAATATCAGCAAGAAAAAAAAAAAAAAGAAAGCTTGTCTGTTCTATCAAGGACTTTGTACTTTTGGCNCAATTTCCTTTCTGAAAAAAATAATCAAGTTAATTGAACTACACTACATTTGATATACATATATAAATTCTAAGATATAGATTAGATAGGTGGACACTATAATATACATATACACGTGTCTACATATATATACCCACACTACAATATGTATACATGCGTGCACACAGGTATTTTGGAAGAAAACTACAGAAATGTACTCCCAAAATTTTTGCTTAAATGCCATCAGCTTCTTGTATATGTACTCTAGTGATGTACTAGCTGTCAAATCTACAAAAGAGAGTTTTGATTCTTCTGCAGATGAGCCTCCTCAACTGGATGAGCATGTATCTCTATCTTATATATTAAACTGCATAAATTAAAGCATGGAAGCTCAAAACTCTTGATAAAAAAGCTGTACGAAATATTGCCCAACTATACCCTCTACTTGGAGCAAGTCATTAACTTGAGCTAGCAGGCTTGATAAAGCAGTGTATCAATAAACTTTGGGCATTTGACGTAAAAAGCGCAAGAATAACTCACAGTAAATTATTTTTACAGATTTTACAATAATACTGTAATAAACATTATATTGATGTTGCAGTGCTGTCATCTAAAGCCATTGCATGGCATTTCGTCAACTGAAAGTAACTACCACTTCCTCCTAGTACCATAGGCTCAGATCCATCTAAAAAAAGTCAAATGTGAGAAGGATATGTAGATTATTGCGCCAACCTAAAACATCAACAAGTTCTTACTGACCATGTCTGGGGTTTTTTTACCTAAATTCATAAGCATATGTATGGCTTCACAAAGGTTTTCCTGAAAGCTTTGGTCTTTTCTTTGACCAACTATCAGAATATTTCAATATATTTTTTTCTATGGATATTCTCATCCACTTCCGCTCCTGGCTCTGACTGAGAGTCAGATCTGAACTGTTATTATATTCACTGCTCATAATTATTTACACATTGGAAAATTAAAAGCCCCTAATACTAGTGACATTCTTTTCAGTTAAAAAAGGGAATTACCCCTACAAGTTATGTTGTATTTTTAACAAATAAAAGTAAAAACTTCGTGAGAAAACCACATTTTTTGCTGATTTATGTTTCTCACTTTCCTATCAAGTGATGATACCAGTGATAGAAATCAAACTTCATGACAGAGGGACCTTCCAGGCCTCAGTTTTCAAATACTTATACATAGTCAGTTTGGAAAATGCTTTGAAGTGCTTCAAAACGTCCAGCATGCTAAGTTCTACCAGCCTAACTACATCAGTTAGCCGTAACAGTTTCAGTACTTATTTTAACAGATACAAGCAATATAAGCTCCTTTGAAGACCATTACAGTACTATGAAGGCTCCATAGACCTCTCTTTCATTTCTCAGACCAAGCACCAGTTTACTGGTCTAAACATTTGTAGAATAGGTATTAGGCAACTTCCTCTAAATTTCTTTTTGCTTCTTTTATGTTACCAACAAAACCTGTTGTGCAGTCATTCCTTCTAACAAAGGTGAAAATTGGATGATGCAATATGAAATTGCTGTGCTATAAGCAGCATAGAGGATGAAACACCGCATACAAAAGGCTTCCATGAAACAGCATCCAACCTGAAAGCTCCAAGAACAGGCGTGAAGTCAAGACTTGTCTGTCCTGAGAAAAGGCCAGGAACAGCTACCAGACCCTAGAATCTCCTGCAAGTGGGCACAGAGCATATATATTAAATAGTCTTTTCAAAAATAACAGAGACAGCTCGCTGCCAGTTAAGATCAAGCAACGTGATCTAGCTCGCAACTACATGGCTGAATTCTCTCCCCTAAAGTGGGGGCTGCATCCAAAACCAGCTGCTCTGGGCATGTGTTATGCCCTGAACCATGCACAAACCTTGTCCAGGAGAGCACCAGCTGGTGTGAACCAAAATCACATCAGGGACTACACTAACAATTAAACATCCCATATGACTGCAAGACAATACATCAGTCTGTCTAATTTACAAGCACAGAAGCGGCCTCATATTCTGTCTTTAAGAAAATTCCATTGGTTGGCTTGGTCAGTTTTGCAAGTGGATCAAAGAAAACCCACAATCAGGGCAGTTAGTACTGAGGAGAAAGAAACTTGCTGCAAAACTGCAACTTCTTAAGTTGCAAGCCTTAAGTTAGTAGCCCACTAATGCTGGGCCTCCTGGACTTGCAGAATTACCGGTCAAAGACCNACAAAATCAGTTGGTCTCACTGTTTAGTTCATTCATATTTGACACTTAAACCTTTATAAATTCATATTACAATATTAATTTTATTTCAAAAGAATTCTATTGCAAAAAACAAAAGTCATTTTTCATGAATTAATTTTCCAGTAAGAAAATTTCTGTCTCAATTGAGCATGACAGCAGAGTGCTGCCAACAGTGCCAAAGCAATCTAACACCATGGCATAGCAGCATATACCGCATCACGCCTGACAGCTGGCAATGCAAACCATAAGGAGATCTTGATTTTCAGGGAGAAGACTAGAAAGAAACATAAAATCAGAAGAGAAGTGGGAAGCAGTAAGAGACAGCAGAAGAGGAGGATCTTGAAAAAGTCAATTTAAAAGTTATTTTTATACTGCCGCTGTGACTGCTCTTAGATGAAGGAAAGTAAGCATGAAACAGTAACTGAGGAAATGAATCTAAATCCAGTAAAATGTGTCAAGATTTTTAGGGAAAAATCTTACTTGTTATTTATATTTGCATGCTCACTCTTACAGGAAAAGTCCCGAGAGAGTCAATGTGTGCTAAAGAAAAATAAATCCCTAGCAACAAGAGGTGGCACATTTTGCCACAAGTGCTGATCCAGCCTATGGTCTACTACACAGAATAGCTGCAGTGGCCTTAGGGCAAAGATGTAATTTATCTCACCCAAGTATTACAAAAATACAGGGAAAAAAGAGCAATATGATCACTAACTGATTCGCTCACAGCAGAAATGGGCTGTTAAGACACTTCAAGAAAGAGAAAAGTCTAGATAACAGGACAAGCCATAAAACCTGTGTCTCTGGGCAAATATAAAAATTCATTAATTATATGAGGCAATAGGTCTAAGGCCAATATTTCTTCCTTCCTCTACAGTCTCTCTCTTCCTTCCTATACAGTCATCAAATTTGATGGTTTGGACAGCTCACACATTCTTTTATGCATTTGATCCATGCATAGGTTATATTGCACTGCTTTGAAACTATTTTTGCTTGATGCTAAGTCCTAATACACAACCACATCTTGGAAACTACACAATATCAGAGTGTGAAGAGGGTAAATAAGAGGACATCAGAGACAAAAATGCATTATCGAAAAAGGGGTTTGAGTATTATCTTCTTCATTTGCTGTAGATGTACACGACTTGCACTGCTCATGAAGTGCAGCCTGGTTTGTCTAACATAACTTCTGAATAGTATGAATGAAAATACCGGAACGGATTGTCCCACTTCTATAAACAGCTCGAAAGCAGAAATACTGCAACTGATGGGACAGTCAGTATGTGACCAAAGGATGCCAGTAACACAGCAGTGGTCTAAGCCAGACACCCCAGACTGAAGGGCTGAAATTATTAATCTAAACCTGTGTATAGCACTGATTGCTTTATCGACTGTAAATACATGAACATGCTTACATCTGGCAATAAAAAGAAAACAAAATACCAGAGCTTTATGTACCACATCAGAAAAAGTTATCAGGTTTCCTATTAACGAGAGGCTGAAATGGGCTATGTCAGGTTTGAGTGAATAGTTTTTAAAATTGGCCATTGAGAAATTTATCTACCATATCCATACTACAGAAGATTAAGAATTAGACCTTGGATTAATGCCAGGTACTCAATCTACCTGCTAAATCCTAGCTTCACATGTATTTAAGAATAAGGTATGTTTAAACAATAGAAGCACCAATAATGTACGTGGAAAATGCCAGTTCTTGAAAAGATGAGATCATGGTTAACTCTGTTCTTCCCCAAAAAGTGGAGGAATCAATCATTCTCTTATCTTCTAGGGGAATGCAAGATTTTCCTGTAAGCCTGTTTACAACATGGATAGTCATAAAGCAGAGAAGCACTTGAGCATAATCATTCCAGGGAACCTCCTTACGACGTCTCCTCCATGGCATCAGTTTCTTCAGTTAAAGGCTCAAAACAAGTCTCTCAGATATTTAAGAAAGCATTCAGTGAACACTTTGCTGCTGCAACCTTTGCTCAGCTGCGTGTGGATGCCCCCTCTAAAAACCTGATATATCTAATAATGCAAACAAGTTCATTCACTACCATAGTACTGAGCTTTGGTAAGATGGACAGCTGGCAGCTTACCCTGGGTGACCTTGCAGGACTGACTAGCAGAATGCTAATGTGCATCTTTTACAGTTCATTGCTGCAGTGTTAAGTCTTTGGATGTGTAAGCAATTAGTGCATATTCAAGGATGAAGAGAGGAGGGAGCGATGTCTACAGTGGAAGTATGCAGGCACGTCACACCTACAGCCAAGCACACCAAGATGCTGCGACCTCCACTTCATGATGCTTGCAGAGACAAATGCACCAGGTGGCATACTCTCAAAAATTGCTTAAAAAGAAGAACAATACAATATGGAGATAAAGGAAAAAAATAAACTGAAAGCAGAAATCATCTCTAATGCAACAAAAAACTAAATCAGTGCTAGACACAATCAGATTTATAATTATCTGAAGAAGGAAGTCACTGACTTGCACTGAAAAGAAAAAATATTTTACTTCAGTATGCTGGCTTTTACAGAGATATTCCTGTAGAATAACACAGCAAAGCATTTAGAAATGCAAAATACTTTCTGTAATCTGTTCATTTCTTTTCAAATGTGAAAAAAATTGACTCAAATTAGTTGTACAGACTTATTCTTGGAGTTTAAAAAAATATCTTAAGTCTCTGAATGCACTGAGATTTCTCTTGGACCTGATCATAAACAGGTCTGCTGGTGTTCCCAGAGTCTGCCAGAGATGGTAAGTTATAGTTTGCTGCTTCATAAGCTGGATAAAACTAGTCTGTAACAAATGTTCCTCTGCCTTTCTGTGATCCACACATGATTTCTTATCTAAACAACTTCAAGTGATTAACCTTTGTCAAGCCGCATATACCTAATCATCCCAAGATCCTAAAAAGAAGTAATAGAAGTCTACAGTTTTAACACGGGTTGACCAATATTGTCTCTCTACTCTTTTCTAGCCAATTACTTTTGTCAACATATGTTCAGTCACTGAAGGGACTCTCTGTTCTTCCTGCTCCTATTTTTATACTTAGGCAAGACACAAGAAAGGAATTTAAAAGAATATTAGCTTATGTAAGCAGAAGTGACTTTGCTGCTACTGGAAAACACACGACCTGTAGGGCTTCATTTTGTTATCTCAAATATTCCACATTTTAGGTAAATTAGAAAATGTCTTCTGAATTAATTTAAACTTCAACATGATGATGATGCTGAAGCACAAAATACTAATCAAAAATTGGAGATAAAAAGACCAGCTAAGTCTCTCCTCTATCACTGAAAATCACCATTTGAGTTCACAGCTGAAAGTAGGTATTCATTGCTTAGTGTTAATTCATTCTTAAAGCAGACAGGGGCTTGGGGAAGAAAAAACAGAACAAGTGCCTCCATCAAATTTCCCAAGCTGGGGAATGTTTATACAGACAAGTCCAGCAATATCAGAGGAGCTTCTACTGATAGTCCAAACCAGTCAGAAAAGAACATCGCTCACCCAGCTGAGCAAAAGTTCAATCTAGTTTGAATTGACTATGTGCTGTAGCTGTAATTGAGGCTGCAAACTTCCCCCTTGGAATTGGTCCTTCCCAATTGCACAGGAAAACATTTAAAAGAGTGGTTAAAAAACCCACAGGTTATTACTGCTGTGTGACTAGTAGTTGGAAAACCCGTGACTGAATTTCACAGAAATCTCAATAAAAAAGACAACCAAACCCTCCCCTTCCCTACATCACCTATGAAATTTAAAATCCTACTACAGTACATTTTACAATTACACTTCCAGCTGGATAAAGCAAGCTTGTTCGTTTTTCATAATTGACAGTTTATCAGCAGTGCCTAATCATTATGTAAACCAATTCAGCTCCACCTGCCAGTGCACAGAAAGAAAAATCAGCGGGAAGATGCTTTTAAACAAAGAGTTAACATGAGAATGTGCCAGGATAACAATTCCATTATTTAGTGGCCATAATTAGTTGTTATAGCAAAGTTCATATTTTGTTTATTACCAGTGTTCCTTCCTGCACATGTTCAGATTAAACAACATATCTGCATTTGTTTATACTGTTACACTTTTCAACAAGCACCTTCTAAAAACCCTGTAATACACACATTTAAAGTCCCAATATTTCTACACCTACAGTACATATTTCTATTTTTTTAGTTCATGAGTCACGTAATGTACCATCCAGCTATAATTTCTCATGAGACTGCTTAGTTCGCTACAAGAATCCATCAAAGTAGCTGTGGCAACATCTGTTATCCACCCAACACCATGCTCAGACCTTCTACCTCACCCCGTCCATTTCAAGCTTCCTACTCCTTCACCCCTTTACTCCAATTAATCAAAGTAGGTAACTACACAGAATTACAGAAATGTTTTTTCTAAGAGACTTTCGGGGATCATCGAGTTCCATCTCCCAACACCAAAGCAGGCCAGTGATGGATTGGTCTAGATGAGTCTTCAAAGCCTCCACAAGCCCTCTGTGGAACATGCTCTAGTGTTAATTTACGCTCTTTGAAAAAACATTTCTCCTAACATACAACCTCAACCTCCCAAGCCATAACCTACAGCCAATGCCCCTTGTTACCAAAAGAGGAGTTTAACTTAACCATCTTCACAGCTGCATTTCAAATAATTGCAGCCTGCTATTAAATTTCCCATCTTTTCAAGGCTAAGCAAGCCCAGATCTCTCAACCGCCTCTCACAGGTTGTGTGCTCTAGGCCCTGACCATCATGGCAACATCTCTCCACTGTTTCAGCATCCTTTTTGAAGGAAGCCAGACAGTATTTCAGGTGGAGTTTTGCCAGCAAGAGAAATAACTACGACATTGCTCAGTCTGTTAATGGTATTCCTCCTCATGCAGTTCAGTAGGCAGCTTGCCTTCTTGATGATGATGGCACTCTGTTGGTTTACATTCAACCTGGTGTCCACCACCACCTCCAGATCCTTTACAGCAGGGCTGCTAATCAGCCTGTCAGCTTCACTCCTACTGATATGAAATAACAAGAAAAGACATCAACTGAACTTCTTTCTACAAGTGTGTAAGAGAGCATATATTGGTATCAATAATAGACCCAGGTTTTCTTGAAAGAAGCACACTATGCACTAGGCACTCAGAAAATTAATCATAAAAATTATATTTCTGGGCTTTTGAGAAATGTTTTACTGTGCAATCAAGTCTCCCCTGAACACTAGATGTTGCATTTGATCTTTCTGGATACAAACACATTTCCATAAAGCAGACAACCCAGGCACACCAAGAACTGCAAAACACTGCACCACAAAACTCAATCAACTGCTTTTCCTTTTCTCACCAGTAACTGTTCCTCTCTGTAGTCAACTCTAATAGTGGCCAGGGCAGACAGACCTGAGCACCATTCCAATCAGCTGCAGTAAATGCTCTAGGTCTCCTCTCAACGCATGCACCTAGGTAACATAATTTTACTAAGCACAATTAGGAGGGCTTGCCTTCACAGAACACTGCACAGAATGTATGCAGTTCTTCAGCTTTTTATCAGTCGTATTTTCTGGACCATGATTTTCTGTTCTTTATACATGACTTGTGCATTTTTTGGTCTGGGTTCTGTTTTTGTTTGTTCCTGTTAATGGCAAATGAAACCTTGAGTTCAAATACAAACACTTAGCCAGATTATATTCTCTGAGGCGAAGGTACTGCAGTTTAGTGAGTCTGCTGATGCTGAACAATAAATCTATTGCTGTTTGACCCTGTAAAGCAGTCATTCTTTTTCTTCATATTGGTATTGCATGGTCTGTTTTTCTGTCCTCACTTATTTCATAGTATTAGAATCAGAAAGGACCATCTCCTGTCCAGCAAAGACCATTGGATATTAACCAGAGTGCCATACACTAAGTTCAGTGACTTTAGAAACTTTACAGTCACTAAACCTGAACAATTTTAGTGGTCTTCTCCCAGGAACAAAGCAGCAGCAGCAAGTCATACTTTTCCTGAGGCAAGCACACAGCACATCACCTGCACCCTCACAAAGGGCACAGAAACTTGGGAATTCCCCTGCCCATCCAGGAAAGCCGCTAGGTCTGAGGTCTGTGGGACAGAGAGAGGGACACTACCTTCTTCCATTCAATTCAATCTTGTAGTAATTCTGACAGCTACACCCGTACAAGACATACGCCTGGATTTGCAAGTTATTCCTGGTTGCAAAGCCAAACAGTAGGCTGGACAAGCCAGGTTTCTCATGTTCCAAGGTGATTTCTAATCCAAATACTGACATGAAACCCAGCATCTCAGATACCTGCAAGTCCAGATTTCCAATTACCTCACCCTCTTTTTGCTGGGGAGGGACAGACGCAGCAGCTCGGAGCGTGCCACAAGCCATCAGCTCCCTTGCTCTCTGCTGTCTCCAAGGGACAAGGTTAAAGCACGAACAGAAGCATCTACAGGCATGTCCCTCCCCATCTTTCCTCCTCAGTTACCTTGAATTCTCTATAGTGTTCTACTTGTCTCACTGTAAGAGTAAAGAGACAAAACCACTTCATACAAAAAAGCTTTTTTACAGAACTTTTAGTTTCCATTCCTATGTTGGTACGAGTTCTTAATCATCAACATGGTAAATGCTAAGCAACGTTTAAGCAAAGATCTTTATAATGTAATAAAGTACAAGCTACTACTATGAAATGTTAAGTTTCTAAAAAATTAAGTACATTTTTCAAGAACACCTACATAGGTTGGACCTTTCCCACAGTAAAAATAATTTCTGAGTTAGTAGAATTATTTTTGCTAACAAAAATGTCTAACAAAGACTAATACTAAATAATTATTTTTGAAAATGAGACTTCAACTTTTAAAATTAAACCTTCAGTATTCAGTCAGAATATGCCCAAACTTAACTTGACCATGACTTTCTAAGACTGTCTAATGGCATTAGAGTAGATACATTAAACAAGTTTATCTGGTTTTAGTTTCCAAATCAAAAACAAAACACAGAAAAAAAATTTGTCACTTCCCTCCTTTGTCAGAGGATTGTTCATGTTCTATTCTTAAACAAATGTAAGGGTTTACATTAAAATGATCTGCAATTTTAACTGATTGAAGTCCTAGTACTATTAACCTAATTTTGGTCTTTATCTCATTCCAGTAGGACATTCTTCCAGTATTTAAAAGTTATTTCCTGCAGATGTTTATGATCTATATAACATTGTATGAGCAAATTTGAATGTTGAGTATACGTTACCCGTAGATACTACTAGCAAGAACCTCTGTAAAGCAGAAGACATCTCAATGCCAATCTGTCACTCGGCTTTCAGAACTTCAGTCTCCCAATAGCCCTAATGTAAAAGAACAAAATCTCCAATGCTGCTAAGGTCCTTCACAATCCCATATATATGTGTCTGTGTATACACACACACATAAAAGCCAACTACGAAACTAAGGCAAGAATTAAAAGTTTCTTGGTTCATTGAGTAGAGATAATAAGGCTAGATTTCTCTTTCACCACCTGCATATAGAATAGCTAACAGTTATAGAAACAATGGAACAACTCCAACTGCACAGTAACATGCTCAAGAAAAAAAAAAGAGGCAAAGTAAGTGCAGGAAGCACAGAGCCATGAAACAGCCAAAAGAAGATTCCTTTCAACAAAATTTTGTATGCTACATATTATAAAATATATGAAGTCTATTGAAGAGTTTACATTCTGTCCTTCACCTTTTAACGTCATATTTTAAATGTTCTGTGGAAAACAAACTTTAATTCTATATCATCCATTTTCTCTCATGCTTTCATGAATGTTCAACATATCTGTCACCAAAACTGTTAGAATACTTGCAATGTAAGCACCACGGTGGAAGGTGTGTATCTTTCTTGTATATATTCATTGCTCAGCTACAGCGGATCCTCATTCATGAGTGGGACTCCCACACATTATTGCAATACAAGTAACCAAAACAATAGGAACTGAGTTTTTTCAGCAGGAATATCAAAGCATTATAATATACATACTATGAAGCCCTTCTACTTGTACCATCATATAATTCTACTCTGCTTTTGGACTGAATGATAAACAAGGAAACTAAGAAAAAAAATATTTTCTTTCTGCAATTTAAATATAACCCCTTTGCAGCAATTTTTCTGTCTAGCCTATAGAAGCTATATGTCCTAACAAAATCTTGTCATAAAACTCAAAGTACGTGTTGACTATTTGTGGCTAGAGTATGTACTGTTTATGGCTGCTGGTCAGCTGAGATTTCACAGGAACAGGCTTTTTGTATTTTAATGTCTCCCTGCCTTATTTCCTAAAACAAACAAAAAACCACAAAGCAACACCCGCTCCTGCTGCCTTTATCAATACTACGATGAATGCGGCAAACACACCCATCCCAACTGATGAATATATAAGTCACTTTGAAATGAAAAATTTCCATTTCAGTAAACACACTGCACTGTAAAGTACCAAACTTTCACTAGAGAGCTGCTAGTGACTGCAGTTATTGTCTTATTATAGAGTCCTGGACTGACATATGATAATACAGTATTTACTGATGCACTGTATTCATTGAGAGAGAAAGGCCTGAAAGACAGATCTAGTGGGGAAAACAGGAATAAGAAGAACAGCCGCTATCTCGAGCAGACTGCTAAGCAGCCAACACCATCTTCCCTGCAGCACTCGCCCTTCAGCACAGCCCAGTGTCTCCTCAGAACCACGGTGCCGTCATCTCAGAACAGCTGGCAGCCTGGGGTCCACCGGAAAGCCAGAGTCTGGTAAAATACAATTTACAACAAGAAAATTATAGTGCTGATGTCTCTCCGTAAGTGGAAGACACCAGGAATTTCTACTTATCTCAAGAATGTGGGGTGTTTTTGTTACTCAAATACTTTTTTTACTGATGTTATGGCTATACAAATATGTTGACCAGCTATCAGCCAGTGCACGTTTAGTAAAAGCACCTTTATGCAGCAGGTCTTTTCAAATGGAGAAGAAGAGGAGGAAAAGAAAAACAGTCAAAAAATGAGCTGAGAGATTACATAGTCTAAATTCAAGACAATGGTATAGCCAGCGCAACACAAATTGACAATGTTATATTATAATCATCTCCAGGAGTGCAATGAAGGAGTGTTTCCAGGTTCGCTGTTTTGTTTTGTGGTTTTCTGGTTGGATTGGTTGTTTTCTTCTAAAGCAGTGATCTATTAGACACTCTACATTAACCCTTACAGACCAGCCGCATACACTGTATTTCAAAAACTATTTTCTACTGGAACCTTATTCACTCCAATACTATCAGGACAGCAAATTGACAGTACGCTATTGTAACTTACTGTTTGAAATCTGTTTTTCTCAAAACCAAATAGTTTTAATTGTATGTACACAATAGTGCTGTAAAGGTAAGCAAATCCAAAGTGAAACTGGCAGAGGATAAACTGCAACAAGAGAGATCCTGACAGAGAATTCTGCAAGCAGATGGTAAGTCTGAAAATGCCTCGGTAAGCCCCTAGGACAAATATTATTTCACAGCAGCCACTGCTGAGACCACAGTGAAACACAGTGGAAATCCCCTGCTACTTCCTCTGGGAGCCACCATCCCAGGTACAAATGCAGCATCGTGACACCAGCCTATGCTATGAGAACGGCAGATACACAAGTCCAAGCCAACAGCAGAAAACACCTTTTTTCTTATATGTGGAAAGAGCCTTCTAAGACAGAGTGAAATGTTAAATTTTAATTAACTATTGTACATAATCACAAACGAAAAAACAAATGTTATATTTTCATTTAGTGACAGACACCCTTTCCCCAAATTTATTCATCTGGAGAGAAGTATTTTGCAAGGTGATTTATTTGCTTGCACCACCTAGTGGGGTTCAGTTTAATCTACCAAACTAGTCAGAGCTCAGATGTGTTCCTACCTCGTCATACCAGTGACAGACCACATTTTCTCACAACAGTGATAGGCCAAGAGGAAATGCCCTCAAGTTACGCCAGGGAAGGTCCAAATTAGATATCAGGAAAAATTCCTTCATGGAAAGGGTTGCCAGGCATTGGAACAGGCTGCCCAGAGAAGTGGTGGAGTGACCATCCCTGGAGGGGATTAAAAGCCATTTACACAAGGTTCTTAAGGATGTGGTTTAGTGCTAGAGTTAGGTCATGGTTGGACTCAACGATCCTGAGGATCTCTTCCAACCAAAATGATTCTATGCTTCGTATTTCAAGCCTGCACAACCCACTAACAGCACCACTTTTCTAAGTTTCCACACATCTATAAAAACATAGCACAAAAAAAATCTAGAAAACAATACCTGTTTTGCTTGTATTATATAAACAAGCTACCAGTGCCGAAGTGCTTCTAGATCTCCCTACCTTAAGTTTCCAAAGCAGGGATCTTAAGCATTCACAGAAATTCACACCACATTTATTTTTTAAAACAGTAATTATTTCATTATTTCAGCTTAATCAGTTTCAGTTCTCACTTCAATATAGACATATATTTCTAACTCATACAATATCAGAGAAGAAAAAAATACTACACCCAGTTTACAATAAGGAACTCATCACAAATGTTTCATTTGGATTCACAGGAAGACTTTGGGGAATAATGCAAAAGATTTTACCCATCTATAAACTTCCATATGAGAAAAGAGGAAAACATTTTCATTTCACAGTGGTTTAAAAAATAACCAAAATCTGTTTATTCAGAAACAATGCCCCTTTCGTTTCCAGAAGACAACTGCACTGACATGTATAGAATGCCCCAGGCCATGGTACTGTCTAGGACAGCTCAATACCATCTACTACCATACAACAGAATCATATTCTAACAAAATCAGAGGATACCTGTGCCACAACCATGCAGACACTAACACAGTCCTTCAAAGAGAAGGCAAGAAGGGAGTCAGACTGTATTTTAAATAAAGGATAAAGTGTTTTTTGTTTCCTTTTTTGTACTCAAAACTTTTAGATTGTTTCAATACTCATACAAGTATTCTTTCAGGATAGAACATTAAAGTGCATTTGTCATCGTTTTCTTATTTGCTTAAGGTTCCAACATGGGCCATTTTGCTCTATGAGGACTAAGATCAAATTGGAGACTTAATAGCTGCACAGGTAGCAGAAAAGAAACGATGCTTACAATTTTATTCCATGTACATTTGATGTTCACCCACATAAAATCTCATTCTGCACAACTGTAGAGTAACATATAGGCAAAACACTAAACTTCATACCCAACATCAAACCACTGCAGAATGCTGACTCCATTCAAAGAGACAAAAAAAGAAGTATCAAAGCTCAGTCTTTATACTAATCACCAATATCAGAATATCGGTTCAGAATTAAAGGCACAGGCAACTGACTATATGCGTTACTTTACATAAATCTGTTAAGTATGGGCAACTCGCACCCCTAAACTTACTGATCTCCATGAATTTTAAAGCTGCCTTTGCCACTTGTGTTCTGAAGGGAGTGCTACGCAGTCAGTTGACCCAACACACCATCTCATGAAGACCTCACAGTATTGCAACTGTGAGCCACGTTTATTAGGAAAACTTTTGGTCATGTTTATACCATGAAAGGCATTTTCAAAGCCTATTCTACCACACAGGTGAAGGCTGCAGTCACTCAGAAAATGGTTTGCAGAGAAGAAAAAGCAAACGAACAAAAGAACCACAAACCCACTACTGATAAAACTTTCATCCATTTTTCACCAAATTCACTAAAGTATCTCCTTAATAGAGTCTAACAGACTCCAACAACAAAACTTCTTTATTAATATTGGTCCTCATGTTTTTATTGGAAAGACAACCTGCTGCTTATCAGGGATTTCTAAGTGATAAAAGCTGATTATTAATTTGCCTTAAAATTTCATTTTTATTTTGTAATGCTTTATGAAATGGCCCTCATATTTTCTGTTACATTTCTCCTCTTTTTACTTAGCTTCTGTCCAAAGCACTGGTGGTTGCTATGGTAACTTTGGCTTTTTTCCCCCACTGTTCATGCAGGTTTTCATCAAATCCAATGACTTTTTTTTAATCTTATCTGTTCCATAACAATAGTTCCTTGACTAAGGTGCTGTACACTGTACCAGATGAGAATCCTGGTATTTCACAGTAGTAACTGGAAAAATGATAAGTTTTGCTAAATTCTGAAAACCAGCAATTGAAGTGGAGTTTTCTAGGGATTTTATTTGGTTTTTTTTGAGTACATTTCTTTCTTTTAATCTGAATATTATTCAGGCAAAATAAACTAATTAACACACCAGTAAATGTAAGATAGAGCAATTTTTTAAAACAGTAATGCTTAAGGAACAAAAGACCTCATGTGGTAACTTTTTTTGAAATAAAATTATCAGTTGTTTCACATAGACTAATCAGCACACAACTAAACAAAAGAAGAACTGAGTTATTTTCTGCACTACTATTAGCGTCATTTCAAATTTCCCTGCCACAGAAACAAATACTCCTGGTCACTTTAATAAAATACTTCTTAAGATTAGTATATACTCTGTTATCAAACTGGTCTATAACTCGCAGAAAACAAACTGCATATGCCAACAAACAGATGAAGTACGTGCAAAGGCTGGAGCCATTTCCACACTTTTCACTAAGATTCTATTTTAAATCTGTTTTTCCAATAATATTTAAGTTTAGGGCTAAATTCTTCCATGTGAGTTTGTTCTTGAAGTTTTGCTTTTCCTTGAATTAATGCAAAGGAGATGCTCTCTTGATATTTTCTACAGGACAATGTCATCCATTTGTGCTCCAGACAGGAAGCACCTCTCATGAGTACCTACCACTTTACTCAGACACAGGGAAACAGTCAGACCCAGCTGATTAAACAACTACACAGAATTCATCCAACATACAGGACTGAGCATTAAAAACATAAAAGCACACCAAGCTATGGCAACAAACACATTAACTACTTCACTCACTAAATGAGGTCCAGAAGTAGAGTTCCTGGACTGAAGTTTTACTGGAATAGGGTTACCTGAATCTGGCCCCTAACTTGACTCTGTGATGCACACAGGCAGGGCCACGCTGGAGACATGGTCCAGTCCAGTGGAGTAGACTAGAGAAAGAACCTCTTGTAAAATTAATTCACCTTTAAAACTGTCATCCCCTGAAGCAATATGAATACTACGAACAAAAAAGAGCTTTACAAACTAAGAAAATTACTATTTCATAGAATTCCACTCTGAGAATGATTTTGCATTAGTTTGTTTGGGGATAGGTTGCATTCAATATCTATTTGCGTCCAGAATAATAATTCATCTCTTTGTCATATATTATGGATATGGAAATTTTCCTTAATTTCAGGTTTTATAACCAGAAACACATTATGTATTTTGACTTGGCTAGACGACTAGCATGGATATTGCTGTTATTTCTTATTATATTGATTTCCTGATTCCCTCCTCTCCTATTAACTTTTTTTTTTTTTCAATTCAGTTCGAAAAGAAGAATACCTAAGAATTATTATTTTCGTTTTTAAGGATCATTACCAGTGAGAATAAATAATCTACAGTTTACTTCACTTCACCAATTTTGTTTCTTTTCAAATTTCTGGTGGAGTTAGCTTTATTACATAATTATTCTTTTGTACAATTCTGATTACATTTAGCAAAATAATCTGATTGCTGGATCAGCACAGTAGGCACAAAATGCATTAATACATTAATCATTCCCTGTCTCAATTTACATTACACAAGCGTTACTGAGACTTCAGTTTGTTACCACGTGCAGGCTGCATATTCATTTGGCACATTAAAAGATGGTGGGATTTCCTCAGTAGGTGGGATTTCCTTTCTAATGGTATCTATATCGGCCATAGTTCCTACAGCTTTCTCTTATGCTCACAGCCAGACATAGGCAACATCTGCATAGCAATTAGGTCTGTTCCATAGCTGCATTTTATGATATAATCACTGACATGTAAAATGAGCTTCCCCGTCTCTTTTTTTTTTTCCAGTCCCAATGTGTCTTATAAAGGACTTCATTTTACATCCAGAGAAAGTGGAAAGAAACAGTTAGAAATCAGTAAGAAACAACTACCTAGGATATTTAAAAACTCAACTAAGTACCTCTTGGGTGATACGCTACCACAAATAAATTTCATGTCACACTACTAATCACTATTATTTTAAGGCATCTCTTGCATCTATTATTACCAGCCATGAAACTCACATATGCATACACAAAATGCAATACAGTGCTAATGATAATATTTTAAGAATTGCACTGTAATTTTAAATGCTTTCTATTTAGTATTAGCTGAATTTAAGAACAGTCATAATTTGGCACATAATTACCAAATGACTCATGTATTGAAGTGTTAAAGAAATAATTATGTTTGCATAAAACTCTGATAGTGCAATATAATAAGAATTTTGTGACCAGTAATGGAAGCCCTCTGTTTGCAGAATATGTACACCACAAGTACACGTTTTTTCCACACTCCATCACCAAACTGGGAGCGTGTCCCTCTCCATAACCTTTCAACAGCCACCAGTGCTGCTGGAAGCATCTCTAAGAATGGCAAATGAGGAAGCTGTTTTCATAGTGCTTAGAAGTTTGCTTATTAGTAACTGAGCACACACACACCACTTAAAATACAACAATTATTACTATAAAGTATTTAAAGCAACCACTGACGTAAACCACCTTTGAATCTATGGCACAAAAAGCCTTCCTGCCACAGCTAACATAATACTTTCTCCGGTCCTTCCTAAATTACTTTATAAACCCACAGATTAATACGCAGTCTAATATTTTTCAATAGTGTCATTAGATTCACAAACCATGTAGAAATATTCTGTTTTAAGGACAATTTTGCATCTAACAACATTTTTTTGCGCACATATAGAGTTTCCAGTTTTAAAACATTACAGCAGAGTGCAGATTTATCCATTTTACAGATACACCATATATTTTTATGGAGACATTTGTAAAAGCTCCTAAGCATCTAATAAGATAGAAGTCTGCTCAGAATATTTTGAAATAAAGTACCTATTAGTAAAAACTGTATCAGAGAGAAACCACACACAAAGGAAAAAGGAACTAGGTCACTCTATTTGACAGCTAAGGAAGAAACAGGGGTTACGTCCTCTATGCCTGAGATTTAGAGCAGTTTCACTTAGTGGCTGTTCTGCTCCAATTCCCCAGATAAAATTTAGACCTACAGCAAGAAGTCTTCATTCCTATTTTATTCCAGTGAGAAGTCATGGTTCAGACTCTTAAGTCACCAATAGAAAAAAAAATACTAGTCAGTGGGGAACTATGAAGTTTAAATATTATGTTATGATTAAATTGAGATAAACCTTACAGTAACTACAGGGTTCACTATATTCTCACAACCTGAGTCATAAATTCCTAAATATATACAGATGTAACTTCTGTCCTACTATTTTAAATAGAAAAATATTACTGAAATTTTAGAGCAGCTGAAACATGCCTATGGCAACATGTCTCGCAGGTAGCACAGGACCAGAAATCATCCAGGGATACAAGTAACCCTTTCTAATTTTTATCTCATTCAAATTACTTAATACGATTATAATATTATACGCACTACTCCACCTGTCAAATTTAAATAGC
Source organism: Pampusana beccarii (assembly GCA_013399365.1). NCBI lineage: Eukaryota > Metazoa > Chordata > Aves > Columbiformes > Columbidae > Pampusana > Pampusana beccarii. The sequence continues at coordinate 7,442 of VWYH01003230.1, read as the reverse complement.
TACTGTAGACCTACAGGAAAAACATGCTCTTATCTGCTTCTTTCACAGTTTATACTTAAAGAAATCTTTCTGATTGCATATAGAATCTAACCATCCCTATCCTTCAGAGTGCCGTGTTGCTCAGAAGCAAATTCAGATGTGTAATCGGCAAGCCAGATTTGCCCCTAGTTTAGGAAAGCTCCTGCCAGCAGAACCAGCGCCCTGGCCCGCAGTTCCACACAGGCACCCAGCAGCCCGGCCTTCCTGGCCATCCAGGAGCCCACATGGGGTCTGTGGAAGCCGCAGAGTCCGGCAGCGCCTTCAGCCACCGCCTGGCACGTCCCAGCCGCAGATCAGCGCCGCCCGGGACGTGAGGAGCAGGAAGGCCATCTGTTCTCTCCTTGCAGTTAATCTCCCTCCCAAGAAGGGCAGCAGGCTCTGCTGCACCAGCAGAGTACAAGTTACACAGACTAACACACGACCTGGGACCAGCTACGGTACGGATGTGTACGGTTGGATATGCATTTCAGTGGCTTACTCCGATAGCCACTTTGGCTTTTCTTAGCAGAATAAATGAGGCAGCTTCATATCAAGAATACGCGATGTCCCAGGCCAGTAAAACCAACTCCAGTAACTACTGATTTGATGGGGGTGCTCGGATTCTGAATGTTAAATGTGAATTCAAACATTTTGCAGAATAAGTACAAGAGCNGATTAACACACGTCCTGGGAACAGTTACGGTACGGATGTGTACGGTTGGATATGCATTTCAGTGGCTTACTCCGATAGCCACTTTGGCTTTTCTTAGCAGAATAAATGAGGCAGCTTCATATCAAGAATACGCGATGTCCCAGGCCAGTAAAACCAACTCCAGTAACTACTGATTTGATGGGGGTGCTCGGATTCTGAATGTTAAATGTGAATTCAAACATTTTGCAGAATAAGTACAAGAGCTGGCCCACTTCTACAGAGGACCCTTCCACACACCTTCTGAAGCTGTATGAATCCAAACTGTCTGCCATTCATCATTCATCACTGAAAACCCAATAATTTAACAAACTTTTTAAAAAATATTGAGATAAGAAACACAATAAACTGCAAAGATATCATCAATTCAAAGATTATAATCTGTTGAAGATTATTCTGAAAGATTAGTAGAGTTCTTTATTCTTCAATCCAAGTGTCTAAAAATGTACCAATCCAAGGCCAGTATGATTCAGCCTTTTCCTTTGCATCTGGTCCCTGCAGAACTGTGGTTTTTTTGTATTTTTTTACATAGCAATTACACAGAGAATGACACAGAAAATGCCAATGTAAAATTAAAAATCCAGCAACAAGAGGCAGGAGGGAGGTGCAACATGGTTAGTTTCTTTTCAATTTCTGATCAACCATTCCCTTAGTATTGGAACAAATATTTATGTCAGCTAGACTTCAGCCACAAATAGCTAACCTATAATTCAAGGAACTTATGCTAAAGCAACTGTGAATACCAATATTCAACATTTTTTTTCTTCCCTACCTCACAGGAAAGGCAATCCCAGACTCCACTGTAGTCTCGCCTTCTCTTGGGAACTACTGGATTGAACTATTAATGTCTGGACACTCAGCAGGGGTGGGAGAGAGACACGCTTTCCCTCTCCAAATCTGCTTCTAAATCCCCATTCCTGCCAGTCACCAGAATGCTATTCAGGTAGAGCTGTGCTCTCATTAATTCCATCTGGTGTGTACAAAGTGAAAGTGGAATTCCCTAAACAACACTGGTGGTTTCAATTTATGGTTTTTGGAAGTCCAATGATTTGAATAATTCCCACATCCATAAGAAACATAAATATAGTTTGGTTATATATAAACCTAGTTATTTCAGTTTGCAATGAAAATATGTTTGTACTGTTTATGATATGAGAATATACTGCTCTCAGGAGTAATAAATTCTAGTGCTGTATTACAAAACATGAACATGCCTCTACACCTACACACACAGTAGGAAATTCCAGTTCATTTTGTGAAAGAGAAATCCTGCCTGTCTTTATGTTCCAAGTTAGATCTGACCTCTAGGCAGGTGACTACGAGGCCTGCAGGCTTTTTAGTTCTTTTTCAATATTATGTACAGTTGCGGCAAATTCAGTCTTATTTTTTAAACAGTAACTGGCACGAGGGAGATGGGCTGTCACCATCCTGTGAAAGCAGAACATCCATGGTTGTCACTATATTACCTTACAGCACCAAGAACTTCTAAATAGTAACTGGAGCCAACTGAATTAAGCTCGCTAGGATTCAAAAGACACTAAAACATATCCAACCCCTAATAGCTATTCCTCCAGCTCCCTTTCTATCCCACTTTCCTCCCCCCCTTTTTTTTTTCTTTTTCCACTTCAGGGGATGCAAAATATGTGTTTCTTTGTTTGTTTATCCTGGTATTTACCAGCACCAGCCTTTCACACAAACAGAGTCTCCTGCCTGCAAAAATGCTGAATAAATCCCATTTTGCCCTACGTTCTCTGTTCATAGAATTACTTTCTTTTCCTGAAAGATCAATTCTACCACACAGATAATATTCCGCTGCCCTACAAATTTCATACAATAATCTTAGCAGTAGCTTGGGCACTTGTGTAGATGTATTCAGCACCTGTTATTTTCCCTTCCACAGTTTCTATAGATTTCTGATACCCTTGACCAAGCACATAATACAATCTCATTTTGTAAAGTAATATTAAACAGTGTTCAGCAAGCCATCTGTAAATCCACTTATTTATGTGATCAGAATCGCCTTTTGTAATCACCTCTAGTTTTCTTTCCATCCTTTGATGCAATTGTGACTTCTTTGCTCTCCCGTTGCCAGAAATTCGCACTAGTCTATTCAAACAGCTAACCGGATAGAGAAGAGATGCCTAGCAATAATGCACTGCTTTTCTTGGAGTTCAGTTCTTGTCCTCTCACAAGTCACATTTCGCTTTTTTTGCTGAAGAACTAGGGCCCCTAGTATCCTCACTATGAAGCAGACTGCTCTGAGTATAGCAGAGCCTTCAGAAATAAGCAGTACAGGGAAACGTATTATTACCTTCCAGACCATCATGCAGCTTACCAAAATCAACAACAGGGCTTCAAGGACTTGTATTTAAGTAATAAATTTAATAGCTCTATGACAAGAGCTTGGGTCCACCGAACACCAGACTTAAGAAAAGCCTCTTCTATTGGGAGGGCTGGGAGATGCAGGGAGAGACCATTTTGTGGTCTTTTAAACATCAGTTATATAAACATGTTGTAAAGGCAGAATGGCCCTTTCTCCCCAACAGCTTTGGACAAGATATGAATTTTCAGTGGCAGAAATCTCTGACCATCTGGAAGGTAATCCCTCAGGCACACGAAAAACAAGTGTAAGCTTTTTCACAATATCAGAACATGGAAAGACTAAGAGCATTTGCATATGCCTTGATATACAGAAAAACAAATAAATAAACAACCACTAATGTTGCTTGAGCCCCAGAGCCTTAATAGTTATGTGCCCAGATTCATTTCTGGGGCATAAGGGATGCTAACATATGCATGGTCACTAAATTCCAAAGACCTAACAGTCCCATAATCACTGCTTCGAGCTGCCTATTTGCTCTTTGCCCCCAATTTTTCTACCTCCTAGAAATTACCTTCTTAATCACACAAAAAGTCTATCTTAATGAACATCAACAGCAGCTCTGGTACTTTTGACAAGAAGTAAGTAATAGCATGATAATTTCAATAAAATTCTATTACTATCTCAAAGTGCTGAAAACATGCCAAAATTACACAAAAATAATTCCTGGTCAGACTTACACCCAATACTACAGCCATTTGCATGGTCTTCTTGAGTGGCAGTGTACAGCACACAACTACAGAAGTACTTCTGAGAACAGACATTAATTTGTACCGAGCATACAGACAGCAAAGCAAGAAGATCAAGCCAGCACCTCCATATAAAGAGCACCAGAAAGACTAATGAGCACTTCAGAAGTCTAGAATTACGGAGCAGCCCACTCAACTGCAAAAGTAATAGCAGGTATAGACCACACAAAGGAGAAAAGGTGAAGAAGAAATAACATGACAAAATAAGAATGCTACATAGGAAAGCTGTAAAAAGGAGTGGGTAAAGAAAAGCAAAATAAAATCCTAGACTGAAGACTCTATGATTTCTGGGTATTCTCAGCCATCTAGATGATGCCAAAATCTACTGGATTTACTTAAGACCTCCCTCTAAATCTGCCATGCAAAAATTTCAGCCATTACTTGTCTATTACCTAACACCGCTATGTGTGTAGGTCAATTAGCATATGCAAATCACTCACAAAGAACATGCAGCTTCTGGATTTGATTCAAAAGCTGAAATCAACAAAAATATTGCCATTGACTTGCATGTGCTTCACAGCATCTCTGCAGACCAAGAGGTTTGGTTTGATGTCAATGCCTATTAAAATCATATGGGGGAATAACTATTTGTAGGTTCGGCAAAGTAGGTTCTACTGAAAAAAACGTTAAATGACAGAAGCACAACCTGGTACTAACAGTTGAAGATTTTTCATAGAAGAAATGCAGGATGCCACACCAAATCACATTAAAAATTGGAGGAAGAGGGGAAAAAATCATCCAACACCAAAGAAAATGTCTCTACGGCTATAGATCTGTAACCATACATATTTTCTTACAAAAACCCCCAAAATGTGCCAAAAAGCACGGTCAAAAACATCCTTTCAAATGAACAAATACTATATTGTTCAAAGCTGCTTTTTAAAATATCTTGCTAAATAGGGACTGTAACTACTAAGTGTAACACTTTAGTGTATTTAAAGTCTTCCCAACACAATTTATACCTGCAGTTGCTTTTAATATTGTCAGTCATCCTTATGACTTTTTTATGACATCTTTTATTTTCTACTGATGTTATACTAGTGAAATTTCACCCTCCTATATAATTTCTCCTGCTATAGCCTTTGCATTAATTTTAGTTGCCTTGCCTTGAAAAGTGCTTTTACACTAACAGGTATACGAGCGTATGTACATGTGCATATGTGTATATTGATCTATCTCTAGGCAAGCGAATACATTTACAAAATACTTTAAGAAATATAGCAGTAATATTTAACAGCAAATATTAGTGCACTCATGTTTTTTCATTACTTGTACACTCCTGTTTTTTCATTACTTGTAGGCTACTAAAATACACACGGATCAAAAAATTCTACACTTAGAAATTTATTCTGCTATAATGGTAAGACATTAGATGAAAATATACTACATGTATAGCTGATTAGCACGTTTCATAAAAAGAAAATATGAAATCCATCTGAAGATGCTTCCAGAAAAACAACGCTACTGGGAATTAACAGCTTCATAATCCCCCTGTCAATTCAATACGGATTAGTAGAGGCCTGCTAATTTGGAAGTACTTTTTCTGCTTCTACGGTACTCAAACTGAAACACGTTATGTCTCCATGAGGTTGCTGTCCAGTGGGAAAAGTGGAAACCAAAAATCTTACACTATCCCTTCAATTATACATGAAGCAAGAAAAAGTTCAACTCCTCCTTTCCTTCCCCATCTGAAGTAATTTCAGACTGACCATACGAAGGTGGCTGAGGGGGTGGGAACCACAACCCCCACTCTGCACATTTGGGGTCANGCATCTGGTAAAAAAAAAAAATGAACAGTGGTCACAGAACAAACCCAGACTTTTCTAAGAAAAACCCACTGAGACAAACGGATTTTACTAGCCAAAAAATTACCTATTGGTTTCACAAACTGGATCCACAGGGATTCAGGAACACACAACTGATTAAGCACATCAAGCTGAAAATAACTGGTGGAAAAGAAGAAAGGGCAGGAAAGAGACACTAACACAAAAAATAAACAGATTGAGAGAACAATAGCTATTAACTACTGCAAATGAACCAATTACTCACAACTATTCTGTTACACAAGCATCACTCCTAACACAAGCAGCCGATTTATTTATTTTAGGAAAACACTCACTGCCAGTAGTATCACAATTCTTCTTAATGGAAGTATTAAATATGAAGCCCAATTCAATGAAACTATGGTGGTTTTATATGACACTGTCGTTAATGCACTTCTTACTACCCTCAAGAGAAATATTCATCCCAATTTTCACCGACGCTTTCTGCTGATACACATCTTCTCCTCATGATAGGAGCTGAAAAGGAGAAAGCATTCCAACTGCCTGTACAATCCAAGACACACTCCTAATTTATTAGATGTACTAAACTCTGCAAGGCTTCTCCTCCAAAGATGCAGGATTTCTTCTACTCCTTAAAGTTTACTTTATACCCTTTCCTGGGGATTTAGACAAAATATAAACAAGCTGTAGCCCAATAACCTCTAGTCTGTCAGGTTTTCTGCTAAAATTGGCAGCTACAAACCCAGTCAGGACTGCGGCAGCTGTAGAACAAGCCCTTTGAAAGTGAACATAGCTTAGACTGAAACTGCTATGAAGAAAGGAAACAGCAGAGGATTCTTCTTTTTATTTTTTAAAGCTTTTACTCAAAAATGTTCACCCACTAATACATAGAAAGAAAGAACGCCTCTTCTTTTGTTTAACTAGGAGTTGTTTCTTTGTACGAGTCTCAGCCCAAGCCAAAGGAAACTTCAATGGCCTCACTCATCAAATGTCACAGTTTGTGCTCAACTTGCACCTGCCAGTTCTGATTTGGTTGCACAGCTACAGCTCACACTGAGCTTGGGAGTGGATACGGATTATGAAGTAATTGCTAAGCAATTGTGTAACAAAATAACAAAGTTCTCTTGAAAAGATTTGGCAAAGTCACAGTGGTGAGTTAGATGAAAACTTGAACAGCCTGCCAGCAGAACAATCCAAATACATGTTCATGCCTGACGTGATGGCATCTTCTTTACTCATTATCTGTGCAATCAGTGGTTCATCTCTTTTGTTAGTTTGGTTTTCAATGCCCTTATTTGCATTTACGACACTTTCAACTTTAAAACAAACAAATCAGATCTAACATGGACTATTTAAGACTGGGTCAGAGTTGAGGTCTATATTTCATTTTCTGGTTATGCACCATAACACAAATATTCTGTAGCATTCTACTGCCACCAGTGTGTAAAAGGAAAATAAAAAAGGTATCAAGCTAACATTGAGGGAAGAATAAAACAAAGAGGAAATTATTCACAAAGGGATGAAGCCAAGAGACTATATCAAATACTAAACCAATAAAATCTCTGCAAATTATCTTTTAGGAAAAAACGTAACTGGAATGCAATACAGGGAAAAAAAAAAAGAAAAAACTTAAGATTCTGCGTAGATTTTGTAAGAATAAACAAAGATATGCATACTCAGTAATCAATGCAATACGTCAAAATTTGTATTAGTGGTATATATGTGATCTATCAGATACTTCCTGGTAAAACTTCTTGGAAATCCTTAAGAGGCACAAGTTCAATTCTCCATGAAGCTATAAT
>VWYH01003225.1:119068-136159 GCA_013399365.1 Pampusana beccarii | reverse complement strand
TTTCCCAAATATCCAATCTAAACTTCCTCTCATGACACATCATCAATGGGGTGCAACCTTGCCGTTCACGACATAGGATGCTTCAAAGCTGCATAAGGCTCCACATGCTGGGCTTGATTCACAACCCTCAGTCCGACCGCGTTTGTTTGATAGCAGTCATGCACAGTAACTTGCTGCATCTGTGTTTTATGAATGTCCGAAATATGCGTTTAACAATGTTTGCTCAGGCACTGAAAAAGTCTGGGAATTTGATCTTGGCACGCACTTCAAGCCAAAAATATAGAGCAGCAAATGGGCATACAAAAGACCTGGCTGAAATTCATCCCCGTTATCCCAAATGTCACTCTAACATTCTCAGAGACTTTTAGACTCCTGGTAGACTCAGTCGTGCCAGTGTATCTGAATGTAAGGAGCTGGACTTGCCAGAAGAAAGTCCCAGTCAGCACATTAATTCTGCAGCTTTATAAATGTGATTCTTGAAAAGACTTTCGTCTTCCTATTATAGTTTTTTGATATTTAAACTTTGGATTAACACCTACTGTAAAATCTGCCCTAACTACCTGTGTCCCATTAAACATACCTGCAATCATGCTTAGGAATTGTTGAGATTTGATCGCAGGAAGACAATCAAAAACCACGGCAGATGTATTTTCCTTAACCCTCTTCCCTTTTCCCCTTTCCGCCCCCGCTCCTCCCCCTTTTCAGTAAGGACAGGAGATTTTGAGAGGAAAAGAAAAGAAGGACAGAGACAAGAGAGTTGGAAAAATTGAAAACATTTTACTAATGCTACTAAATAAACATACAGAAAAATAAAGCAGAACAAATATTATAGAACCAGTCTTGCAGTTCCCAGCAACTGCTCTGGCAGGACCCTGCAGCCAACCAGAGCTAGATTTAGTCTATTACGAAGCCTCAGTTTGCAGGGACGGCAGAGACGGAGAAGGAGTGAAGTGCAGCAGTAGAAGACCAAGCAGAAAGAAAGCGAGAGAGACAAGTCCTGTGTGTCTCCACCTTTTATATCCAGGATGTCGTGAATGGGATGGAATACTCCAATTGGTCAATTTGTGGTCACCTGACTCAGATCACTTCCTCTCACTGCCCCCCCCCAAATGACCCAGGACAGGAATGCAAAAGAATTACTGTTACTGGAGGGATATTCTAATTACCATCATTCAGTAAAACATATTCACTAAGTGGGAAACAGTGTCTAATTTCTCAGTGCTCTATCAAAGTCTCCTCAGTTGTTCCATAAGACACTACAAGAAAGATATCCAGAATATGGGTATATGTTTAAATTTTGTTTGCTTAAATACCACATTTCACTTAAATCGGCCTTCAACCCACAGTAATCTCTTCAAAGTTTTCCTTTATACATTACAGCCAAAATAAAGGAAATGGTATATGGTAGTAGATGCCAAATTCAGCTTGCTAAACCATACCTACTGTGACGAGTTAATAGTAAGAGCTAGACTAGTTAAGAGCTTGTCTTAAAAACCCCTCTGATTGACTTAGGTAATTTTTGACCACATTTAAGAGCCAGCTGCTGACTACAGGATGAAATCAAAACCACCTCACAATTCACAGTTTTGCTTGGATTTATGCTTAAAGCCAGCACATGGACAGGAAGGGCTGAATGCTCCACTCCAGGATTTGTTCATCTCTTTCAGACCTGTAGAATACTGGAGAACAGTTATTTTTAGCAATGTCACTGAAAATGTTACTTTTCTCCCACACAAGGCACTGTTTTAAATAATGAGTTCTTCTATAGTTATTGTGGTATTGCCGTATTGCTAAAATACTCTGTTCAAATATGAATGACATTGCAGTAAGTCCTCTAGGAGGAATACAGAATTATGCTACTATCAGAAAGACATCTGAGGAGAGAAAAATCTGTGAAGTAGTGGGTTCTCTAGTCACAGCCTTCTCACATCTGCTGCTTTCCCCTTGTATGGATCTTCTATACATTTGGCCAGTATTGAATTAAGTCTGTTTCTTTGAAATATACAACTCTAGATTTTTTTTCTATTCTACATGGCTTTGAAAATGCATATAAGTTGTCAAATAGACTGCGTTTCACACAGATTTAAAGTAGGAATCTTTAAATGCTGCTGTGAATAGGATTTATGCAGCAGTAATAACCTAAACTTACAGTCCCCCTCAGACTGAAGGTTCTCAATATATTTTACAAACTCAAACTATAAATGGGGATAACAGGACTGAAAAAATAAAGTTACAAAAACCATACCAATGCAGATATTAGTTACACAGCATTTACCTGCTGTGACATGGGAATTTATACTTGATAACCAATCAGAAATACTTACAAGAGTTTTAAAACCAGCAAATGGTGAGAAAATTATTTTTTTGTATCAAAAGAATATCTAACATGACAAAACTTATCTATTATCCACTAGTAATATCAATAATATCATTTAGTAAAGACAGAAATTAACTAAATCACTGGAATACTTTACAAGGAATAAACCACACATCCATGTGATAGCCACCATCCATGTGATAGCCACCAAATATTGGTGAACAAACTAATGTCTCATTTAGTGATTTTATGTCGTACTGTATTTAAGAATGAAGATTCGTTCTTTGTTTTAAGCTTTCATTTTCCTGTTTTAGTCACTTGTTAGCGTACCTTGTGTTTGAGGAAACCACATGTTCTAAATTAATCCTTTTTGTCTCTCTGCAACTGGAATTACCTAATATGGATTTCTGCCTTCCCTGGTTCACCTCTGCACATTCAGTACTCCAAAAGCCACTTAAGTTTCTTCCTTCTAGATTATCAGGATGATCAGGTCTTTCCTGAAGTTGTAGGATGAGAAAGGATAGCTTGACTCACAAACTCACTTGGTCATGAAGGTTCATTTAGCCAGCAATTAACTGAAATGTGGGTGGAACCCTTGCTCATGTTGTTCTAAACCCAAGAAAAATACTACAGAATTTTAAAACAATGATTAAGAGAAGAAACATCACTCATTCTCTTAGGGCAAGATATTGCTAATTAGAGGTGGCGCAGCTAAAATTTTAGAAATGTTGTGGAAGAGTCAAAATTGATTAAAACTTTTTGTGAAACGTGGCAGACCTGGCTCAGATTCTGAGTTTGTAGCGGTCCATGCTCTGGTTCACTTGATTCTGGTTACTTTCCACACAGCACTGGGTACGTTCAGCATCTTCCAAATTTAATAGGATAGTTTAAATAATGTAACAGACTAAATCCTAAATTCGGGGCTGTCATTTTGCATTCCATTTAGTTACACACTGAAATCTGAAAAAAAAAAAAACCAAAAAACACAAAGATCATGCAGTGCCTTGTATGTCAGCATCTCTCCTGCTGGCTGGGTAAGCATGGGAACACTGCTGCTGCCTGCCTGCCTGCCTGCTGCTGCTGTCACTTCTGCCCCACCAGGTTGCTACACAGGTACAGGAGTTGCAGTTACAACCCAGCTCCCATGTTCAGTCACCCTAGAAGAACTTCAGCTGGACAACTAATCTTCTCCACAAAGAGGCATCAGGTAGGAGATAAAACATGTCACATCTTCTCATTAACTCTTCACGATGTTTGAGCAGAAATGGAAAATCAGCCAAATCCTGAGCTCTTGAGAACCAGCTACTGGTGAGGTGAAACTCTGTGCAGGCAAGACTCTGTGTGCGCAACTGAAACAAAGATCAAACTAAGTAGTACCAATTATCTGTGTCTTATTGACAACTTCTTTAGAGGTGACAAACTTATAATAAAGCAAGCTTAAGGAAGGATATCTAAGCAATTTTTGGGTTTTTAAGTAAGGCTAGAATATCCCCTAGATTTGTTTCAAAAATGGTTATTCAAGCAGTGCTAATTAATGAAGCATGATCCTGAGGGAAAGGACTTCAGTCCATGGTGCATCTTTGTTGTTCCCTTATTTCAGAGAAGCTTTCTCTTCATCATTCAGGTTTTTTCCTCCCTTAATCCTAAAGCAAAGAAATGGCCGTTGATGGTCATCTCCTCCTTCCTGAAACTTTTGGGTTTGCTCTTTTTTACTTTAAAAAACAACAACAAAGACCCCTCCAAAAAACTAGTCCACCACAACTACTAGTAACAGTACTGGTAGATACCCCTTTGTTCATTTGGTTAAATTACACCTGTAAACAATAAAAAACAAAGTGTTTAAGGGATTGGCTCTCTCATTGACATCCTTGTGTGCCTTCAGCGGGACTTCCGGGCATTGCTGCCCTGCTGGAGTATCTGCAGTGCAGCTGTTGACCACAGCAGCTGCCCTCAGTAAAAGTTCTGCAAAGTGGCTCATCAACCTTCTCTTTGAGCAGAGGAAGAATCTGGTAGAGGCACAAGTGACATCAGCTTGTAAGGCCATCCTCTCAGCCTTTCTTCAAATACGTGGAGTGGGGGATATGTCTGAGAAGTGAAGGGCTATATGGATAGGGGTGTGCTGTTGTGGAGACTCCGAACGCAACTCCAGCATCAGGTATCCCACAGTCAAGATCCAAGAGGTTGCCCAAATTGGGATAGAAGAGTATTTTCCCACCCAAAGGCAGATAGTTACAGGTCACAGAACTTGCACTATGATCACCTGGTGGTGTTTCATCAGTTGAAAATAGAAAACAAAGAAGTCCTCATCTTTCACAGTAGAGTGAAAAAGTACGAACCCTGTCAGAACACGCACCAACCAGACACCAACTTCATAAGTCTCATTTCTCTGCCTGTCGCTGTTGCGTCATCTAGGCATTTTCATTCATTCAGAGCTTTTGCTATTTTAATCTTAAAATGCCTCTCTGTGCAATTCAGTTGAGATATTCCCATTTTTAATAATACATTTGCCATAATGCTTTCCTTCCTCCTTCAGACATCTCTGAAATCAAGCACTGCAGTCTGCTGACACGTTGACAGTTTTGCATGAATTAATGAAAAAGGAGTTGGAAGTGGCTGACAAAGATTTCTTTCTTATTATTAAACTGAGTGTGCATTCAAGTTGCTCTTCTGAAAAGAAAACAAAGAGAAGAAGAAACTGAAAAAAGTGTTTGAAATGTATGATTTAGAACATATACTTTTCCTCAAACTACAATATATAATTTTAAGAATCAAGGCTTCTATCTGGAGGTGGAAATTCTTGCTCTAAATTGTAAGTAAGCAGGACTGCCTTACTGATATTGTTGAATATGCTGAGAGAAAATGCAAAGGGATGTTTCCAACACTGGGAAAAACCTAAGTCCAAAGTTGGTCATTTAATAGGTAGGGGCTAACATTTATAATATTTAGTTCCTTTTGCCTAAAAAGAAAAATATTAAACATCTTGGTAACAAAATACAAAGATACAAGATGTAAACATACCTGCTGAATATTTTTGTATATACTTCTGATAAAAAGCTAAAATTCATAAGTCTAAGTGATCCAAGCCTAGAAATGATGCCTGATCTTTTCGAAGCGACGCGCCGTGGAATGTGTTAAGTAAGTATATCATACAAGGTTTGAGCTCCCTTCATTTGCATGCACTCCTATTTCAGAACCATATTTCCTTTAACACTTCAGCCTTCCCCGTACATTCTGTGTTTGGCTTTGCACCCGCCTGGTCTGTGGTAATAACCCCAGGCGTAGAGCACAAGGGGGGCCGGCTGCCAGCAGCAGAGGCCTGGCGCTGACTAGGCAAAGATTTGCATGGCACATGCCAGCTCAAACATGGACACTTCCTCTTTGTGTTTTCCTGCCTTTAGAGGCCAGCCAACCAAAGACGAAATTTCTCCATTCCTGGAACATCTGGCTTAGGCTCTCAATGCTCATAATTATCCTCCCATTCCCAGCTCTCTGCAGGTGTAGGAAAGTGCAGGGCAGGTTCTCCAAGAACACAGCTCTACAGTGGACAAGTTCATCCATAAATCTTCAGTAAACGCATGCCATATGATTTAACATACATTTATATTTTTATAATTTATGCTGAGAAAGGGTCTCACTGATAAAATGCCAGTTGCAATAATATTACATTATAAGGTTATGAAACCAAGGGCAAAATCTCCAACTCTTTGTAAATGTAGGGCTTTGTACTGCAATCAAAAGCTGCATGTCAGCATCTTACACTGCCATATCACTTACGCCTTTACCATCCACCCCTTATACCCTTTCTCAACACAGGCTTTCCCTTCTCAGGCACTTATTTACCTTCACCCACTGTTCCTCCCTTGCCAGGCGACTGCTTGCTGTCTGCACCTTGCACAGTAGCCCCAGGAAAACAGCCAGGTGCTGTCGTAGTCCACATTGGCTCTTAGGGGGGCTCTGACCCGTGAATGCTGTTGGAGCTGTGACCTGTTCCTTGTTCAGCTCAGCACGGCTTGCCTAAACAGATGGCGAGTAATGGCATGCAACGCCTACTTATCTTTCTGTGCCTCTCTCCATATGGTTCCTGTATTAGACCTGGGAACAAATTGAAGGAGTTAGTCTGACTAGGAAATTAATCTCATTAAGCTCTACAAAGTTGCTGTTAAAAATTCTTGTGTTCTCGTACTGATATGAATGGCAGTGTCAGTAGTTTTAGGTTTGAGATGGGAATATGCAGGTCCATTGATTTTATTTGGGTTAAACTCTGTGCTGTGTGATGTGTGAGCCTGGAAGCCTCTTAAGCATACATGTAGGTTTCTACATTTCCCACTAAAATAATCTCATGACAGGTGTGAGATCTTGTAGCATTAATATAATATCTGTACATGTTCTGATACTGCACAGGAATACATAGTCTTAGAAATGGATAATGTCACTCCTTTTGGTGGTGGTAGGAGAGATAATATTTAAACACATGAAACAACCTGATATTAAAATTGATACATTTAGATCATCTTAGATCTCGTTATATCCTCTTTATGCTTAAAAGGAACCGATTAAAAATGTCAAGATTTCAGGATTTAGGATAACGGTTTCAAAAGGAGCCCGTAAAGGCTCATGAGTCTATCTGCCATTACAAGATGTAGCTTTCAGTGAGACTTAGCCTCAAAGTTCAGAATTATTTTATGGATATTTTTGACATGTTTGTTTCTCGGTCACTTGGGACCAAATCCCCAAGAGGGAGCTACAACATGAGGGATGCACAAAGCCTGAGAGACAGTGAGCAAGAAAGTACGATCCTGCAGCAGCCCAGTAAAGAAGGAATACATCTGAGGGTTGGGAAAACGGGGAAAGCAAGTTTTGGCTTCTTGTACCTTCTTTAGTGTTGGCTCATGGATTTTACATTGATAAATCACAAAATTAAAAGGCACAGTCAACTAGGTTTAATTTCCTTTCCTGACCCCAGACATCTCTTGCACCTTCACATATCCTGCCTCAATCACTAAGTCTGTAGTAAAAGCTGTGGAGGAGGCCATTCACCCATCTCCCACCCTGACATGAAATGAGGCAAACTTGCAACAAATAATTAAGCATTCTTTGTTTTGAAAGACAGCAAAATTACCCATAAAACACTGACATATATACTACATAATACTGAAAAAACCTGTTGCCTTCATCATTGATGTATGGCTATTTCCTAAATCAAGATAAAATAATAGAGATATCTCCCTCTTGAGAAGAGGCTCACACAGCACTGAACCAGCCTGCTCTGGTGCTGTGAGTCAAAGCAGCGGGTTGTGGAGTAATCTGAACTTCTGTTTGTGGGATGGAGTCTGGCAGCCCAGGCTATTGAAGGTGATATTATTACACTGATTCAGGACCTCACTGCATGGTTAATGTAGTCTGACCCAGCAATGTGTTGGTGGAATTCAAGAAGAGCCACAATCAATTGTTGCTGAGAGCTTCTGCTTCCCCCCGCTACCCAGCATAAGGGACATGATTGCATATTGAGGCTTCCAGCCATACAAAGGTTTGGCTGTGGAACTCACAGAGGCAAAGAAGTTGGTAATCATAAAAAGTAGGGGTACTTACGAAGGAATAGAGAAATCTTTCCCTGCTCCAGTGGTTGCTTTATGTATTTTAAATACATTTTTATCTTCAACATTTACATTACAAATCTTACATAAACCAGAGTATGGAACAGGGGCTGGGATCCAGGTGTCTCTGCCCCTCAGTGAATGTTCCTGCCACAAGGCTGCAGAATTGTACTTGTTGCTTCTCTCTTTTTGCCACAGACACTTTTTATTTATTTATGCAAAGTGAAACAGACTCTCCAACAAAGTTTGCAAGATTAATAAAATATTTCATAGCCAGGAATATAAGGCATTTTTTTGAAGAATAAGAAGAATTTGCTAAGCAGCACTCTGCATTTTGTAACTAGTGATTTTGGCAACCCTCTACATGTGCCCACCGCGTGCTTCCGGGATTCAGTTCCCCAGGTGACACAGGTGGAGGAACTGTGCTTATGGATCCTGCCAGGCATGAATTAGACATGGAGAATTCAGCTCTGCTGACACTGAAAGACTTCTAGACATGCCCAAAAGTGAAACATGAGGCACCTGTTTTAACATCAGAAGCAGAGGACTGTAGGGGTAGCTGAAGAATTTTTGGATGCAGGCACCTTAAATTGAACAATGTATTTGAAAATCCTACTTATTTACATCTTCAGATACCTATCTAACTGCAACAATTTAATTGCCAATCAATTTAAGCTCTTATGCTTCTTGCATGTTATTTTAAGACTTTGCTCTTACAAACTTTTCCACTCTACAAGCAGCTTCCTAACGTGACTCAGAGGGAGGCTGCCATTAGTAAGTCATTAAGGACCTTGTAACTTCGTGTGCACTACATGTCAAGTGAGAATTATTTCAGTGAAATCAGTTACTTTTTCAGCTAATCAGTAGGACACATATTTATTCTTAGAATCCCTTTACTCTAGGAGATTTTGTCATTTGCTAGGAATACACAGTTAAAACTTACTTTCAGCCCACATTTCTGTTTCTCAGCTATTTAGGCAGAAACACATTTTGCTTGCCCTATGAGGAAAAGATGCTTTGAAAATACCTGTCCCACTTCCTGGGCCTTGTTAAGAGGTTGTGTACACAGTTATAAATCACAAAACTGGGAAAAAAAAGCATAAAACTTAGTGTACATACAGAATTATTTTAAAGTAATAGTTTGTGACGTCTGGGACACAAGATAAAATGGAACTGGCATGAAAGACATTACTGCCTATTAGTAAATATCACAAGGCTTTTCAGGGTCATCTCCCAGGACTGTCACAAAACAGGTTATGTTAAAGAGGAAAGTCAGCATCAGCATTGAAATTCCTGTTTGATGAATGTGTGACCTTCTTGCACCTATGCAGAGTACTTTTAAGCATCAGAAAAAAAAAATAGGTTAAGAGAAAGTACAAGAGAATACTTAGTCTCTACAGGGCCACATAGCTGGATACTATAGTGAAATGAAAGCCTATGGGAAGTAGGGCCCCATCCTACAAATATTTATATATCTATTTAAATCTGTTGAGTTGGTTGCTAATAAAATCATGCATATCTAGGGGTACCTGCATGTTCATTAAAAAAAGGAACAGTGGAAGAGTTAACCTTAACCTAGCTATCAGGAAACTAAACACCATTGGAAGCATCAAAAAAAAGAGGGTCCTTTTCAGATTTGAACCAGAGAGCCAAAGTATTTATAATTCTCACTTTTAAAAGGATTTGAATATTTGCCTTCAAAACTAGTACTTATAAAATGATACTTCAGACAGCTTCAAAACTATAACATACATTATTTCTTTGGTTATTCTTTCCTGAACTTACATGTGTGAGAGAGATAAAAATTTATGGCATAATTATCTAATGTTAGCAAAAATTAGCAAATCAAATTTCTGGGACAATCATTCTAATATTATTAATTCTGATTACTAGCTAAAAAAAAAAAAAAAAANAAAAAAAAAAAAAAAAAAAAAAGAGAGTGCTTGTGATTATGTCATTATATCGTATTTTTTTCAAAAATAACAAGACACTGCTAAAAATATTTGTGTTCTACCTACTTGTTGTGGTTTGACCCCAGCCAGCAACTAAGCACCACACAGCTTCTCGTTCACTTGCCCATGGTGGGATGAGGGAGAGAACTGCAAGAGCAAAAACGAGAAAACTCATGGGTTGAGATTAAGACAGTTTTGTAAGTAAAGCAAAAGCCACACATGTGAGCAAACCAAAACAGGGAATTCGTTCACCACTTCCCAAGGGCAGGCAGGTGTTCAGCCATCTCCAGAACAGCAGGGCTCCATCATGCGTAACTGCTACTTGAGAGGACAAATGCCATCACTCTGAATGTCAACCCTTTCCTTCTTCTTCCTCCAAAATGACATCATACGGTACAGAATACCCCTTTGGCCATTATGGATCAGCTGTCCTGCCTATGCCCACTTCCAGGTTCTTGTGCACCTGGCACAGCATGAGAAGATGAAAAGACCTTGACTGCTACTTAGCAACAGCTAAAACATCACTGTATTAACATTATTCCCATTCTAAAAAGCAGCACTATACCAGCTACCAGGAAGAAAAGTAACTCTATTCCAGTCAAAACCAGGACACTACCATGACGGGCAAGACTCACAGCAGCGTGTTGGAGAGCCAGCCCCCGTGGACGAGGCTCAGTGCATGTCAGAGTGAGCGGACCTTTCTGTCAAGCCCTGGGAGGAGACGGGGGCTGCGCTCAGGGCCCTCACAGGGAAGCCGAGCTGTTTTGAAGGATTTCAGCGTGCCTCTGGTACACCTCATTTTCTTATAGCTTTACTTGCTCTATACTTGTCTGTATATGAAAGCTAAACGTGCATTGTGCCAGGAGAGTATGTTTTTAAGGTGTTGTTTATATACATAAGCATAAGCACGGGTGCTTAATTTTCTGTAGGCTAGCATCATCTTGAGTATTGCAGTAAAAACCTAAGCAAAATGTGAACTCTCAGTTGTGGTAAAACAGTATCAAGCTTTGAAAACTAGTTTCCCCTCATGGGCATCATTGAACACATTGCATTTTTAATAGCTGCTAAAATTATGTGTCAGTGACGAACATCCTGTGACTTCGTTGTAGTTAAAACTAGGTGGAGGTTTGCATTTAAAACAGGGAAGAAATCCCTGAATATACTACTCCAGATTTGTAAGCAGATTGTGTTACCTTCACTGGGAATCCACCTGAGCACAATATTCAATATCCATGTATTGACAAAACATACATAGACCAAAAAAAAATACACAAAAGCTACAAAATATACCCCACAAAAGGCTCCAGTCCCACCCTTTCCTTCCCCAAACCACAATTTTACTCTTTCATATAGCATGATGATTCTAACAAGCTAAAAGTAATTCATTCATTTCTGAATACTTATTATGAAATATAAAGTCTGTACTTTCTTAAATGTCTCTAATGAAAGTGTAACAGAATTTCAGAGACTGAAAAGCTCACTTCTATACTTCAGCAAAATCTGAATCACAGTCCACTGTTCACAATGTATGAATATTGTAATTGTTTTTCTAATACAGTAATTGTAATTCTTTCTACATATACCACAATGAATGGCAATAGAAATTTTTATGAATGAGTAAATTTGATGAAGGTATTTGTCATCAAATAAATGCTCTCCACAATATAGGCCTTCATTTTTGTTCATTAAATACCTCAGTTATCCTATTATGAAAAAAAAAAAACACCTTGAAAATCTGAATTACACAAAGCAGATGCAGTGTGGGTGTTGTGAGTATGCTTGCGCTCAGCCCCAAAATAACATTATTTACTATCTCCCTGCTGAAAAATGGTTTAAAAATTAATCTAATTCATATGGTAAATACGTTTCAATGCCACATTCACTATCAAAATCGTTGAATTAGTGAGTCAACTCACATTATAAAATCTTTTACTACCTAATAATCTGGACGCTTACTGAGTTACGTGACAAATTCATCCTTTTCAAAACTTTAAATTGAATTTCATGTGATATTCTTAATGAAATGCCACTGAAGGCAGAAAAATGCTCAGTTTAAAAGTAAGCATATTTTTAAGTGCTCCAGTAGACAGACATCTGTAAATTTGTCGTGCAACCTACTGGCCATCACCTAAACTTCTAAGGATTTAGATGACTTAAACATGTGAATTATTCATTAATGTTTTTAAAATAATTTGAGATTCTAACAGAGAAAAGTATCTGTAAGGTCCAGAACATTACCATCATGCATAGGTTTTAATCACAGTGTATTTCACAAATTAGGTAAACTTAACTGTACTCAGTAAACCAACATTCAGTGGAATTACAAAAATTCATATCCACATATCCACACAGATTGTGCAAGGTCATAAGAAGGTGAGAAAAGTTTAGTTACAAGGAAGAAAGAAGAGAGAAAAATTATCAAAATGCATGAATAATGACCTCCAGTATAGACCAAGAGTGATACAGGTGAAACTGGATGAACAAGTCATGGAGACCATCTCTATTTGCCTTTCCCCCCGCTCTGTGGCACTCTCTAGTATGACATCGTGTGGAATGTACTTGGTTTTCTCTATTGCTTCTTTAACCACCAGAAGAGCCTCTTTTCACTTCAGCTTGATCACAGCATTGCTGCATGATTTGGGACTTTCATTTTGTTACATTACCTCTGGGAGAACAGCCCATGTAACCTGTTATGGGATACAGCACTGTACATTGTGGTTTCCCAGACCAGCTGTGGCCTGCTGACCATGACCGCAATCCAGCAGTGGCATGAGAAAAAACTGTGAGGAAGTGTAGACAAACCAAACAAATGGTGGTTGTGCGATCTGTATAGCTGGGCTAAGTGGCACCTTCATGAAATCTTTCCTCCTTAATGATCAGGAAAGCCATTTTTTCCCTGTTTAGATCGAGAATCATGTATCCTGTATGGATGCTTCACGCAAAGTCCCTTGAGTGAATTAGATAAGTGTACAACCTGCTGGACAGAGTAATGAATAAAGAGCATTTCATCTTCTCCAATAATTTACCATTTAACTTGGGGTAAAAGATGGGTTGCTTTATCAAGAAACGACAGCAGAGCCCATGATTACTAAAGAAGAAATGATTCTGAGACAGACAATTACATCTTAGGAAACTGTCAGCTGTCCAGAACCTCCCTACATCTTGTCCTCCTTGCTGTTTATCTCCTGCTCTTCATTATCCAGAGGAAACTGCCTTTTTTCAGGTCAATCCATTTTTAATTTCTTATCTAATTGGACATTTACCTTTATTTTCTTTCAGAATTTTCTGTAATGGTAATCGTGAAACTTCCTGGGTTTGTCTTCTTTGAAGTCTCTAAGAAATGTCTACCATTGTCACACAAGATTGCTCTCCAAACGGAAAATAGAAGGGTATTGCTAGGTTTTCACTACAGCATGATCTTCTGCAAGTGGCAGCTTCTTTGGTGAATGGCTGATACTGATCCAGCACATTTATACAATGACCTTATTGTATGTAATGGTTTCCATTTTCTTTGGGTTATTATTGATGTCTGTTCATTTTAAAGAGTTGGATTCTGGAAATGCTGAAAAGCCTACATCCCCAGAACTTCATTGAAGTCTTGAGTTGTTCCCCATCTGCAGGGGTAGAATCTGCCTTCTCAGAATTTCTCTTTACTAGAGAAGGAAGACAGGATTTTCAGGTGCCGGGTAACTATGTGTTCAATATACTGTTTAAGAGGTACCTATCATCTGTAGACAGCTCAATCTGGTGGTATCACACCTCGAAGAAGGAACTGACACCAATGCCCTCCCCCAGTTCTTTTTGTGTGTCTCTGCATGGGAAGTCTCCCAAACGATCAATATTTCTTATTTTCTGCGAAACTCACTTTAAGTTTGGCTCATCACCTACGACATTCTCCCACCTGGTATTGATTTTGATCAAGATGCCAACATTACATGACTGTTGCCTTTTTGTTAAAGATCTTCACAACTTAAACGCTTAAAATACCCTTAGCTAATAACTAGATGAATAAGAGACAATTGTGTTGCTTAACTCAGAAACATGGAGAAGTAGTTTTGATCGACTCCCACACAGCAGAGAGCACAGCAAAGTTCAGTTTCCCGTGTACTGCTCAATATACAACCTCGGTGCTCAGAAGAATGAGCTGGTAAGAGTCTGAGCCATGCTTCTGGGAAATCTAGAGGTTATCACGTTTGTGCTAGTTGTTGAAGTTGTTTTTGCAAGCCTTCACTTTCATCATGTCGTCTGAAAGCTCCCTGATATGGAAATCAAGATACCAGGAAAAATAATCAAAATTTGACTTTATCCTGTAGACTTCAGCGTAGAATGTAGCAGATGGCTTAAGGAGGTCTAGTCCATCCATGTGAGACTGAAAAGATGCTGTCTCTGGCTGAGAGTTGCCAGCTTGAAGCAAGCTCATTCTCTGATGGCTCAAGCCCTGACCTTTGGTGAAGCCTAACACTCATAAACCCCGCTTTGCTAGCCGGACTTACAGTAATGTCAGAGATCCAGGCAGGCAGAGATCAGAAATGTGTTTCAATCA
Source organism: Pampusana beccarii (assembly GCA_013399365.1). Taxonomy (NCBI): domain Eukaryota; kingdom Metazoa; phylum Chordata; class Aves; order Columbiformes; family Columbidae; genus Pampusana; species Pampusana beccarii. The sequence goes on along the minus strand of VWYH01003225.1, from coordinate 121,753 downwards.
TTTAATGAGTTTGAAGTATTCTTGGAAAAAAAAAAAAAACAAAACTACTATTAGGCTCAAACTACTATTATAACAGCTATTACAAAGAGTACAAGTTCCATTACAGTAACCTAGAATCTGTCTGACTAAAAAATGCTGCTGCTTTTAATCTAAACTGAATAATTCATGTTTTAGCTTAAGGAATTAAAAGAATATTAGATCATTACCTGCTTTGATCTGTGTAACTAATACACATTTAAAGGGGGTGTGCAGCAAAAAACAAAGATAGGGAGTGTTTATTCCTCTACTTCTGTGTTTGGTTTTTTAATATTTATTTTTTTATGACTGTATTTAAAGTGTCAATATTTCTGATATCAGTAAGTCTACTTGTAAAATAACAAAGTGGAGATAAATTAAGATGTAATTGAAAGCTACTTGGTACAAAAGATTAGACCAAAGGTCTGGTCTATCTGAACTGCAACTGATACACGTGTCATCATCCATTTTGCAGCATCAATTTATTTGCACTCTGTTTTGATGCATCTAGACTTAAAAAAAAAATCCAAGAGATGCATCTTACTTAAAAAAATCTGAAAAGGAATGAGGAGTCACAGGTTTACTGCTATCTAGACCCTGGTTCTGCCGCTGAGATGTTGACGTTTGGGGTAGATGGAACCCAGCTATGTTTTTCTAGGTGTATATGGCAACCTGCTGATTGCTGTCTCACCAGAATAAACTGTAAACCTTCCCAGATGTTCTTAATCTGGACCCTTAACCTTTAAAAAAAAACAGAGGCTTTCCATTCCTTGGAGCCAAACTTCACTAACAATATCTAGGCTGTTTTCAAACCAAGCTTCAAACATAAAAATGACTAATAAATCCATATTCCGTAATAGTTAGGTTGGAAAACTATTATTTAAAAACATACTCAGTTTTTACGATCCATTTCTAGTAAAAATCCAAAACATGCTTCACTAATGCTACCATTTCAGATACTCAGATCCTGGATGATAGGCATGATATCCAGATAGATACACCAATAAATATGTAAAGGCTATAAATCTGTCTGAAATTAGTGATTTATGGATGTGCGAGGCAGAAGAGGGCTGGGAAATTCTCTTTTCTAATCTGCTCGTTTCCTGACTCTTAATGTTCTGTAACTTCACAGCTGGTGATGTATTTTTCTGTTGTTCCTATTATTACACGCTGAATACATCACTCTATGCCCCTCAGTGGGACCCGGGGCTTTAAGAATAAGGCCTTCATCTCGTATGGGCTTTTAATCTGCACCTGATTCTGCTCACGCAAAGAGCAATTTTTGGCCGCCCGGGAGGGAGTTGGCCCCCAGCACGCTGCGGATCTCGACTGGAGGAGCCCTCTGGCCTGAGGGTGAGGCAGGTTTGGAGTGGGGTTTGGATGGAGCCACAGCACAGAGATTCGTAACGCTTTGGAGAACTGTAGCCCGCTGGCTTTGGGATTGCAGTGCGGGCTTCCCATTAAAACAACAACAATAATAGTAATAATCATTCATGAACATCCATCTTTCTGACTTTTTTACGGCCTCGTAATTGCCCCCCTCCCTGACAGGCGGATTTATGCCTTGGCCGCCAGCGCCCGGTGCCGGGGAGTTCCGCCGCCCGGGTGGCACCGCTGGCTCCTGCGGCGCGGCATCGGGGTGGGGGGGACACGGGGTGCGCCCCGGCCCCAAGCGGAGCGGCCGCGACCCCTGGGCGCGGGGTACGGAGCCTCCCCCGCCCCACTGCACGCCAGAGAAGGACGGGGCCGGAGCAGCCCTTTCCCGCTAGCTGGTCCGGCTGTCTTGGAAAGTGGCAACCTCCCCTTCCCCGGCAGCCTGCCGTGTTTCGTTACCGCCTCCAACACCCCCTCCCCTCCGCCGCTCTTTTTTGGTGTGGTGTCCTGTTCGGGTTTGGGTTTGCTTCTGGGCTTTCGGCAGCCTCCTCTACCGGCTTGGGGGGAGCTCTCATCGCTTGTTTTTTCCGTACAAAACTCAAGGACTACCCCGGCAGCATTCAGGCTGCTTTCCTTCTCTCTTCCCAAGCAGCTTCCCTTCAAAGTCCCTCCCGCGGATCTTTCTCTAGCCGTCCCGGCACAACTTCGCAACTTCTGTCCCCGACTCCACTTGCCTTTTATTTGCAATATTTTTCTGGGCGTTTTTGTAAAGTTTTTTGTTTTGTTTTGTTTTGTTTTTCTTTTCGTCATTCCTCCTTCCCCGCGGTCCGCAGCGACCCGCACACTCCTTCCCCGCGACCGCCGCGGCACGGCCGGGACAACCGCGGGCCGGGCGCGGACCCTCCGGCGGGCAGCACCGCCCCTCCCTCCCTGCCTCCGCCGGGAGCGCCTGTGAGGGAGATGATGGCCTAGAAATTAAGCAGCACTGCTGAGGTGGTACATCTGCCTCTCCCCCACTTCCCCCTCCCCCCTTTTTCTTACACTGTTTAGGATTTCTCTGCGTCTCTGCCTCTCTTGCACTTTTTAAAAAAATCTCTAATTTACTACTCCCCCTCTAAGCCCGAGGGGGTCGCGGACGGGGCGAGGCGCTCCCCAGCCCTTCATGCGCGGCGCTGAGCTCTCGGGGAGGAGGCGAGCGGGGGGCGAGCTCCGCGCTCCGCAGGAAATGCCGGCGCTGCGGCGGGGAGCGACCCCGGCCCGCCGCCCCCGCGGCTGCCCCCCGGCCGCCCGCCGCTG
>VWYH01003225.1:0-118881 GCA_013399365.1 Pampusana beccarii | reverse complement strand
CCGTGCCCCTGGGCCTGGCCGCCGCCTTCTTCGGCGCGGGGCGCTACCTGCTGCGCGGCGGCGTGCGGCCGCGGACGGCGGCGCTGCTGCTGGCCGCCTGCTGCGGGGGGGAAGCGGTGGCGCAGACGGCGCTGGCGGCGGGGGAGGATCACTTGCTCTCCCTCGCCGCCACGGGGGTGGTGCTGAGCTGCCTGGCCGCCGTGACATGGCTGGTGCTGAAGCTGAGGCAGGGCGTCCTCATGCTCGCCGTGACTAGCGCGGCCAGGACCACGTCCCTCGTCGCCTTGGAGAGGGTCCCGGCGTCCTGGCGGCCCTACCTGGCCTACCTGCTGGGGCTGCTGGGCATCCTTCTGGCCGGCTACGCTGACCGGCTCTGGCCCCCGAGGCGGGCCGCCCCGTTGGCGGAGCCTCCCGCCGCCCCCGCGGCCGCGGACGAAGCCCCGGTGCTCAGGCGGCGGCGGCGGTCCAGCTCCATGATCTCCCCTGAGATGTCGGGCGGCGGCAGCAGCAAGACCCACCGGCGGACCTCGCTGCCCTGCATCCCCCGGGAGCAGGTAGGGCAGGGGCAGGGGGGGGACGGGTCCCAAACTTTGCTGGTGGCGGTGGGAGCCCCGCCGGCGGCAGATGCGCGGGCAGCCGTGCTCTCCCGGCCGCTCCCCGGTGGAGGAGCCGAGCACGGTGCGGGCTTTGCCCGGCGCCCCGCGGCGCGGAGAGCCCCGTGCGGCCGCCCCGGGACGGGGCTGAGTCCGGTGGGAAGGGGGGCTCCCCGGACCCAGCCTGACTTGTCACGGCTGAGGGCGATGGGAGGAGAGCTCGGGGTTTTCTTTTCTTTTACAGCCGTCACCAGCGCTTGCTTTTCTCAAAGCTGGCAAAAAGTTGAATCGGGTGGTACCCGCCTGGCTCTCGGGGCTGGTGGGAACCTGCTCTCTGCATAGCCCTGAGGTTTCCCAGCATCACTTACGACCCTCGCTTTTTCAAACCTAGGGTTTCCCGGAAAAGTAGCTTAGCCCTATTAAACTTGCTTTAAGCTCTAAAGGTGTGCGTGTGTGAGCCAAGCAGCTTGTCCTCGGTGGGAGAAGTCCCTTATCAGGGCGATAGCGTATCCTCTGAGGCTGGCCCGCACAGCGCGGTGCTCATCTTTGCACTTTGCCTCCCCAGGGCTGTTCCCGTGCGTGTAATCAATAGCTCCCGCTTTGCTGTGGTTGTGGGAACCGGTTCGAGGCACACGCGATTTATCTCAACTTTGTTTCCATTAAGAGGCCGTGATTTCAAGGGATGAGTGAGAACTTACTCTTTTAGCAGTGATGCATTCTTTTGAATGTGCACTTCAAGAAGAAAAAAAAAGGAAAAAGAAACAAGCAAACACCATTGTCTTTACTGCACAGCTGTATAGAGTCCTGCCATGGACACAAGGTTGGCTTAGTCCTGTGCTCGAAGTGTTTTCTCAATTTTTTTTGAGATTTGAGATTGCCCCAGGAAAGAATAGTTCAATAGGTCGAGTGTAACTGAGCGTATTGAAAGTCAGTGCAACCCTCAACGAGCAGTGGAAAGGGAAACCTGGGGCAAAGTAAGTGGCAAATGCCATTAAGCTTTCTTTTTCAATTAGTATTGAAAATGTGTCTGTGCACCGTGGTCAACTGAAGCGTATTGCCGTACACCAAAGGTTTTCTTTCAGGTTGCTTGCTGGATAAGCAGCTAAGTATTTTCCAAGTGATGGCATCTAACCATATGGTGTGGGTGGTTAGTTTGTTTCTGGAAATGGTTTGATTATATCCCTATGTGGTTGGTTATGACATTTTGTAGAAGAGGGCCTGACAACCTTATATACTTGAGGATTATTTTACAACAAATGCACTTATTTATTTAATGTTTTTGCTCAGATAAAATAAATATTTACCACAGTGTCCGGGCAAATACAGTGTGAAAAAGTAGACAGCTGACCCGGTTCTGACTTTAATAGGAACTGAGAGAGGGAGAAGGGCGTAAGAATAATTTGTAAATACAGTATCTAAGGCAAGAAATTAAAACCATTTATACTTGGTGACGCTAGACATTTCTGATGGTTTCTTACAATAATAATTTTTAAGGTTTAAAACATATTTCCAGTCACTCTCACACTTCAAATAAAAGCAGCTTTTCAGTTAACATCTCTAAATGCAATCACTTGGAGATAGGGCTCACTAGTTTGAGATCGTGTCCTTCTGTTTTCTTATGGAGGGAAGTAAAACCATCTCTATATACCAAGATGTTAAACTGGTGATGGATAACAAGGTAGCCTTCTTCCCCCTCAGTGGTGTGTTGCTTAGGGACAGTGGTCAACTTTGCCCCCAGCGATTCCCGCTTCCAAACTGCGGAGCTGGAGTGGAGTTAGCTGGCAACTGTGAAGTTTACCCACTGCAGATTTTTGGCAAATTTCTCTTTCTTTTGTTCTCAGTCGCTGTTAATCAATAGTGAGATCTGGTATTGCTTGCACTGCTGCGTGATTAGAAATGGATGACTACTTTTGAGTTTGGGGAGACTTTTTGTCTTTTTTTTTTTGCTTTAACAGCACAGTATGGCTGTGTGCATGTATATGTGAACCCCCCTCCCTAAAAGCTGTCCTCTTAAATAAACGTTAGCCAGATAGAAAAATGGAAAAGTTGAAACAAAGCTCTGTGAGGGCCTTGAAGAAATCCTGAGAGAATTGGGACTTTCTTGCAGCAAAGTTTGTGTTTATAGCAAAACTCAGCTACGTATAGACTTAAAGAAACCATAGGTAAATGTTTCTGCTTTGGACAGTTTTTTAAATATACCATGTTAAAAATAGAGATGAGACTTTATAAACAAGACTAGGCCTTTCCTCACCCCCTGTATTTAAAAAATATGCCTTGAATGTTTCTGATCTGAAAGATAGCTTGTTGATACATCTGGCAACTGCCAATAATTTTCATCAGGAAATAGGTCTACTTTGTTGCTTTGAAATACATGCTTTCATTTGGTGAATAACATTAAGTGAATTTTTAGAGGTGTTTCCCATTACTTCTCGTGTAATCTTTTATGTTGCTGAGCATTTAATTAAGCTTTTATTTTTCCAGAGTGTGATTCTCTCCCCGTCTGTTTGTGATATGACATTCTGCAAAAGTCGGAGTTCCCGATTTTTTTATTCTTAGTCACACACATCTCAGTTGTTAGCTGGATTTTTCCTTATTAGAACATAGAGTTGAATCTATGTGGTCTTGCGATCTAAAGGACAGTACTAGGAACTGCAAACTGACATCGCAGGTAGAGGTATTAGAATATTTAAAATTAAATGAAAAGTATGCTGTTTAAGCTTCTAGTAGGAGTAGCTGGAAATGCATATATCACTAAATTATTCCCTCTTTAGAAGTGTCTCATCTCATCTTAGTTGCTAATCAGTTCCAAAAAGAATTTAAAAAGAAAAACCATTTTATTAAAAAAAATCCACCATCCAAAATCAAACACACCAAGATAAAACCTTATTTTGGTGCTAGAAGTGGTCTTTACTGTTTTTTCTTTTAATTCTGTTTGGGTTTTTTGTTGTTTTTGTGTGTGTGGTTGATTTTTTTTACGTATGTTCTCTCTCTCAGTTTCGGTAAATTCTTTGGATTAAAAGATTCCAGTTTGGTGTGTGTGTAGATCTCATTGAGAAATGTGTGCTTTGTAATAGCCTGATCCTGCTCCCAGCTGAGCGTTGTCTGCCTGTGATTTCATCAATGCCGGCTGAGGACGCACAGCTCCTTGAGGGCTCGCTCACCCAGATTTGAAAGAGGCAGCAGAGAGAAATTGTGAATGGATGTATGAGAGAGTGAGTGAATGAACAAATGCATGTGTGGTTTTTGTTTTGTTTTATTTTTCTGGTAAATGCACAACTACCTCCAGGATGATGGCTTTTGGAGTTTCTTCTCCATGTTTTTGCAAACATTTTAGTTTTTCCTAAAAGCATGCAGAGGAGATTGGGGGGAGGTGGAGGCAGGAATAGAAGTGTGTTCTGTGTTTCCCATTAAAATATTATGCGGCCTTTGTGTTCTGGAGCTTGTCCCTCTGATCTGCGTGTCTTAATCTTGACATACAACAGTCTAAAGGGATGATTTCACCTTGGTGGGTAAAATACTCCACAGGAGATAGTAGCTGTACAATTTTAAATAGTGCCAAAGACTCAGGATTTTGCTTTTAAGCCTTGCTTATTGTTTTGTTTGGGGGGAATGGGAAGCTTTCAGCTAGCTTGGATTTATTACAAGTGTGTGTTAAATGAGGTAGAGCAGCTGCTACAAGTAGTTCAAGTTGCTTAGCTATTTTATTTTATTTTATTTTATTTTATTTTATTTTATTTTATTTTATCTTATTTTATTTTATTTTATTTTATTTTGTCAGAAGACTGTCACAGGTACAGCACACCTCAGGGTCTGAAGTACCTTCCAGTTCCCAAACTGGTGGGTGATATGGCCCTGTATGAGAAGGCACTAAGGCACTAGCGAGGTGCCGAGTCTTGCCCTGCTCCTCAGCGTTGCTGGTGGGCACCACCAGGACGGAGGAGTTTCTCCTCCAGATGCAAGGCCAGCAGCTCCATGTGCAAACTCCCGTCCGTGTCCTCTGGCTCCTGGGGCAGAGCGGGTTTCTGCCCGTTTTCCTTCCTTCTTTCTCTTTGTGGGCACTTGGAGAAATAGAAAGCTTTTTGCCGCACTGAGGGACCCCTGAGGGTCTGTCACTTATTTCTAATTGGTTTGAGACTTGGTAGCTGTTCCGTGCTGCCACATCTTTCCCTGCCTGTTTCTTCCTTTTACAAAGTTATTTTTTCGGATCAATAACTTTGGTGACAGACTCCTCTGTCTTCCATCTGCAGCAGCATAGGGTTTTTTTGCTCGATTTGACCATTTTTCGCAGGGTTCTAGGTGGTGACTCTGCCTGTTCCCAGTCTGTAGCCTGGGAAAGTTGTGAGCCAGGACTGTCATCACTGCGTGTCTGCGGAGTTGAGAAGAGAATACTGTTAACAGTTCACACGGTTGAAGATATCTCTTCAGCAATAAGATCTAAGAAATGGAGGGGAAAAAATATTTTTTTTTCAAGGGAAGATGAAGGCTTTATCTGTTGTTGTTGTTGTTTGACAGTGAGAGCATTGTAAGTGCCAGGAATGCATTGCTTCCCCTCCTTTCCTGGGTCTCTATCATTCTGTCCTAAAAAAAAGGGTAGCCGTAGCCTTATCTTATAACCAATTTTCAATATTATGTATGCTGCCTCTGGCCTGAAAATAGGAGAGAACAGAGCGCAACATACGGAGGTTTAAAATTTTGGAGGGGAGAAGACAAATCAATATCCAGATCTAGATCTGATATCTAGATTCTAGATCTAATATCTAGGACTTTTTGTATGTCAAAGTTCCTATTAGGCATGCAGTGTTATATACCACATACCTCCTGCTGCTAATAAGTGTTATTGAGCTGTAATTACTCTGATAAGATTTGCTGGCATTACCGTTTAGGTCACTAGAAACCAAGGAATACTGAGGAGTTATGTCATCTGGTGACTCGCTGAAACATAATCGTGTAAAATATTTCAGTAAGTCTCCAGGAAAAATCACCCGGGGATTCCAGACATAATACTTTATTTTCTTTTGCATGGCTTCATTTACACAAACCTGCTCTACTTGGATTTTTTTCCCTGTTTTTTTTTTTTAATTTTTATTTTTAACCTTACAAAAATGTAAAAACTGCAGCTGAAACTCTCTCGATTGATTTAGAATCTATTTTCGTCAATTGGTTAAATCAAGAAACTTATATTAGGGCACATTGGCAAAAAAAGTAAAATACAGTAGTGACTTTCTACTCTTTCTGCCTGAAGTGTGAAAATGCAAAGCTGGGGAACTGAAAGAAATCCTGTGTACGCTGGGTTGTCATGTTAATTAAATAAACAGCCAGAACAGTGACCCTGTGTATGAACTGTGTTTTGAGAAGCTTTTTGGGGGTTGGAGGGGAAAAACAGTGACACATGATGTTTTGGATGTTAACTGCGACATTTGTGTGAATTTGTCCTGATCTGCTGTTACTGTGCTTGTGTTCCAACTCTTTTTTTGCAAGAGACTGAGACACAGCTGTATTTTACAAATTGAAGGAATATGCTTGGGCTTTTTATTGCTTGGGCTTTTTTCTTTAAAAAGTAATATGAAAAATATATATATCCTGCCCTGGAACTGCAAAGGTTGCTCAATTCTGGTGCCTGCAAACTGCAGGGCTCAAAACAGGGGTGTGCTGACTACGTCCTATGTGGTTTGAGAATACGAAGAATGCTGCTGCAATTAAAGCTTTGAGACCGTTGCTGTGATTTGCTTAGATAATCTCAGGGGAGATGTGCAGTTTATAGGATACCACTTGGTGGATAAGGAAATAAATGTAAAGATCAGATAACAAAGTAGAAGTGTGTTTTTTCTTTGTGCAAGATTTTCTTCTCTGCCTGTTTTGAAAAAAAAAGTTTCTCGATGAATTACCAAACCCTTTCCTCGAAGTCTCTTCTGTGTTAGAGTGCTGCTTCGAAATAAATGCCTGTTCTTTGTACTCTGTAGTTTTTCAAGTTTTTTTGTGTGTGTGTGTGTGTTGTGTTTTCTTTCTTTTTGTTTGTTTGTTTGGTTTTGTTTTGTTTTTCCCGCTCCCAGATTTAGCTTGCTGTAAGCCCTTCTGCAAGTACAGTGGTAGCATCAGGAGTTCTGGAAAAAAAAAAAAGAAAAAAAAAAAGAAAAGGAAAAAAAAAAGTGACGTCTGTCCAGGTTTTACGCCGTGGGGAATGTCAGTGTTTTCCTTTCTTTGGAGATTAGATGAGGTGGTGAGAGGAAGAACTGCTGTACTCCTTTATCAAGCTTTATCAAGTTTGGATTTTCTTTTTTTTGTTTGTTTTGGTTACTGAAAAGTTTGAGCTTCTTCTCCCTCTGTGTGAGAGCAATTCTTACAAGCCTCTTATGATTATGGTGATTTTTAAAAGGATGCTGATGCTGATGCCGATGCCGATACCGGCCCAGCGGCGGGAGGGGGCGGGGCCGCCGGGGCGCGCGCTGGCGGGGCCGGACCCCTAGAGGGCACGAGCGCCCCTCGCTGCGCGCGACCCCGCCCGCCACGTCGGTCACCGCCGTAATGAACAACATCTGTCCGTGGTACTTAACCCAGCCCGCCTTTTTTTTATTTTATTTTATATTTTTTTTTATTTTATTTTATTTTATTTTATTTTATTTTATTTTATTTTATTTTATTTATCTCATTTTATTTTATCTTATTTTATTTTATGTTTTGGTATCTGTCCGTGGCGGTTCCAGCAGCATCGCCCGCTTCTTGTGCTTCCCCTGGGGTTCACTTTGCTGGCGGTGCGGCGCCATGAGGTAAGGGCAAACCAGCCAACCTGCTGTGAGAGAAGGTTGTGCTGCTCTAATCATTGGAAAAAGAGCAGTAGTAGGTTTTGGCCTTCAAAAAGGCAATTAAGAATGCAACTGGAGATCGCGGTACAAAGATGAAGCTGCCTCCAGATCTGTCGGGAATCTAGAAGAATAGGCTAAACCACTATTGCTTTATTTATTGTGGCACCTCATGGCTCTATTCACACACACAGAATATCAGGGATTGGGAGGGACCTCGAAAGATCGTCCAGTCCAATCCCGCTGCCAGAGCAGGAACACCTATGACTATTTATAAATAAAAAGGGAAACACCATGTGAAGAGTGCAGCAGCAGAACGTGCTGATGAGACAAATGGTGCTTCGTTACCGCTGAATGTAGGAGGCAGCTGGATGTTTTCCTGATGCTGCCTTCAGGGTTGCCGAATGAAAGGTGAAACAAACAGTGCAGGAAGGTATTTGATACAAGAGCTTGATTGGTGAAATTACATTGTTAGTTTTGGAACCTGTCAGGAAAAAGACTTTATGTCAGCTGGCAGTGCTGGTCACCAAAAAAAGTCTTTTTGTGTGTGTGTGTGTGAAGTACTATAGTGAATTAGATTAGTGAAGTATTGATATGGAGTGTTTTGTTGAGTTTGGGTCAGCCACAGTGAGCAGTTGGAGTCTACATATATAGCCCAAACCTCTGACCGTCACCTAAGAAGAGACTGAAAAATATGTAAGAATAGATCTGATTGAGGAGTACTGAATAGGTATTCTCCTAAAAATTGAAGAAGGGAATTTGGAAACAAACAAAAATCACTTTAGTGTTAAACTTCTAGCAAGAAGCCTGGATGGGCAAGATAGAAGTAAATACTGATCGTGGAATGTGTTGTCACAAGATATGAGTAAAGCCATTTCTAATGTTGTTAGACATTTGTATTTATTATTTATTAAAGTTTAGAGGTTTCTTATTCCAAGCAGGTTGAAGATTAGAAAAACTGTCTTTATTTTTTTTAATCTGATACTAGTTAGGAAGAAAGTTCCCACTTGGTTACTTTGTTGTGGTGTGCTTTAGTGAAATTACTGTTTCATCTGAAGTGTCCACTGACCAGGGCCTATCACAGGATGGCTGTTCATAATTTTTACTACAATTAACTGCTGAAAACAATTAGGGAGAAGATATTTATGAGCTTTGAGACAGCTAAAGGCTCTCCCTCTACCCCTGCACGAGGGTGGAAAAAGACAAAACCTCCACGTATCAGAAATAGCTCAGACCATAGCTGAGGCCTGCTTGTCTAACACCTCTAACCCTCCAGTGAAATATGCTGTGTTAAAGTGAATTATTTATATTTTGTATTTTATGGGTTGCTTAAGTTTGCTCTGTTTTGTAGTAAGAATTTATGCGTTGGTTTGAATTTTAAAATAAAGTAAATTTATACTCTGCATCTTTATTCTTTTTAATAGGATTTCTGTGTGCCTAACTGTAGGAGTGATGCTTTTCAGACATACTCAGGATGCTTTTCTGATGGTTGCTGAACTCCTGACACAAACCCTGGTGATAGTTTAAATGGAACCATTCCTCAGACTGATTAGTTCTCCTGGAAGTATCTCAGCCTCATTAAAAGATGTGTGAAATATGGCTATGGTGAGGTCTGATGGAAAGCGGTATCACTTGCTGTGTTTTGAGGATCAAGTCACTGACGGCAATTTTCTTTGTTTTTTGTTGTGGTTTTTTATGTTTTGTTTTAAAGAACCTTTTTATTTCTTTGAATAAAGTTGCAGACTCGTTTTCTTGGTGTAAATGATTATAATGCAGGGGGAAGAATTATTAATCATCTCCAAAACTGAACATTACTTATTCTGAGCAGCATCCTTTTGATGGATGTTTGACTAAATTTGTCCGTAAGTATGTTTCTGAAATGAATTCCAGAAGAGGAAATAATTGAGTGTTTGAATGCTGAAAGCTGATGGTTTTTTTGAATTATTGCGCTTCCAGCAGGTTGCTGATACCTTGCTAGCATCTCTGTGTGCACCAGCAATAACCAAAATTATTCCTCACCTTGAAGTACAGATACTTTTGCTAGTCTTTTGCAATTACTTTTGCTATACGGTTTTAAATAAACCAACGTGTATTTGTATTTAATGTAAAGGAGCATAGGCAGAACATCAACGTGTTTTGTTACCTTTGTTACATTGATCCTCAGCAAAAATATACACCCTAAATTTACCTTAAAATGAGAATGTGGAGCAGCTGAAGAGGCTGGAGCGATGGGCTGTGAGCCCTGTGGTGGCCATGGAGCCATTGGGGTGGCAGCCTGCAAAGGTACCCTCATGGGCATTTGTGTTTGCCCTTTGACCAGCAATGGATGAGGCAGTCAGAAGGGGTGATGTATGGGTTGAGAGGTTACGTTCAAGCAATGTTTTCTCCACTTCTATGAGCGGTAGTTTAGATACACTCACGCAACCTTTTTGTTGCCTGTGGAGTAAAACTTGTGAAACCTTGTCTGTGTATTAAATCTCAATTGGAATGGCAGTTGTAGAAAGGTACAGACCTCTGTGCAGAAGTGTAGATTAAAAAGAACTGCATGACCTTGTCTTACGTGCTGTCCTCTCTCATCCTCGTTATTGCAGTTTTGAGTGCTTTTATTATGAGATTCTTTCTTGCTTTTTCTCACTGTAGCCTGTTAGAGCTCACCAGCTTACTGATCTAACTTGGTTTTCCTTGCAGAATAGATTATGCAGCTTCATTTCCACCACACTCCCAATGCAGACAGTGCTATTTCTATATTGGTAATACTGAAATCCTTCCCCTGACAGTAGCTTGGTAAGTGGCTAAAGAAGTGTTGGATGCAGGTAGAGTTCTCAGGTGCATTTCACTTCACTTTTGTTGGTCATACTAACCACAGGTTACTCTTAACAAGGTCTATTCACTGTATTTTATGTTGATAAGGAACTTAGGTGTGTTTGGGTGCATTTATAATTGTAAGATAACTGATAAGATATTTTACATGTGGCTGTAGTTTTAGTCTGTAAGTGGGATGGTTACAGGAATACTTGAGCTGAGATGCAGCTCTGCATCTTATTCTTGTGAGGCAATGAATACCTTTAACTTCTGGAGGTCATTCAGTGATATTTTAAAATTTATATTGTGCAAGTCAAGGTTTGTTAAAAATGTTCTTTTTGTAGTGATTACTGATAATCTCCTTCCTGCCTCCGCTGACTTCAGTGGGAATTGCGAGTGCTCAGTCCTCCCAGGGTAACAGGCTGATCCTTTCAGTTGAATCATTAGTGCCGGAGGAGGGTGTGTTCCCATACACAAATCTGCAGATTGCTGTTTTGTTGTTATTTTTTTTTTTTAAACAGCTAACTGTTCTTTTTCTTATTTTAAAGTAAGTAATTCAAGGCTAATGCTGGTTGTCCTGCTTGAAACGTGACCTGAGACTTTGTAGCATGTTTTTATAGATGTGTGTGCATACACATACATCTTTATATGTAAATATTCATGTGTTTGTGTACATATACACAATCGAATTAGTGTTGCGTAGCCTAGAGGGATGGAATTCTTTGTTTGACTCTGACAACACAGTCTACAGCCTGAGTTACGTATCTCACTGTTCTTTCTGGATATTTAATAATATTTTCTGATGTTTCTACAGGCAAGCATTTTTCTTAATATACCAACTTCTGTACCAGTTGCTTGAGTTTTAATTTGTTTTAGTTTTAGTCTTTCTTTTTCTTTCTTGACTTGCAAATGCATACCGAGTTTTGCAAAATTTTTCTTCTTTTATTTGTAAATGTTTGAGTAGTGATTTTGATCAACTAACAAATACTTGCGTCTTACTAACACATGCTGTTCCAATATTTGAACTGGAACTTGGTGCTACAACTCTGTTCTAGAGGTGCAAAGCCATATAGGTGCTTTACATGGTATCTCTGGTGCCTGGACTGGCTTGCTGCTGGATTTAGCTGTGACGTGGAGCTCAGGTCTGGCTGGACTGGAGGAGCTGGTAAGGTTCCTGTGCAGCCTGAGCCAGTGTCCTTCTCGTGGGCATACATGGGGGCTGTTAAAACCGTGATAAGACCAGCTCAGATAAATAGGTGACTTGCATTTTTACGGATAAGGATGATGAACTTTAGCTGGTAAAACTTAGTCTGTTATACGTAGTGGATATGTGATTGCTGCAATGTACCTATTCTCAAGGAAGCTGTGAACTACTTAGTATTTGTTGTTTATTAGGACAGTTCTGAAAATTTATTTATTGAGACAGTTCCCTGAAATTTGCTGCATTTCTGTTGATTCCAAATCCTGTATGAGGTGAAATGCTGCAACATAATTCATATGCCATTACTTTTTTTTTTTTAAGACCAGCTTAATTCATATGCAAATGCCATTCTTAAATGCAGTCTTAATTGTCTACTGATTATACAAAACTGCAAATGAATAAACATTTTCTATTAAAGGATTTAATGCTGTACTTCCCGTGTGCTTGTGAGGAATTGAACTGTGAGGAAGACTCTGCCGGAGGTTCAGAAGTTAAAAGGGGGATAAGGGTGGAAGGAGGGCCCTAACCTTTTCAGTGAAAGACCTCTTGTCAGAGTTGCGGAGAATTTGTCTTTCCTCTGACTTGTGGAGAAGCAAACACATTTAGTACTGCCCAGAAGCAGACAGGTATGCCAACAGGTGTACACAGCTTGATTATTTTAGGTGGTGCTGGCTCTGTATGTGCCTCATTACAGAGACTGTAGTGAGAATCTGTCCAGCGGCAAAGGGAAATATTGTCTGTGCCACACGGGTACTGAAAACTGACTTCTGGGTTGCAGAATACAAAATGTTAATTGTTACTAAGCTTGCTATGTTTGTGTCAAGCAGTATAATAGAGGAGCACGGGATAATAGTGCAACAATTAGATGGATTGGGGTACCAGCACTAAAGCACACGTTCCAGCTTAAATTCCACTTGAGGATCCAAGACTGTTGTTCCCTCTTGGCAGTGCACGTTTGGAGTCAGAGCCAGCTAATAGGAAATACTAGGCGCCAGGGCTTAACCGAAATGTAGGACATCTAAACCTATCCTTCTGGGTATGTGTGATGTGGTGAGACAGATGGAGAAGGCAAAGCAAAGTGTTTCTTGAAGAATTCTTGAACATTTTTAAGTGAAGTAGTAATAATGGATTGTCTGTCTCCTTCCTCTTAAATCCACCTAATCTTTATTCCAGCTTTCTCTTGTACTGTACGTGGTATGTATAAATTTAGTCCTAATACGAGTGATGTTCTTATTCAGGGTTGATGGATGGTGTATACTTGTGGAAAGCAGTGACTGAGGCATAGATTCAATGTTTTTTCATTCTAATATTTTAGCTGCCATCGTCCTTGAATCTAGAGTTCTTTTTTCCTTTTGTATGACACATAGACAAGAGAGAAGATTCTTAAGATTACCCTAAGATTTCCTGACTTGGGCTGTGATCTGCCACTCGAGCAGACTTTTTGAAAACCCAGAATTTTGAAGTCTGTGTTCATGCCTGGACATTCTGTCGTGTGTAGATATATAGATTTTATTATTCTTTTGGGAACTGCAACTGATCTGTGATCAAAAATGATAACTTTCTTGGCCATGAATTAGTATAACTCCTTAATGGAAGGGAATTTGCAGCTGCAAATATATGTGTTTATTCCGTGTTCTGATTTGCCGTATATGTTTTCTCTTCTCCAATGAAAGTAGAAACATGATGCTGAGGAAAATGTTGATCTTTAAACTGAAGTCAGTGTATTGCAAAATTTACTGATATGCACTTAAAAAACCCAGCCCAAAAAGTCCTCAGCTAGTGAGAGCAGTGACAAAACATCTTCCTTTACAGTCATTCAGTGTACTCATGAGAACTTTGCCTACGGGCCTCTGGGTCTTTTATTTGGTTACATTTTTTAGGGCTGAGATAAAAGTAACAATCATATTGTCTTAATCATTCGTAATAGCAGTTAAGCAGATGAGAACTTTGGGCAGAAACTTGATAGCCCAGAAAGGTGCTTTCTATCTTACCTGTGATCTTAATGGATTGTTATCTAAAATAGTGAATCAGTGTTTGTAAGTACAATTATGTCTTAAATTATCTTTTGAATGCTTGAATTTGCAATCTCAGATGGTTTTAATGAAATTTTATATATGTAACTTCTTAGATCTATGTAGGCTTTTTTTCCCCCTTGTTTATTTAATAAAGCAAACTTAAGACAATTCTCATGATATTGATACCCACATGCTTTGATTTAACAGCTTCCTTAGTGCCACTCTTGTGAAATGTGATGAATGGTCAGATGTTCTTTTTTGATTTAGGAATGTTTACGTCAATGAGCTAAATTATTCCTGCATAATTCCCTATCTTCTAGCCCAGCAGATCTGAAACCTCTTTCCTCTCTCATGGAAGACAGGCCAAGGAAGTTAAGGGTGGGCTTTGAACACTTGATTCTGCTTTCACATGTAAGAAAGGTGGGTTAGATTTGTTTCAGGCTGTGACTGACGCCCAAGAAATGCTACAGTTTCGCGTGGTGATATATTTTTTCCGTAGCTCATCTCACTTCTTTCCTTTAAAGCATATTCAAGAGCATCTGATTATTTGCTTTGTTTTTGTTTGATTGATTTTGGTTTTGTTTCTTTGTTTTGGAGGGTGGATGTTTATTTGCTGAGCTAGAGAGATCCATCCATGAGTTTGAATCTATGGAGATGCCATCTCAGATTTTAGGGGTTGATAGTGTTACCTGCCTCTAAATGGAAAAGCTTGAATGCAAAAATTTGTTGGTGTCTTGGAGGAAATTTCCATGCATCAATGAAAGATATGTGATATGAACATGAAGGGCTTGTAAAATAAACAGGAAAAGAATCAAAGAAAGGCAGTTTCGGATAATCACAGGTGAAGTTCCCAGGAAGCGTGTGAATTCTGTCTTAAGAATGTATA
Organism: Pampusana beccarii; assembly: GCA_013399365.1. NCBI lineage: Eukaryota > Metazoa > Chordata > Aves > Columbiformes > Columbidae > Pampusana > Pampusana beccarii. The sequence goes on along the minus strand of VWYH01003225.1, from coordinate 104,587 downwards.
TTAATTGGAGATAGACACTCTCTGTTTTTTGTTTGTTAACACCAAAAGAAGAAATGCATTTACTTGATTCCCACTGCTATTTCCCCTCTCCCTCTCTTTTTGGAGTCTCTTAATTCTAATGATATATATATGTTTTTAAAATCCTTTGCTTTCCATAGACTGTAGTGGCCTTTCACCTTTTGGGACTATTTGTTCCGAGCAATGGCTGGAGCGATAGTGAGGCTCGTGTGACATCATAAACATTTGTGTTGGCAATCCTTCCTCATGGAGGACTCTCAAATCTGACAGTGGTGAAGATGACTAAGTAGAGACAGATTTATGTGGAAATCTTATTAATACCCATAAAAGAGAGAATGAAGGCATAAGAAATTTGGCTCCAAATAAACAACCAAAAAATGCTCTGTTCTTAGAAGCATTTGGCACAGCTCCATCATGCCTTTTGTGGGAACGGACTCTTTGTCTGGCCTAATCTTGACTTTTTCCCCCCCTCCCCTCTTTTTAGAGATTACTGAAGACTTCCACTTTTCCCAAACTTTCTCACAGTAGAATAAAATTAATTTTCACTTTGGTAACGCACAAATTAGTTAATTATTTCAAAGACAATGTAAAACAGATGCTTGCCTTGTTTCTCAGCAAAGATTTAACGGTAGCCTTGCCGTGAGATCTTCTACTGCCACCAAATGTCCCTAAATGTTATATGGTGCTCATAATCAAAGCCGTTTACAAAGAAGGGGAAATGTTTGTCAGCTACCGCTGTGATGGCTGGAAAGAAATTGTATCAGAGATGTGAAATCATAATTCAGTTTTCTGGTACTTGGATCTAAAATTTACCCAGACTTTTAAAGAGCAGGGTCTGAACTTCATAGCAGAGGTCTGTCTGTCCGTAATGGGTTTTATGGTAGGTGGTTCTGGTGGAGTCACATTTTGATTCAGCTTTCTGGAAACAGAATGTTAGCAACTAATGGAGCATTGTGTGTTTGTTCTGTCCTGTGTATATATTCATTTTACCCAGCCTGTAGCTCTGAGAGTCTCACAGGATTCCCTGCCATTGCTGTCAGGGCTCCCAAGTGCAGTGCCCTGCTTGGCACACCCGGCCCTCTTATTTCACATTTGCTGTTGGCAGCAGAAGTCCCTCTGTCGTACTGCTGGAAAGAAAACCTCCTTCAGCCTTAACTCATTTCAGCGCAGGGGGCGGTTAATATTGAAATGCATGTGCAACAACAGGAGAGAGAGCTCGGCGCCTGTTGGGAAAGGCTTGCCAGCAATCAGATGAAAGGGTCTTCGTAGCAGTTTCAATATTGGCCTTGGGAGAGGTGCCTGTGACGCTCAGTGCGTGCTAAGACACATGCTCTGGTCTGTGCAGCTGCAGTGGGGTTTTCTGCTTAGAAAATTCATCCTGATTTTTGCTATGATACGTAGTATGTACAGGAAAAATTCCTTTGTAAATTAAATACCTGCATGTGATCTTTGCATGTGGGCAGAGCCTTTTGTCCTGGAAATTATTTATAATATTCTGAACACTGTTTCTTCCCTGTTCCTGTTAAATGTGTAATTCAAGCAATTTCTGTTTTGCTTTAAACTGTTACTTTAATGACCTAGTTAGTCGAGACATTGTGTTTTGAAACTTTAACTGATCCATGTATCAGTGAGTGTCTTGTACTTTTTCCATGTGTGTATTATTTTTCCCAGCAAGTACGATATGCTGTGCTCTCTCCTGATGTGAGCACATACAGATTTGAAATAGGAAGCAATGAATTAGCTTTCAGGGCTGGCTTATGAGCAAGATCTTATTCTTTATTTGTTTACTTTTGCTTCTTGAATGCATGCAGTTTCTAGGCCTGCTGTTAACACTGCCACTGAAATTGTAACCATTTCAGAAGAACTAAAGCAACAACAAAACGAAGAAGAAAATAGGAAAGAATCCCTATCCATGTGAGAAGGTCGTTTGTATCTTCTAATGTTTGCCAAGGTAAAAATGCTCACCATGAACTGTTGCTTATGGACCTGGAGAGACAGCTCCCATGCACTGGTCTTTGGTCCTCTTCCCTCATCTGGTAGCAGTGGGAAGCACCCTGCATTGTGGGTGGGATTGATATCCTGCAAATGGCTTGTTGACCAGGAATTGGAGTTGTTATCTCTGATTTGAAGTCCCAGGGCTGTGCTCCTGTGGTGATAACACTTACTGTGCTGCTCAGGTTCCTGAGATGGCGTGGTTCTTCTTATTGGCTTTCGGTAACAATTCAGATCTGCCATCTACAGTCATCCTCTAGTTCTGTTCTTGCACTTTTGCATCATTTTGGAGAACAGTAATGCTGCAAGAAAACACATTTCCCCAGGCCAGGAGTTTTTATGAAGTGCCTTTGTCAGATGCTTCCGAACAGAGTTGCTAGCATTGAAATATTTTATTTCTTTGGTGTTTGAATATCAAATAGGAAATTGGTGTCCTCTCTGCTAATCCTGTTTAGCATTTATATTGTTCTCCTTACTTTTAGAAAGTCCTCAGGACTTCTGTCTTGATCTTATGAAAGGTATCATATATTCTACTTGTACTGAACTGGGTGGGCAGTAAGGGCATTTGCCATCTCACAAGTATGTTGACAGATTAATCCTGTGATAGCTTTCGTATTAAATGTTGTTGCAGAAAAGCTGTAGCTGCTAGTGTTATTTCTTGCTGGGCCAGAGCCATAGTTAGAAGGTGGGTACTGAAATTGTTAGCTCTTTTTTAATGGTGAGCTTCTCTGACCTGCTGCCTTCTGAGTTAAAGGGTTGCTGTGTATCTCTGTAGGTTTCTAGGAAGCTGAGAGTGAGAGAGAGCCTGAGTGCTGCTCTTATTGGGTGGACTGTACCTTGTCGGCTGTGCTTGAGGCCATTAAAATACTAAATCGAGTGAGGTGAATTAGTGCTGCTTTCTTCTTGTGTCCCATCTGACTTCTTTGCTTCAGCTGTGTGGTTTGCCTGAGACCAGCTAGCTTCAGCTGGTGCAAAATGAGCGTGCAGAGGTATTGGGATAAAATCCAGTTTCAAAGGAAGCATGGTTCTGTCTTCCCTTGTTTGCCATGGAGGCCAAATGCATTGCATCCGGTCTCTGCTGGATGAAGCCTGGAAGTCCAGAGTTCCCTCTGAATTCTTGCACTTTACAGCTCCTCCCTGCTCTGTATATACAAACAACATTATTTGAGAGGGCTAGAGGACGGAAACAGCTGTGAACAAAACCCATGTCCTTTCTGATATGTCAGAAGATACCAGAAAAGAATAGTGTGCTCCATGTCTGCTGGTAGCTGATTTCTTCTCGTCCTGTTCGTTTTATAGGAAAAGAAGGCTTGGTTGGATATCACTGTGAACTTTTCCAGCAATAACAGGAGCAGGGCACTGCATCAAGCTGTCTAGGGAATTTTCATGTGTTTGCATGAGAGGTTCTTTTAGAATAGCCTTTTAGGTGTTTTTCCAAGTGCATCTAGATATCTGCTTTTTTCTTCGGCACGTGTAGATGTTGCTGATGGTGTTTTCCCCCCACCTAAACTCCACTGCCTACATGAGCTTGCGGGCTGCCTCCCCCAGCTGCTGGCCAGCATCCTCGTGCAGTGCCGGTTCTGCTCACGGTTGGGATACGGAGCCCAACCAGTAAGCCCTGTTTATGTTCCACTCTGTGCCCAGTGTGCAATGTAAATGTTAGGCTGGAGCCCTTACACAGGGTTACTAAAGAACAGATTATATTTCTTGCATCTCTTCTGCTGTTGCCTTTCTCTGATTCAGGAGTTGCTATGCTGTTTGGTTTGCAGTATCAAGTTGTGATTGGTGGCAGTGGGTTTTTGTTGTTGTTTGTTTGTTTGTTTTTGGTTTTTGTTTTTCATTTTCTTCCCCTTTAATTATAGCGTTCCAGTCCCAGGTAGGCTCCTGATTGCTCTTCATCTTAGCCAAGCTACAAGTTGATTTATCAAGCCCACTTGTTAGCTTAATGCTTTTATGGCTGCCAAAGAGTGCTCGGTGGCACGAGATGAAGTGGCCGGGAGTTGTTAGGCTTTGTGTGTAGGGTGGTTCCTTAGCAGCCAGATAAGAGACAGCAGTTTGAAGGACACGACAGAGCAGCAGAGGGCCAAACCTCCTGACCCTTGCTCGCGTGAGTTACCAGCGTTGGGCTTGGGAGAGAACTCCTGCAGCAGGAAGGGCCCAGGGATGTGTGCGTGTAGGGAACAGCACGTCCTACGCGTTACACCGTGCCGGCCAGCCCAGTAGTTCTTGTCTGTTTGGCTTTTTAACATTCTTGTTGTCAGTTCTTGTTGTGTTTTTTTTGTGTGTGGTTGTTGTTGTTTCGTTTTTTGAAGTCGCTTCAGTTTGAACTAACTGAATGGTTTTGAAAGGCTGTTAAAATCTCAGCATGCCAGCTGTAAAATTGTCTAATCAGCTCCAGGAGATAATCTTTCCCAGGGGAGACCTTTGAATGCATTTACTGTCCATAGGAATAGATCAGATGCCTCCAGGTAACTTTCTGGGAAGGGACTCTTGTTTTCAAAACTGTATCTACATGCTTCCTTAAGAACTAAGTAACTAGTTAGTGGGACCTGTAATAAAAGTCCTCTTTTAAATTTGTGCTAGATCCTCTTGAAGAAAGCAAATAACTGTCTTGTTAATGTTGCTCAGCACAGAAATAAAGCAGCTGTTGTGACTGTCAGAGGCATTAAGAAAAACTTCAAATCTGAAAGAGTTTCTCAACTTGATTGGTTGATGAAACTCAGTGGGCTATGGCAGTGCAGTCTGGTGGTCTCCAGCTTCTTCTTGGATTCTGGAAAATGTGTTGAGTTTGGGCCTGAGAACTAGTTCAGAGTTGTAATTCAAGTGAGTTAAGTGACACCTGGGGAAAGATAAGGTGTAACAAGAACTAAGCTTTTCATAATTCTCCTGCATGTCAAATGACAAAAAAGTGTGGTGAGTTTTGGTGTATTGAACTTAAAGAATAAACCTCTTCCTTCCTTTCTACGCTGAACTCCAAACTTCAACAGTGGAAATACCGGAGAATGTAATTTGGAAGTGATGCTGACCATATTGGTGGTTTAAAATGCCTGGCTAAAACTACTTCCAGAGACTTCTATAGCTTTGAAATTGCAAAATTGAATAGCTCTGAATTACACTAAAGCTTCTTCAGATGTTTTAACTTCCTTCCCCTGAGCTGAGAAAACAGAAGGAAAAAACAAACGGACAAAAAAAACCCCCAAACCCAACCAAACAGGCAATATTGCTCAGGCTTATGCTTCTCTTGTTCTGTCACTTCCACTTGTGAGCCTGCGGTGGCTGCAGGGCTGTTAATTGAATTACCTCCTCGGTACCTCTGGCTCTCCCCCTGGGCATAGGGCTCTGTGCAGTTTGACATCCTTGGGATCCTGGGCTGGCAAGAGGGACTGCAGGGTCATGCTGTGGGCTCAGTAGTGCAAATGCAAACAACACAGTTCAGGACCAGGATGATGTTATGTTGGAAATTTGATTGCAAAATGAAGTGTTCACATATAGAATAAATATACATGTATATTTTTAATTGATGTGTGAGTACATGCAGGCCTATTAATAGATGAAAATAAGGGGAAGGGAGAGAGGAAATAAAGCACCACAGCTGTGATTTATCAAGATTGACATGAAAACAAATATTATTCTAGTAATCAGAGGAAATTCTTTGTAAAGCATGTACAAGAAAGGTATTTTAACCCACCTCAACGATTTCCTGCCCAACTATATCCAAAGAAAACCAGACAGACTTCTCCCCCCACCCCCCCACAAGGGTCACTTTTAAATAACTATTTCTCCCCTCCTCCATTTCTGTTGACATTGAGGTTTTTGTTTGCTTTGGTTGTTTTTCTTTTCTCTTGTCAAATGCTTCTTACCTGATTTTTGACCTGGTGTGTAAAACTGCACCTTAAAAGTACAGCTGGGGTTTGTGGAAAGGTTTTAGTTCAGCGTTTAACTGCAAGATGTACTGAGGCTGAAGGGCAGAGACATGTGCGTGCTGCTTCGGGCATTTGTGTGCCTGGCTGGCAGGGTGCATCATCGCTTTTTCAGTGTGCTCTGCCAGCCTTCTCCTGATAGTGCCCCCACCAAGGACCATAAGGCTGGGCAACCTTGGTACGTTTGTCTGGTGTGCTCCATTTAGTGGTGGAAGAGGTGGTGCATCTCAATCTGTTCTAGAAAATCACTGCTGAGTTTGCCACAGTGGTTTGGGTAAAGCGCCAGCTTTTGTACAGTTGGTCAAAGGAGGTAAAAAGAATAACTTTATCCTTTCTACATCGTAACTGTTTCCAGCTCTTAAACATCTGGACTCCTAACAATCATATGGGAGAAAAATGGTGAGGCACCATATGTAACCAGGGAAATGGAGATAAATGCTTTAAGCGAAGCCACCTGGAAAATGCCTGGTGGTCCAAGGGGGCAAATCTGGTGACACTTTGCATAGAACCCTGTGAGTCCCCTGCATGAAATTATTTTTATCCCTGTTATTAGAAAGGATTTTTCTAACTCTCTTTAATAACATTCCTGCTTCAGTTGTCTGTCAAAAATGGGAATCAAGGAAATGCAGCCAAAGGCCTTTATTAGGTGAAAAAGGGAAAAAAGGAGAAGAAAAATAAAAGGAAAATACTACTGAAGTGGATGCTCTACTTTCTGCTGCCCAGAGAAGTTTCCCATTTCTTGTTGGCAAAAATACTATGAATCCCTTGTGCTAGTAAGTCTTCCTTCTCGATGTGTATTGCAAACCACAAACACACCATTTATCTGCAGGGAATGATATTAATAATTGGAAGAGTGACTAGAAATAAAAACAAATCTGGTTAACATCATCCATGATCTGACTTGATTAAAAAGAATTTTCCCCTTGAAAAACTATTCAAATGCTGTTTCTGAGTGAAAATGTAGGTAATAACAATGGCTGGTAATACAAGACAGAAAAGCATTTGCAAGAAGCATAACCTTGAGCTCCTTTCTTGAGCATGTAGATTGGAAAAGAATGATAGATGAGGACTAAGCAAAAGACTTCAGGCTGGGGCTTTTTATATTTTTCTCCTGTGATCAATCCTAACGTTTAATGATGAGGTTGATATTTTTGAATGTCGCTTTATCTTCTAAATATATGGCAAACAGCTAAATTGTGGAGAGAGTGGAAAGACTGAGGGACAGCTGTTTCTGTAGCGTTGAAATGCAGCTTTGGCTCCAGCATTTAAGGAGTCAGAGGCTTTTGCAGGATTCTGTGGTTAGGGGGCATTTTCTGCTGCATCACAGGTGACCTGGTCTCACAAGGAGCCCAGGATGTTTGTTTGGGTTCTTCCTGGATAATTAAAACCATACTGCAAGGGGCTGTGGGGCTTTTTGCTCCCTAGCCCATATTCCCTGGATACAGCAGATTCTGCATGTGCCAGCACATCGCTTTGCTTGGCCGTTGAGCCGTGTGTGTCGTGAGGTGGGCAGAGTCCTTGTGAAAGCAGCCTTTTTGGAGCATGTTAGTTACTGAGGCTGGGTGGAAGGGAGGACGGGGAGGGAAAACAGCTCAGTCATTTGCCTGTGTAGGAGTGGGAGTCAGCACGAAGGTAAAGGAAATGACTCTTGAGGTGGGAACAGGTCAGGAAATTGCAGACAGGGACGGAATAGCTGGGGTGAACTACGTCAGTAGGTTGCTTTTATTCAGCATCCTGCATGGTCTTGGGACTAAATGTCAGTTTGGGACTCAGATTTTACATCAGTTCTTGCCTGTTTCTCAACTGGTTTTGGCAGTTTACGTTAAAGTATCTGCGACTTGCATTATAAATGGAATTAATGTGTCATTTCCCCCATTTTTTTTTTTTTTTTTTTTTCTTTTTCTTTTATGCATTTTGATCTTAAGTCAGCCCTACTGTGAGAGACTTGAGAGAGGATGTCAGAGGGCATGTGGATGTGATAACAGCTGACATGTGGGTCTCTGGTCTCACTGGGAGTTTGAAATTGCTCAAAATTGTGTAAGAAAATACCTCTGGATAGTGCCATGGCTTTACAGAACTTAAGTGATGTGGGGCAGGGAAGATTTTGCTCAGGCATGTTACAGTCTTAACAGACCAGCAGGTTTCCAGGACCTGATTCATTATCATTGTGTAATGCTGCAATGTGCTATCTGGTGGGCCAGCTCACTCAGGGCAAGGTATAGAGATCTCTAACATTGTGCTTCCTTGAGTGGTACAGCCTTAGAGAGACCTGGAAACCACACCTTGTGCCAGCCTCACTTTAGGCAACTAGGTCCATTCCTTATTATGCACCAGATGTGGAACAAAGCAATCAACCCCCAAAGTAGTGGTGCTTTTAAAAGGCATAGGGAAACTTCAGCTGGATGAGGTTTCCAGCATGATGTCAGTATCTCCTACTTGTTCCTGCTACTTGTTCTGGGCTGTAACTGAGCAAACTGCAGTTAAGGCACAGAAGAATATATTATTGACTAAGGGACTAGTTTGTCCTAGAATTAAGTGTCTTTTGATACTCAGCTATTTATACAGATAGTTACAAAGTACTGTTACCTCCCTTGGTAGGCTACCATCCATACTAGAAAGATGTGTGGTGACCACACTTTTTTGATAAAGTGGCTAGGAGGGATTTCAGGATGCATTTTTTACAGGAAGATTGAAATAAGTCTTTTTTTTCCTTCTGCAATGCCATGCCTTGTTACAAAGAACGGCCAGAATCCTGGCTCCTCGCTCCTCTTGCACGCAAAGATTTGTATGCTGTAGCACACCTGAGTTCTCCAGGTCGTGCTCAGTGGGGTGAAACCAGCCTGCAGCAGCACCTTGAGCGTATCAGTGGCTGTGGCTGGTGCACACATCCACACCCACAGAGTGCATACTGGGCAGGAGGGAGCCCGCTCTGCTTCATGTGCTGCCTGCAGGCAGCATCTTTCCTAAGGGTGCTGTTGATGTGATGTGCCTCTGCTATATCCTGCTTTGCTTACTTTGTGGCTAAAACTTTCTCAGCCGCTTGTTAAACAACAGTGAAGCCACCACTTTTGGTCTTTATTACCGTTGGTAAGTGCATTAAAATAGCTTGAAGGCCTGGCAGTAACCTTACAGCTGACATTTAAATCTGTCCTCTTTCTCTCCAAACCCGTTTTTTTCTTTTCACTAGCATAGAGATCTGAATTATGTTTGGCTCCTCCTCTCTCCTGGCTCCGCAGATGCTGGTGAATCCTTTGGTGAAGATGTGGAGCAATTCTTAAGGGTTACCTGCAAGCTCCTCGATGTGGTGGCTTTCTTGGGGCTGCAGGAGCAGCCAGTTGAAAATGAGTTGTCATTATTGCCTGTACTTGCTGAACTTCAAGCTGTTGATTTTACTGCTAATGCACAAGTATCTGTTCCATGATGTTTCATCTTCTATTACAGATTTAATACTCTAAAATGCCCTGTCACTTGTCTCACCTTGTTGGCTCAGGCACATAATGTCTTTCTTTTGTGGTAGTGGATTATCCAGCTGACACTTCGATTTTCTGTCAGCAGCATGGTGTGTGGATGCTCAGGTCCACTGGTGTGAATGGCAGCAGCGCTCTGCACACAAGCAGTTAACTGTGGCTCAGCTGTTCGGAGGTAACACCTAGTTCAGTCACCTCAGTTAACTTTGAGGCACATGGTAAATTTTGTGAAATTAATGGACTTGTACTCAAAACATTGCATACAAAGAAGTATTTTATGTTCCAGATGTTTTAAATTGCCTCTGTATTTATAAAAGTGATACTTAATCAAAGTAACTCTGAATAGCTTTTTGATGAAAACTGAAATTTATTTGGAATGTTTGTGTTGGGGAAAATGCTAGTAAAACTTTATTCTGCTTTATACAAATGATTTATTTCAAGAGCACTTTATAAACACATTACTAGATTTTTGCAGAATTAAAATATAGGAAAAGGGAGCGGAGATACCTGGGAGCAGCTGTGGTGGGAGAAGTAGCTTATCTATGTGGAGAATAACTGTTTGCTGATAGGAGGAACTGTGCTGTTATCTCAGGTGGGAGATGTACCTAACAAGCACTTAAAGGGCATCATTTGGAGCTGCTGGTGATGCTGAGATTCCTGGTGACTTCCCTTCAAAATAAAAAGGAGTTTGTGCAGTCAAGCTGAAAAAAAAAAGAAAAAAAAGTCCTGTGTTACTGAAAAAAATCTTTTTATGTTTTGATTTTGACATAGGCAATAAAAACAGGGTGATAAGTTTACATGGGGAATGGAAATACAATTTTTAAGTGCTCTAAGTCTCCCTTTTAAATCCATGACAGGCACCAAGTATCTCTGCAGAGTCTGGACTTGACTGACATCCTCGAGAGTGAGAAGCAACTGGGGGAGGCAAGATCAGCTCCTCTGCCTGCTATGAGGTGCAGTCAGTCTTTGGCTGCCTGGCCGAGAAATGGGAAGGAATAAGCAGTGATATAAATAGGTCAATGAAAGGCTTTAACTCCATAGGGAAGGCTGTTCTGTAAGCCTGGTAATTCTGTAAGCTGTTGATGACCGTATTGTCTGCCATGCTGGGAGTTCTGCCATAGCTGCCTGGTGAAGCGGAGGTGCCGTGGGGACTGGGGGAGCTCTGTCCACGCTTCTGGGTCTGAGCAACTGAGGAGCCGGTGGGTTTGCACTGCAGTGGCGAGGTGGCGCCTGCCCCCATGTGCAAAGGGTCCTTTGGCCATCTCAGGAGCTGAAATGTGAGGAGGTGCTGTAGAAGGGTCAGGACAAGAGTCTGTGAAGCTGACTTCTGCTGATAATGTTCATGTATTGGTTTTTGGCTGAGATGTGGGCATTTTTTTTTTCCCTTCAGTTCCGTAAAGTGGCGCTTTTTTTTTTTTTTTCTTCTTAATGACAGGCATTGTTATCTTAGGTGGCTTAGCAGGTCTGATTTCATTTGCTCTTGAAGAGCAGTAATACGCCATACATCTTCCCTTCATGTTAAATTCCAGGGTTTGGTTTACTTTTTTGTAATCTTTCAGCCACTGAAAGAACGATGCATGAAATTTTATGGGAAGTCAGTTTTTACAGGGAGAGCCAAGTATCAGAGACAGAGGTTGAGTTTTTTCGGTTCTTCACTGTAGTGTGTTTGATGCAGCCTTCTGCCTTTTGTTCTGTGCAGTGGTATAAAATCAAAGTGCAAGAAACCAGGGAAATGACAGCACTGACTTCTGCAATAACAGGTCTGCAATCAAGCACAGCTACACTGTATGTTAGGACCTATTCAGTCTTTTGCTTTTTCAGCCTTATTTTTGATAGTCTTTTAGTTTATGGTAGATACCATGATTCTTTCCCAAATAACCATGACATAAGTATTTAGGACCTTTACCATTTTTATGTAGACTAAAATTTTCGTGAATACCTAAAGCCTGAGCAACTTTACCCCCCTATTAGCTGTTCTTTTATGTGATAAATTTCTAGGCTGCTCAAGCAATTTACTGATAACATGTTGCTCAAAGAATGAGTGATGTGTCGTGCATGGTTATAGCAATTTGGACAGTACTTACTTAATTCAGTTTCTCTGAGACGCAACAATCAAGCAGCTTCTTTTTTTTCTTTTTCTGCTGGGAGATAGCAAGAGATTGCTAACTGCCTTCTTCCATCAGAGATTCATTACCGTTAGTATTTTCATCTAGTATTCATACTTTAAAATAAGAGATTAATTTACTAATTTCGAAAGGGGCTCTTGTGTAATTTCTGTATCTGTACCTTCTGAAAGTCTATCTTGACTATCGAGTAACACTCTACGTATGCCAAACTCTGTAATCAGAAGATGAACCAATTGCTACAATGAAATGGGAAAAGGTCTGAGAAATGAATGTAATTACTAACGCATTTACTGATGATGGGAGAGCAACTATATTTTTAAAATTGAAGAGGAAAAAAACAAGACACTTTGTCAAGACTAAGTATCGCAAGATGGTCATGCAGCATCCAGAAAGCAGATATTTGAACAGGGGTAGAAACTGTGACTGCCAGGAAATGAATCAGCAACAACATCTGCATTGTTCTCAGGGTGGCAGATTTTTTCTAAGAACTTGGATGCACTGGATATTTTTATAAGAAAACTCTAGTGATCTTGGACACCCAGTTGTATAATTGTTTAATCTCTTCAGCACAGTTGGAATAAATATGCTGGTACATATAGTGCTTCCTTGAACAATGGTAATTCTTACCTTTGCTTCTTGATTTTATAGTTTGAGTGTTTTGTTTGGGAAGGTTTGTGTGTACCTGGAGGCTTTTTCTTTAAAACAAGTGTTTTTAAAGGACTGCCACATATGTGGATTCTGTTAATAAGGGGTGTTACTGTGTAGGACAGTGATTTGTTGTGCAATTAGGATATTGTTTACTGTCAAGGAAAAAGAAATGGCCTTGATCGATTGGACAATTTGATCAATATGTTATAGGAATAAAAAAATTCTCTCTGTCTCATAATTTGTTTTGTAATGGCTTTATGTGTGACTCAAATCCTCCATGTTTTAAAGATGGTGACTGTGCCATTGTTGTTTGGCAGCCCCAAGGAAAATTATAAAAGCCATAAACAGTAGTTTGTGTGCCCACCCCAAGTGCCAAAACAGCAACATACAAGGAGTCGCTGCCCAGCTTTTACTGATTGTTGGTCCTGAAGCCTTGTATTTCCGTGTACTTTCATTTCTCACAGGTAGGAACATGACACACGTTGTTCCTTGAACTGCTTTGTGATAAGGTGCAGTCATAAGTGTTGCCCTCTGTGTGAGGGCAGTAAATCTGTTCATTCTGTCTTTGAGCATGAGGCTGCTGTTGTTTTGCTTGGTCTTGCTGCCATGGCAGTAAATTCACCACTGCCTAAATTAGGACAAAAAACAGGGAGTCAGTTGTTCACACTTAACTTGTTGCTGGGGAGGCCTTTGCTGCTGCTTCCTGCAGAGCAGCTCTGCCTTACGGCTGTGTGTTGTGTTTGTTTGTGTTTATTCTGTGTTTCCTCTTGTGCAGACTGATCCATGTGGGCAGGACTGAAAGTTGCAGGTCCAGTCTGTTCGAAGATGAATAGGAGTTACAGCAGAGTCTTGCTAAGGCAGGGGGTTGCATAGGGTTATGTTGGTAGAGAGCTACAGGTACAGGGGACTCTCTAACCTCACTCCCAGCTTGCACCAGTTTATCCCAGCGTGAAGTACTGCCTTTTTTTTCATCACGATGGCTTTTCTATCTCTTTCCCCTCTTCGGTTTTCACTGCTCCCCAGTCAGGATGACAGACCCCAGCTCCTCCCAGCCCTCAGACCCCACATCCGCATACCCAGCCCGGGGCTGCCTGGACTAGGCCAGCACATCGCTCACTGGCTGCTTTTCAACTGTGGTCCAGAAGATTGTCATGTAAATAGTGTGACTTGGTACCAGTTCCTTGTTTTTGGGTTTGCAGCACAAAAGAAGAGGTTGCTTGGATATTCCAGTCACGAGCTTAAGGATGCTCTGGCAGGGGTCATGCTGGAACCTTGGGTGGCTGATACAGTGTCCCAAGGATTTTCTTGAAACACTTTTTTCTTCTTTTTTTCCATCCCTGATTGGAAAAAATGTTTTCAATGGGAATAGGTTAAATCATGTTATTTTTTTCTAAATGTGAAAACAGTTGCATCTTCTTGATTTGCCAGTGTTTGTCCCTTCCTTTCTGCCCTCCTTCACGTCTTTCCATGAAGACAGATGCAGAGGTTTCTGTAAAACAGAGCGAACTGAAAAACAGATGAGAAGAACTTGTCAAAGCAAGCACTTTTCATGAACTTGAACTAGTAGTAGTAACTCTCTTTTTCTGTCCTCCAGAAGGCTTGTTGTTGTGTTGTTTCATGCCTGGGATGGCTGAGGGTGGAGGTCTGTAGAGCTGCTGTGAAAGGGCTGTGTGTGATAAGAGTGGGAGGCGCAGTGTCATAATTAACACTGTCAGAAAGTTGTTTTGTTTTTAATGTGACTAGTGGTGTATTTCCAGCATATTGTATTCATTTTCCTTTTATTGTGGTCTGATGGTACACTCTGAGCTCAAACTGATTTTTTAATCCTGAAAATGCTCTCAAGTCAAATCTGGCTGTGGGAGTTTAGGCCTCTAGTAGTTTAGTATTGCTTCACAGCTGGAAAAAGTTACTTTTTTTTCTATTAAAACAGGCATTAACTAGCTTTAAGAGACTTAGGATCTTTTTATCTTAAGAAAACTTGTCAGTAATAGGAAAAGCTTAAATTGTGATGGTCTGCTAATCAAAATGAAGATGTCCTGCTTTATGGTGTTTCTGAAGCATTGAGTATAATGAAATACTATCAATGTTAACAGAAACAGGATCTCTATTCTTTATGATTCTCGATGAGAAAAGTTCTGAATTAAAAGCATATGTGAAAGCTTTTGAATCCTTTGGTAAGTTTTATTTGTTGATTGCATGTTTTAAGTTTGATCCTTCAAGCAAATTGCTTGAAGGAATCATGAGCGCAGGATTGTTTCTGCCTTCCCTGTCTTCAACGTTCTGGAGGCTATGCATACATTGGCATAAAAATATTCCTGTAGCCTTCAGGTTCATTTTTCCTCATCAAGTTTGCTGTGTGTAGCTCTCTTATGTGACATCTCATACGTCTATCCAAAAGTGGTGTCTGACTGCAAGCTGATTTTGGTCTTTGCAAAAGCCATATTCAGGATGGTTAGACTTCTTGCAAAAAGCACAAGTGTGTGTGCTCCCCTGCTTACTGGTTTCTGATTGCCCATTTCTTAAACAGTTTTTCTCCTTAAACAGTTTGCTGGTACTCCTGTTTGGGGTTTCTGTTCTTGTTCGTTTTTTTCTTCTTTGTGGAGAGAGGTTTTGTGGTACTTCTTTTTTCAGTATAGAGAATTTAGGCAACATGTAGAAACACATGACGCTGGAAATACTTCTGGTTTTAGATATAAGTGTATACAGGATGTGTAGAAATACATTTTGTACTTTATATGTAATATTATAATATTCAATTGCATTGATGTACATCTCGACATACGGCTCATTCATACTTGGGTACTTGGATATTTCCTCTTTGCTTGAGTTTGACTGCAGGTCACAGCGTTAATTCTTTATACGGTGACAATTGGTCAAGGACTTTGAGAGGTGGAACAGACTGAAGTAGGATCCTTTCCACAAGCTATGTTATAATGAGAGGATCGGTTCGTCCAGTGGGAAACATGAAATAGTGACCCCAGAACAACTACTTAGGCATCTCCAAGTCATACAACTAGCTTGTTATCCCTGTGGATTTTTTTTGACTGCTTTGACTGGGCATTTGAAAGCATTGACTGTTAATCAAATGTATTAATTTTTGTTACATCCCCACGGGAAATTTTAGGTCCTTATATTAAAGCACTCAGTAGCACGGATTTTGAAGCAGGTTGGTGGTTTATTTTAACAAATGACAAATTTTGTTCTCTAACTGGAAGATGCTAATATGTAAATGTACTTGGGTGGGAGGAGGATTTGTGTGTTCATTTTGGTTTTGAAGCTTGGAAGTGTATGCTTGCAATTAAGAATATGATATATTTTTATACTTGATTTGAATTACCACTTTGTTCTCTGATGAAGAAACTCTCTTCAAATCAGGAGTCAAACATCCCTCTTAATTATTCATCATGTTACAGTGATATTTAGAGGCCTCAAGAAGATCAAGATCACCTTGTACCTGACAGTTCATATACATGTTTTTAGGAGATGGCATCCTAATCCAATTCTTTTATTAGATATAGTGTAAATAAACAGTGATATAATGGGGCAAAGTCAAACTTCCTTACATGATTATTACCTCTGGCCTCTAACCTAGAGATGTGCACACCCGCAGTACTGGTAGCTGGGGAAATAGAGTCTCATCTAATGTGAAGGGGAATCTACTCCCTCATTTATGGTGGCTCCTCTCCCTGTGGCATTGTCTGTCTGTGGGTGACTGAAGCCCCGTGGGCTGAGTGGGGGGTGACACTGTTGATGGCGCTCTCTGTCACTGGTGCCCTTTCTGGGGCACTTCCTTTCCTGCTCCCCTCCCAGAGAGGAACAGTGGGAGCCTTCCTGCTTGACAGGAGTCAGAGGTTGTTAAACCGATTGAGTTTTGATTTCAGAGGTGTGTTGAATTTCCTCCTTCTCTGAGGTCAGTCAAGTTGTTTTACATATTATGTGTCTTAGAAACCATCTCTGTTTGTGATTCTGTTTACCTACATCCCCTCCGCTCCTGCAGAGGCAGCTGGGGCAGATTTTGGTGTCTCTCCCCAGTGCCGTGCTCACATGCTGGCAGAGCCAACGCCGTCCACACCAGGCAGCCCGTGGGGCTTCCCTTTGCGCTGCCCTGCCGAAGGATGTCGTTTTTATCGGTACAGTGCTTAACCTATTGTAAGCATTTGTTTGGTGTGTATCGTACTAGTCACCTGTATATCAATGCAGGCTTGGGAATTCTTTTGTGTGTGAATTTTTTGACCTCCGTGTGTGATTTCTGAACTCTGTTTTCGATAAATGGAAAAGCTATTTTTAAAAATAGTGAATCAGTTTAATTAGGCTGTGTTCCTGAATCTTTTTTTCTGCAATGGTAGTTGGACACCTTAATAATTTATTGTGCTGTTCAAAGGACCCTGAATGTCATAGGATGAGAATTGAGAAACACCTAAAAATCTAGGATCTTTTTAATATGTATAAATTGGGGTGGGTAGATGGATTTAAACTCACAGACCACCAAATGTTCTTTTCTTCTGCTCTTCTTGCTGGTATTTTGATTCATGTGATAACAGATTTTCCGTAAAAAGCCTGAAGTGTTTATTTCTAGCCCAAACTTCATAATGCAAGGTCCTTTACAATCATTACACCTGCCTAAATCTTTCTTGGGACAGATAAAAATTTTGGTGAAAATATAAATTTTGTTTCTTGTTCCTGAGAGCTAAGTTGGTTGCAGCTGCTGGAGTTACATGGCTCAAACCACACGAGTCTAGCAGCTGGAGAGACAGAGGTATTGTAAATGTGAATGGTATTTACATCCCTTTCAAGCATAAATTTGCAGTTGGTTTTTGTTCGTTATGTAGTTCAGTAGTTCAGTAGGACTTGTACTGATGGATACTTTTTTCAGGTTGCTTTTAATGGACCCCTTGGTGATGAAGGTTTGGGTTTCTGCCGGTTAGTGTTGCTTTTGGCGCAGTGGTATTCCTTTTCCAGATGGAAACTGTTGCCTGCTTCTTTTCTTCTGGAGGAGGTGGGCAGGAGGCTTGTATGTGCCACTGAGTCTTTCCTGAGGCCATAGGACCTAAGGTCACTCCTGGAACTTTGACTTGTGTGTCACAATCAGCTTTTCAGCTGGGAAAGAAACTTATATTTATTGCTGTTGTGCTTCTGAAACAAAGATTGAAAACATAGATTTGCAGATGAACTTAGAAGAACAGTTAGTTCGTTTCAGGAACTATCCCAGAAGAAGTCTATATTCAGGAGGAGGAAGAAAATGTATGCTAGCACTAGAGGAGGTTTTCAAAGATCCCAGTTTGTGTATCGACACGTCACCAGTGGCTGAGACGTCTGTGAGCTCTCAGATTGAGCCTCCAAGCATCTTTCTCAAGGAAAGAGTGGCAAGAGCCCTTTGCAGGCAACCTCCTCTGCTAGATAGCTTTGTGGGTGCTTCCCTCTCTCCCCCTGTGCTGCTACAGGTCGTCCCACATGAAAAAAAGGCTCTTGATCAGGGTGAGGTCTGGTGTAGTGGTCAGGTTCCCTTGGTATCAATGGTGTTGCATGTCCTTGCTGCCATTATGAATTTCAGCTGTTGCATAGCACACTTCCGATACCTTAAATCCTGTTGCCAATATGTATCTATGAGCTTAGCGCTGTGTAAAGCCCTGCACTCTCTAGCTGTTGAATGTACTTTGATGCTTTTGACAAATGGGAAGAATAAGAGAATAGCAACAGAATAGCTTTTTGCTCCTTAGAGATCTGCCATCATTTTCATCTCTCCCCTATAGAGAACGGGTATGTTGCAGCCTCCTAGAGAAGTAAGAAAATGTGCTATTGATTGTCTAGATTGCTTGTGTCAGTTTTATGCTGCTGCTTCTACTACTACTATTTAGAAAATTGCCCCTCCTGGCTTTTTGTTAACCCCCCTCATGGAGCTTATACATATTTCTGTTCAGCAAATGTCCTGGCTGTGCATTTTTACTGCTGTTGCCAAATTACTGTTTTCAGAACAGTTTCCCACACACGTACAGTAGCTGACCAAATGTGAATAGCTGTGTTAGGAATAAATAGGGTTCATAAAATTCAAAGTTGTAAATAAATGTTTTTCTCTTCTGAATACTCTTTCTTTACTGTCTGACTCGTAAATTCTGGCCTGTCATGTACTTGACAAACAAGAGACCATTGAGGTATTGAAACCATAGTGGTAGGTAAAGTATAATAGCAAAGAAAATGCAGGTTTCCAGCTATGCTCCTCCTAATATGGACTGCTTTCTGCTTCAGTATCTTATGTATTTTATGTATTTGATGACAAGACACCAATTTTATGTGCACTGCAATGTACTGGAAGACTTCATTAGCTCTCGTAGTTCTTACTAGTTTAAAAGCATTCTATTCTCACCTCTTAATAGAGCAAGAGAGGTTATCGGTATTAGTTCAGGGTGGCTAGCGGTCTTCGTGCCTGTGAGCTTGCATGCAGCAATAATGGTGGGCAAAATACTCTTGTGCTCCTAAAGCATCCTACTCCATGCAGATCTGCTCTCTTTTGTGTCTCTTGTGAAATATCAATGGCTGCATTTTGTTGCTTGCTGGGCTGTAGGACGCCCTTCTTTTGCTGAATTCATATTCAGGGTTGTTCATTAACCTGTTGCAGATTCCCTAATGCCTGGTGATCTAAATTAAGGAATTTCTGGGTAGGGAATTGCGGAGTGTCTTTGTGAACCCACAGTGGCAATGCTGGAGGTGCTGGCTCTGTAGTAGGCCCATGGAGTTTGGTTGGATTTATTTGTTGGTGAGTAGAAGGCTATCATGTTTTCATGCGTATTTTGGCCAGTCAGGAGGTCCGTATGTAACTGAATCCTGATATTGGTGACTCCATGTGTAATCCTCTGTTTTGGTTGCCACTTGTGAAATATAACTGTGGCTTGCTTTTTTTTTTTTTTAAGACTCAGTCTAACATAGGTCAAGACTTTAAGTAATTATGATTTTACTGTTCAGAAAAAAGAACTATTGCTCACAAAAATATAAAGTAAAATAAAATAAAAAAAATTACAAATGCAGTTTTTTTTTCCCGCCTTAAAAACTTGTAAATGAATTAGATAAATTCAAGTAGAAGTAGATCTGCTCAATACATGAGTGTAGCCATAGTAATGTTAGTGCCCACAGATCAAAGGAAGAAGTTTGATGTTTAGTAGGCAGGAGTATAGATAAATTGACTCATAAAAATGCTGTAGGGTTTAGTATTTTGGATGTTACTAACGATTAATTTTTAGGGGATGTATGTGTGGCTAACATTTGATTTGGGGAAGACTGCTAAATCAAACAGAAATAAGTAAATCATATTTATAATCACACATGTCTTTAAAAGAGGCAGCAAGTGAATGACAAAAAATAGGGTGGATGTTATTGTAAGGAAAATTGGCAACTGTTTGTCTTTTTAGATACATATTAATAGTTTCCATAAAAGCTGGTATAATGGTGGAACAGGAAAAGGATACATCCTGTCAGCTTTAGGAGCTTGCATGTTGAATAATACGTGGGTCTGGCTGAAAAATGAATGCTAGGCTAGATTGAATGATGAAGCCCTTTTCAGCTTCCAAAAATGAAGATGGATCTTAAAATACCGAGCTTTTACATATCTGCGCATTGTTCCTGGAGTTGCTCTATTCTCCATCTGTACTCAGAAGGTGAGTGTATGAAGTGGAAGACACCTTGCTGCTTGCCCAGCGTGCCCGTGCTCTCCTTCCCACCCATCTGGGTGTTAGGCCAGGCTCTGGGCTCTGGGTCTGGGCTCCAGCTCAGCGCTGCGTGCCAGCAGCTCCCTGACCTAGCTGCTCACGCGCTCAGCTGGGCTGTGAGGCTCCGCGTTGAGGGGGTTCGTTTGGTCCTATCAGAACATGTTTGGTATGCTCTGGAGATCTGGCTGTCAGCATCTTTGCTGTCTGCAAAATGAGGAAATGCTCATGGCAGGGAAGAAAGCCAGAAGTGTTAGTATTTTACAGCGTGGGAGACTTTTTTTTTTTTTTTTAGCATTGTATGCTTGCTGCATGTAAGTGTGGATTGCAACAGTCGATGGGATCCTTCTGAGAGCCTGCCTGGCTTGTTCTCCTCATTTAGGCCTTACATTTTCCATCCTTTATTTCCTGTGAGGGCTGTCCTGGCTGGCCAGACTTGCTCCAGGACCTGCCATTGAAGAAGTGAAATTTTAAATGAGCTTGCTGCAGGAGGGAAGGCTGGACGAATGCTCCTCCAGGAACGCTCCAGACTTGCTGTTGGGCTTCGCACCTACCTCTCCATGGAGCAATGTGCACCGTCTGGCTTCCAAATCAGCTGTGCTTACTCGTATTCTTTGCCTTGGAGTAGGAGCTTCAGATATCGAGGAAAAGCTACGTGACTGAAGAGAAAATAAAAAGCGTACAGATTTCCCACACTTCTGTGTTTGGTTTCCTTGCCAGTGGCTGTCGCGTGAGATGTTGATACTGCTACACCCAGTCCTGCACAGTTGTGCCGATGCTGGATGAACTCCAGCTCATTGAAGGAAATATAATTCTTTTTATCCCTTCCCTGAGGGCAAAAGTCCTTCCGTGGTCCATTTAATTACTGCAGGTTATTGTGATTGAAATTTCCACTATAAAGATGGGTGCCAGGAATCACAGCGTGGTTTCTTCTGGACGCCTGACCCCACGGTTACTGATTTTGCTAGCATATTTGGGTTGGTCAGGAAGCCATTTCCCCACCTCCACTCTTACCTGCATAATTCTGTCAACAGAAGCTCAGGTGTAGCTGCACTTACTCCAAGCACGAAAGTCCTTTTGGTGCTGTTGCTAATCCTCCTGCAGAGTCTTCTGCCAAAGTAAGCTACGTCTTGGCTAGGCAATAATGTTTACCTGTATGGCCAAACTAAGCCATCAAATCCTTTCCAAGACCCTGAAGCAGGCACTTGGCACTTTCCCAGTGTATGGATGAGATGAACGCACCATGAGCTCCAGCCTGGACTGAGTTTATTAGCTGGAGCCGTAACGTGAACAGCCCTTCCCCATTGCAGCTGGGCAAAATGTCACGAACAGGCTGTAAAATCCCCATGGCTGATCTAGGAAAGATCGTGGAAGCTGCTTCACAGTCTCCAAAAGTTCAGTTTGCATTTCCCTGGCCTCGAGCAGGTCGGGAGTAGGAGACTAATCTGCTGCGGTGGTTGCATGCAAGAGAGATTTTGTCCTGGAGAGCTATGCCGACTCCGCAGGGTTGGCAGGATATGTTTAGTCTCTGTTGAGCTTGTATTGTCATGGGCTTGCTGTTATCGGTTCCTGAGCTAGCTAGTCATGTCTAGACGGTGGTGTAACAATATACCATAAATCATGCTCGGGATCTTTCCAGCCTCGCACAGGAAACCTGGTGCTCTGCGCGAAGCAAATGTCCATAGGTGTAATCACAAGACTGTGTTCCTGTGTGCTGTGATGGGTAGCAGGTTCAGTGCCTACAGCACCTGAGCAGGTTATTGCTTGGAAGGAAGTAAAATATTTTTATTTTTGCATCAAGTAAATAATTTCTTTCTAAATGCTGAGAATTTGCGTTTTACAGATGTGGATTTATAAGGGAGAAGGATCGGTTGGGGGACTTCAGCACTTTCATCCTCTACTGCAGTATTGGCGTTGCTTCATTTTCCACCACGGTGTTGTAGCGTGTCCCGAACTTCCAGAGAGAGATCAGGTCTGCAGCAGGTAGCCTGTGCCTACACTGGCATTGCCATTCTTTGATCTTAGTCTAACATACAATATGAGTCACAGGTCTCCTTTCCCTTCAGTGCTGCATCTCTCCTTAATCTAACATCCAAGACGTTTAGTATTGCCAAGAGTCTTGAAAATATTTCCGAGAACAGAAATCAGTTTTCTGACATTTGTGTGTAACTTATAGCCTCTTCAGCATCAAATAAGAAACAGCCTGAAGTTCTGTGAACTGTAATTTATCTTCTTTCTTAAAACCAGGTTAGGTTTGTTTGTTTTATTTTAAAAACTTGTTTGATTTCAGACCTCACTGTTAGAGGCCCTAGAAATATCTTGTGGGTTGGAAGAGGAGAAAACTTTTGCCCAACTGGTTTTATAGTTAACAAAAGAATCTGAGATTTGGGTAATATTCAAAGTAATTTCATAATTAGCACAAAGCTCCAGTGCTTTTCCTTTCTGTTTGAGTTGAAATATGTGACCATGTTAGCCACCTCTACAGGAAAAGTGACATAAAACTGCAGGGTTTCTACTCTGGTTCGTCCTTCTTTCACACATGCCTAAAAGGTTTTGAAATCTGATAAGTGTTCAGGCCCTCTTTGGTAGCAGTAAACAATTGCAATTAATACAGCCATGTGTACACGTCTTGACTTTTTGTTTACTCTTCTAAGCTCTCTTCGATCTTATCGTGGCTTCTGGCAAGAGAAGCGATCGGCACGTACCAGAGTACTGTGCTTTCTTGGTGCCCCGTGGCACGCCTGCTTTGACTGGAGGCTCTGCAGCATCCTTGGTGCAGGGACCACTACAGGGAACCTGTGCCGGTACTAGCAGGTTTCTAGAGACCGACACGGAGGAGGCCAAGAAGGCTGTGCCAGCCAGCTCTCTTCCAGCACAGCTTGCTCTTACCACTTCACGATTTATTTTATCTGTTTTTCTTTTGGTCTCTTCATAAAAATCTGAAACTTCAAGGAGGACAAGTTTCTTCCAAAGTGCATAAGGGTTTTGAAGAATTGTAGGACCCCAGCATCCCTTTAATGGGGATCCCTGGTAGAGTTTTCAATTTTTCTGTAGTCTTGTTATCTGAAAACTCTTCTAATCTCCAACCAAAATATCTTCTCCCCACACACACTCCTTCATTTTCTTACTTTTGTACCACTGTGCAGTCCCTTCTGCTTCTGTAGCGCTGCCGTAGGACCTCCTTATTCCCGCCTCCTTTTTGGGTTTCCTGTGCCATATGTACTTTCCTGGGGAGGTAACCCTACAGGGAAGGTAACGTCTCACCTTTAATGTGTTGTGTGGTGGGTGCTGATTAAGACATCAAGCTCTAGTGACTTGACCATGTTCCAGTATTTGTACATATGTTTGCACAAGTGCAATTCTGTGTGTGTATCCTGTTTTTTTTCAGTCTTCTTGGAAATAAATTATAATTGACTTTGCAAGCAAAAATGTCTACATTTTTATAATTTTTCCCCTCTTCTCTATGCCAAGTGTATCTTGGCTCTACCCAGAGACCTGATTAAAAATGTCAGAACACACTTAGCAGTGTGCAATGGCTACGTTTATAGCATCTGACTTGAATGTTTGTTTCAGTCTGGGTTGTAACAATCTGATTCTCAGACTGCCATTGACGTCAGTTTAATAGGAAAATTCAAATAGAACCTGTATTAGATTTTCACTATTAAGTTAACAATAAAAACTTTCTACAGATGCCTTACGTAGACAAGGCTGTTAACAGAAATATTACATTAATGAAAATCAGGCCTCCAGAAACGCAGAGACTAGCTTATTTTTTTTTAAATAAATAATTTTGTTTTCCATGTCCTAGTTCACAAAAATATTTCCTTTTTAATAGTGCTAGTGGTTTAGAAGTTAAGTATTGGGAGGAGGCAGCTCTTGGCCATTTGCGGTCATGTTGCAAACCTCTTAGCTTTTCCAGAGCAGGAGAGCCCTTGCGAAAGTCCTCATTTAACTGATTTCATTGCTCTCAACCTCAGATTTCCCCCTTGGTTTCTGTGGCACACCATGTTTATCAGTTCTTTCTTAACCTACTCAGTTGTGGTGCTCACTCTGTTAAAGGACAAGATACTGATATAACTGGAACAACTCTGGAAGTACCAGCTCAGGTCATGACAAATCTGGTGGGGTTTGCACTATTTGTAGTGGTCGCTAGTCCCTGCCTTGAGAACTGTATAGTGTACTGCAAGCAGATGGTGTAGTGAGGAAATTATGTTGTTCTTTTAGAGGTGGATAAATTCTGATATAGAGCAAGTAGGTGACATGCCTGTACTTAAATCAGGAGCTCCAGGTGTGGACTTAGCAAGGGAGCTGCAGAGTATTTTGCCTCTTATGTTAGCATTTATTAGCACTCTGTGAGACATGAACATGATAAACCTTAACTTGCAGTCTTTATTAAAACAGACTATTTTATTCGTCATAGAAAATTACCTGGAAGGGACTTCTGAAAGCTCGTTTCTTCTTTTTCATCTTTGGTAGGACTGACTCTGCTGAGTTTGTCTCAGTTAAGCTGGAGAAGCTCCAGCAATGGGCATTGTTTAGGGAACATGTTCTAGCACTTCTGTGCTCATCTTCTACTGAGGATCCCCACATGGTCAGCTGACATCTCCCAGCCTGCAAGCTTCCAGTGGGCATACAGGGATGGTTGTTCCATCTTTTTAATGTATATGAAGGCTGCTGCCTTGTCTCTCCTTGGTCTTATCTTTCCTTAGTGGATTCTTCCAGTTTTCACAGTTCTCTAGACTTGTGCAATCAGTTCATAGAGTTTGGAAAGTCATGGGAAAGTTGCTTGCAGGGTAGGACTATGTAAGTGTAGGCCATTTCATTGCTTTTTGGAACAGCCTTACATACCAGTGTGGCCTTGACTGCACTTCACAGCAGCAAAAGATTATAAGAAGGGTTTCTGGGCTGCAGTTCTGTGATGAGTGTGCACCATTTGATTTCTGAGTAGCACTTAGGGTTTGTAGGGGAAACCAGCTTTCTTATTATTTATATGGCCTCTGACAGTGTGGTGAATCCTATTCAAAGTTAGAGCCTCATGAAAGGCCTTGAGGGTTTGGCTTAGGCTTAAGGAATTGAAATTACTCCAGAAATACCTGAGTCATAGTTTGTTAGCTTCACAGTTCAAATGCTGCCCAAACAAAATTAGGTATACCATCTTACTAAATTACAAAGTTTTGCAGGAGAACAGCTGGTTAAAATCAGATGACTTTGTTTTGGCAATTTAGGGTCCATGCGAGACTGGCCAATACTTAACATTCCTGTGTGCTAAGTGGTCCAGACAGATGGTACTTATCTGGGCATGTGCTCTTTGAAAAAATGAATCTCCTGATGGCCAGGGTTTCAGTTACCTCCATTTTTTTTTGTTGAACACTGCATGGGGATGGAAGCAGAGCAATGACAAGGTCTGTGCACTCCATGTAAAACACAAAGGTATTTCTGTCTTTTCTCTTAAACCTTTTAATAAAAACGAGTATTTTGGGGTGAGAGGTAAAGGTGAAAAAAATGAAAGAAAATGAACAGGGAGCAGGTTTGGAAGAAGAGAAGGGGCTTAACTAATGACTATGCACATTTGTCTTACTACTTTAGTTCTCTCTTTATAGATAAATAACTCGCCTTTTACCAATGTATTTACCTAACATAGATGTAATTAAATAAGTGGTGATTAAGCTGTTCTTGTTCAAGGTAAGTGTATTTGTGGTAAGCATCATTTATGCCAGGGAACTGCATCTGCGTGAGGTTTGTCATGATTTAACTCTTTGAGGAGGAGAATTGTAGCTCTGGGAGGATCGCTTGAGGCCCATATGTACTTTTGTCCCTAGAGAGACATAGTTTTTATCCTACAGGTAAAACGGCTACCAAAATGGATGGGGGTGATTGAACATCGTGTGCTGGGTTGCAGTGGCTGGTGTAGAGTGGTGCAGTTTGAGCTGTTTCTTTCTCAGTGCCAGGGGAAGGGCTCACTGATGGATCTTTTCCTCGTGGGGACCATCTCACAGTCACAAGACACCCATTCCTAATGAACCTGGTGGATCCCCAAAGCTTCCTTCCCTACAGCCTTGAGTAGAGTTAACAAAGGCTCTGCACATGTGCTTCTCTCCATAGTGAGGGGACCAAGGGAGATGTCCTGAAGGGGCCAGTCATGGTCCTCAGCAGGGATAGCAGGGATCCCTCCGTCAGCTTCAAGAACGCAGGTGCATCTGTCCTGGAGACTGCGTGTCATCACCAGAGTGGACACGGACCCACTTAAGTGCCCAAGATGTCCATGTTACAAAGTAATGGAGCAGTGCTATACTGGCACCAGCTCTGTTTCTGTGGTGGGCTTTGAATCTTCTCCATTCCTTAACCAAAACGTGGGCCCAGCCTAGCGAAGCACTGGTATGCTTCAGTGTATTTCGTTTTTAGTTTAATTTTGTCTTTGCCAGCTGAAATAATAATGCTTTTAAGGCACAGCCATATTACGCTACCGTGGTTTAGGGATCTGTATTACTTCATCTGTATTAGGCGAGTACCCTTCACAAATGGGCACAATGGTGGCATTAAGGTCTTTGTCATGGACTTTCAGTGTGTGGGAAGGGCAAATGAAGGGTGCTTTCTATCTGCCCTCTCTCCACCCCCTCTTGAGAGCCTGGGATTTCATGAGGTGTGTTTTGGATGAATGTAGACTTGCATAAACACTGTTATTTTGCTTGTCTGATGCTGAGATGACAATGTTCCGTTGAAGTGTTTGACAGCCTGAAGTAACTGACAATTATTTCACATGTGCAAGGTTTATCTCCATGGTGCGCTGTGTGATGGCTCAGAAGTGACACCGACATTCAATGTGAATCTCATGTTCCTCCCATCAGCTGTCCTGGTAGCCTGCAATGTTTTAAAAACACTCCCTGGTTTTTATATCTGAACAGAGGCTCCCTATTTGAAGGCACATTAGGTCACTTTGTGTTTCCTTAGGTTTTTTTCGTTCCCTGGCAGGACTGTATGAAAAAAGTACATCAGGAGGAGGGGACTTGGGTTTTATATATTCAAAAAAATAGAAACTAATGTTCTTAATTTTGACCACATTGGTTTACTGGAGATCTTGCGAAAGCTCATACGTATTTATTTGAAAAGTTCAAAGGACCAACAGGACCTGTTAGTGTGACTTGGGGATAAATACAATGTAGGTCTTTTGACACAGCCCTGCTGGAGTAGCCGAGTACTGTCTTCTTATTGCTCACTTCTATTCAGTTTGCAGATTCCCATACAACTGTGAAGGTCAGTGTCCTTGAAATTGTTTTAAACATTTGTTAAGAAAGTATAATCATCTATGCAGAATCTTCTGGTGATTTCATTTGCTTATGTAGTTACACAGTCAAACTCTACTTTGTACTGTTTGACTAGGGATGAGCTTTTATCTCAGACATGTAATGCATGTGTTGTACAGACACTTCAAATACAAACTGGCTACACAATTGCTGGGGAGGCAATGAATGCTTATTAGGAAAGTGATTAATAGTGTATTTGCTGTAAAATGCACAAATATCAAAAGACAGTTTGATGGCAAGTGGGGAAAATTGATTTTTGTCAGTTATATTACACTTAAAAAATCAAAACAAAACCCAAACCCTCCCCACTTTTCTCCTGTTTACCACTTAACAGGTATCCTGAGACTGATCTGTTTTCAAGTCAGATTGGCTTTCTGATTTTCATGGTTAAGCACAGTGCTTTGCATTATAAAGTCAGAGACAAGCTGTAATACATTCAGTATCTCTGTTTCCTTTTACAAAGTTAATTCTTTGCATTTTTGGCAAATTAACTGTTCATTTGTCAGTGTCACCTTAATCTACAAAACAGATAGTGAGCAGCTCCTTCATCTACTTTTTCTCCTCTTTGTTTAAAGAAATAGAAGAAAAAGTGAAGAACAGTTTGCCGCGATGTTCTCTGAGTTTATCCATATTGTTGTCCATATTACAAATGTTGTTTTCTGTGTCTATGAGCTGGTATTAAGTATTTATGGTCAAAGGAGCTTGTTAAGGCTGTAGGCATTGGCGTGGTGAGATTTTCTTCTATACTGACAGGTGGAGTGCAAAATGCAGAGTTTATTAGTGAGCCAGATGCCTGTTTTGAATGTGGCTGTGGATTTAACTTACTGTGCTTGGCATACGAGGGCTCTTCGAGGTTTGAGTTATCCCAACCTTAAATAAAAACCAAACAGCTAAGAAATGTTGCAGCTATTTAGACTGAAAATTAACTTCTCTCCTATTATCAGCTGAGATTTATTTTTCTGTTTAACTAGCCGGATCTTTTGTTCGTGAGAATTGGCATCCTGCTGTGGCGTGGTATGTGTCCAGCGGTGGATGTGAACCTGCATTGTAATGTCAGGGCAGAGACGGCAGCCTGATTTATAATTGGACTGGGCAACTGTTGAGCTTTGTGCAGCTCAGGCAGCCCACAGAGGTTCAGGGATGGGTGACCTTGGGTTTCCCTCTCCTCCTGCCGAAGCGAAGCTTGGGGCGGAGCCAAGGTGTGGGGGGCCATGCCTGGTGCTGCCCTGAGGCTCCGTCACGGCACCGCACGCCTGCTGCCTCGCAGCTCCCTCCGGGCCCAGCCGCGGCCTGCTCGGGCGGCGCTGGTTAAGCCCAATTTACACCACAAGTGTTTTATCAGCACGTTATTTTAATAATGGTGTTTTGCTGTGTGGGGAATGACGCAGTTGCATGTTTTTAATATTATCTGCAGCGAGCATATTGAGACCATTGTGTTTTTCTTCTTTTCCTCATGCAGCCGGCTGACTACAGTGCTGTTTTCGTTCAGTGCGGAAGTCCGAATTGAGGGTGATATAATTTGACAGTTAAGGTTCCCCAGCTGCCGATCACTGGCGAGCCATGAGCCACCTCAAAGCGGTCGGTGGAGGCAGATGCCGGCTGGGTGCTTCCGAACAGCGGTGGCTGCGTGGGCTGCGGGGACCTGTGCCTCCATGGAGGTGGGCTCCCCTTTGCTCTTGAGGTGGGCTCCCCTTTGCTCTTGAGGTGGGCTCCCCTTTGCTCTTGAGGTGGGTTCCCCTTTGCTCTCGGCAGCTGCTGCAGAGCCCCAGGCAGGGCTGGGACCCATTGCGTCTGCTCAGGACACGGCAGCGAGGCCGAGCACGTTGCCGAGAGCAGCTAGGCGTGAGCTGATGCCACGTGAAAACTTTTGAGGAAGACAAGCTGTAGTACTCAGAATATTTGAGGTTACCAAAGGCTCTGTTACCCTGGGTAATCGCAGTAAAACACCGCCTACCATCATGGAGGTCATTCTGCTTTATTCTCTTTTTTTCAGGACGGTAGCATGCTTGCAGTAATTCCTAGGTGGTCTCTGTGTGTGTGTGGTGATGTCAGCAGCCTGGGGAATTACTTTTGCTGAAGTTTACATCTGCTGACTCATCTGTTTAAAGAAGTTGATTCTTGATTTTCAGTGGGTAGTAATTTTTCTCCCCTCATACAACGTTTGAGGAGAAAGCAATGGTTATGAGGTTTAGCGAGGGCTGCCACATAACAGGGTTCCCTTGCAGTCGTTTGACACAGTGCATATTTTAATGGCTGCAATATACAGAAAGCCTCAGTTTCATCGTTCTTCTTGGAACTGTTCCAGCTTTTGCTGTGAAAGTACAATTCACCAGAAGCCCTTTTAGAATATTTATTTGTTTTTGGTATCCAAGAGTTCTGCATGTGATATCCTGCATCCTCACAAAAAGAGCTGTAGCAGTGGTGCCTTGGCACTAATGAATGCCTTGATACCACTGTTTGGGGTGGGTTTTTTTTTTCCCACCTTTTTTTTTTTTTCATTGAGTTACAGAAAGTAAAAGCACCCTCTGCTTTCCTGCTCTTAAAATCCAGTTTTGCTCTTTGATTTCTCCTCCCTACATCCTTTTGGGAACAAGAAGGAATGGTGTCTCTGGCAAAGAAACAGGTAGGATTTGATTGGTAAGTGGAACTGATTTAATTAAATGTCCTTTTCAGCTTCATAATGCAATCATTCAAGAAGGCAATGGAGTAGGAATGTGGCTTCTGATTTTTTTTTTACCCCTTTTCTTTCTCCCTCCCCACAGTCAATGAGGGTAAAGTGGCTTTCAAAAGAAAATGCTTTTTGATGCAATTTTCTCCTGTGAGTTTAAAGATACGGTGTGCTGAAATTTATGTCCAATTTTGATTCACTTGTCTTTGTGTCTCTGAAAATATTAGAACTTTATTGCATGCATAGCATTTGCTTTAGATGCATACCAGTGCAACATTGAAGATTATAGATCTATTTAACACCACCTGAAACCTCACAAACATTGAGCAATACCAATTCAAAACCACAGAAGTCTGTTTCCCATCCTAATTAGCTCATGCTCTTGTATTATTAGTTTTTCTCTGCCAGTGCACTTTGGTTTTGTTATCTTGGCAATTGCTTATGATACTAGCTTTACTCGGAAGACCTAGATTGGAAATTTTGTCGAAATGTTTTTTCTTTTTGAAGCCAAAGTCTTTTGCAAGACTCATCAGTTTTGATAATTTTTTTTTTTTTTTTTTTGGAGGGGGAATGTGTTTGGAAGAGAGTTCTGAAGAAATTCAGAGAGAAAGTGTGTGCACGTGAGTGTGTAGATGTACAAACTGTGGTAGGCAGTTAAGGAACTGGCTTGAGATTTGGAAGACTTGGTTCAGCTTCCTGGTCTGTGGGGTACAGAGTAATGTGGGATGGAAAACTACTCTCTGACCTTTGAATTGGGTGGAGTAAAAACTCAATCAGTGGTTTCTTACTGCCAGGAGATTGCTCTGACTAATGGTTTGCTTTCTTGAACTGGAAAGCAGGGATTTTTTGTTTTCAGAATGAAGTTGTCACACTGGGATCAGCTGTAAATGTTAGGCAGAAAACCTGGTCTTGCAACAGATGGGGTGACTTGTGTGAATAAATCTGAAGAAACTAAACACAGGAGTACGACAGTAGTTTATGGTACTTTTATAGTGTCAGAGAAATACGTGTACGCACTGAGACATGGGTAAATCCGCACTGACTTCCTCACCAGAAACAATGTAACTTTTCACGGACTGAGCAAATGAACCTGGTGTGCTCTTCAGCTGTATCACTTCAGGTATTTGAACTAGCTCTGCACTGCGCTGCATCAGGTTGAGAAGGCATAGTCTTGGGTCTTACAATATTGTGCCTTTAGCTACGAGTTTGTATATGACTGTCTTCAGAGGTGGAAAATGGGTTGCCAATATCTCATGCTGTCATGCTTGCTGGAAAAGATGACTTCCCACTTAGTTTGCTGCTGTTTTGGTTGTTTATTGTTGCCCCAAGAAAACAGAGCGCTGCACTGCCTATGGATTGCTCTGAGTTCAGTGGAAAATTGCACTCTTCAACTGAATGTAGATTGAACAACCCTATGGCCATGTTATGGCTCTGCTCCTTCAGTGTGTTGTACCTCACCCATTTCCTACATATTTGCTTAGTTGAACATCTTTTTAATGCCAGCCTAACTGTTAATTAACTTCTTGTCTTCACATCTCTGTGCAGGAGTGGATAGGTCAAGAGATTACACATACACAAAGTCAATGCACATGCTGAACATGGATAAGAAGTCCACAGCAAAGTGGAACAGCTTGTTCTCTGTTTTAGAATGGAGCAAGGGCAAAGATTTACTCAGTGTCTGCAGTTTATAATAGTCTGTTCTCTAATCCATGTTACTGCTTCAAAGAGGTAAAATTTGTTGTGCATAGGTGTCTGACATGGTAAATTGATTGTTGACATTGTAAGAATCCTGACTCCAGTCTAATCATCTCAGTACACACCCTCCGACAGCATCAGGTTAGTTGTTTGCTTAATGTCATGGTTAACCTGAGCTAGCAATATGACCACGACAGCTGCTCACTCACTCCCCCGCTCCCACCCTCCAAATAGGGGAGAGAAAGGGAAGGGAGAAACTTGGATTGAGATAAACGCAGTTTAATAAGATAACAAAATACTAATATACTACTAGTAAATATATATATATATATATATAAAATAGAAGTAGAATATAAAATAAAAGATACTCAATGCAATTCCTCACGAGCTCCGTCTACACCAGTCCCAGGAAGCAGCACCTGGTCCCCAACAGCCGATCCCAGAGAGAGAAAAGAGAAAAAGGCAGGAAGGCCCAGGGACCTCTGCAAAATGACAGGATGGCTCTGCCCCATCCATGCCCCCCTTCCTCACTGCCTCACACCTGTGGGCAGAGCGCTCAGAGTGTCCTTGGCTCTCAGACCAGAGCAATTAAAAACATTAACTCTGTCCCACGGTGTTCTCTCTTGTTCTTAAACTAAGTCCAAATAATGACCCTGCTAGCTATGAAACAGAGAGGTTTGTAACTGTATGAAGAAAATTAACTCATTTTCAGTCAAACCAGCACACTTAGAATTGCTGTAGATCACTGGGTTTTTTGGTTGTTTTTTGGTTGTTTTTTTTTTCTCACTGCTAGCAAGTCAATGCATATTCCCTATGTGTGCATATTCCCATATTGTGCAATACAGTGCATTTCTTTCTTTTGGAAGTGGCCCTATGTAACTACTGATTTTCTAAATGCTGTAGAACAGCTGTACTCAACATGGCAAGAACTTTGTTTACTTGCACATTATTTATTCATTAATTCTTTTTTTTTCCCCATCTTTATGCATCCCCCCCCGCCCAGTAATGGTGGTATACTTTTTTGTATACTTTTTTTTTTTTTTTTTAACTGAAACTCCTTTGGTGGGGAATTCAGCCTTCCCTATGCAAAACCGCATTCGGGGGTTTCATGACTCATTTGTAGTTGGAATACCTACTGGAGCAGTATGAGGGGCTTGGGATGCAATAAGATGAATCACCATGACAAGCTCTACGTAAGAGCTGTTTGGTAAATGCTCCAATACAAGAGCATGCCAAATGAAAGAATTCCTTCCTTCCTTCCTTTGGTCTGACAAGTCACTGCCCTGAAGATGAAAGCAATTGATAGTTAATTCCTTAGACACGGTAAAAAAAAAAAAAAAAAAATAAATTGAAAATGCTTCAAGAGTAGGTGCTTCTTTTTTTTTAATACTGGTTTTTGTGTTACGCAATCTATGTAGAAAAGACTGGGCTTAATCAGGGCTAGACTGGGCTTTAGCATTCAGGCTAAGATCTACGTTGACAATACATTTTTTGGGGAGTTATTAAGTGTTGTTGTGGGGGAACTGGAGAAGATCTTTTTTAATAAGACCTCATAAGAGAGTTTATACTGTGAGAAGCCAGGGCTCCATCCCATTCTGTATCATTTTTCCAGCTGTAGTCAGTAGCATTTGATACTGCAGGGAAGGGAGAGAAACCTAGCAGCACATTTGAAAATAGCTGGATTTCTTTTTAGAAGCAGCTCTGTGAACTGAGTAGGCCCAGTTCAGACAGTCAGACTTCCTGGGACTGTAGCGTAATGGTGAGATTGCAGTGCAGCCCTTCTCTCTCTTAGAGTTAACCTATTGAGCTCACACAGTGGTCTGAGTGAATTTTGGTAGATGTTTCCATTACTGTTATATAGCTGTAGTATGCTTTACTCAGAAAACATCATTAGAAAGAATTTTTTAATTAACTGCATGCAATCTGTGTTTCGGTAGTTGGAGTTTAACTGAAAAATTGATTTGGCCAAGCTATGCTTATGCGTAGCTTAATATAATAATACACGTGCTCTCTTGCTTGCACTTTGTTCTGTCTCTCTCTTTCTTGGTCGTCTTTATTACTGATGATCCCGTATACCTTATCAGACTTCAAATCTGTAACTTGAGACTCCTGAAGCTGGAAACTGTTTGGAAAAAACTATTTTCTTTTTCTCAATGAAAACAAGCGCATTAGAGCTGGACAAAGTTCTTTCATAACAACTAGGAAGAAAACGAGTTCTGACAACTAATTTTACTCTTCTGATGGAGGAGATACAGCTGGCTGTCTTGCTAGGATGCTGTATGGTGCGATGCTTGTATTGTTATTCAGTGCTGCCATATATTAATAAAACTCATTGCATCATTAAAGTACTATTCCAGTTCTAAAGGGCATTTTCAAAATCAAATAAACCCCATGAACCTGGTAATGAGACTTAAAACAAACCCAAAAATAATTTGAAATAATCATAAAAAAAATAATGAAGCAATTTTTAAAGGATTTTTTTTTTCTTGAAATTAATCGTATTGGTATTGCAGATAAGGCATTCTAGTGAGTTCCCACGGAGATACCCATAGAGAGTGAAGTAGCTTAATTCTGTGCCTGCCCAGGCATGCATTTATTGTTGGCATTGATCAGATAGTAGATACAAACCTGAAGATGAGCTGTGGCCTTTGTTCTGAGGCAACATAAATGTATTATTACCTTTTCTATATTTTATCTAAAAAGTTTTGTGATCCTAGATCCATGTCTCTCCCTCTCATATTCTGCACCATGGTCCCAACTAACCCATAAAGTTTTACGTCTTCTTACATGCATGGGAGAGAAAATTGCCTCATCAAATGAATGGTCACCTTCAGTAAAGATACAGAAGAAAGGGCCCTGTAATCTATCACTTTTATCAGGAATAGTTCAATTCTGAAAAAAAATGTTGTTGGAGGGAAATCATTGCAGAACAAAAGACACCAAGGATTTAGCAGTTAGGAAATTAGCTTAAAAGAATCATGAGCCTTTTTTAAAAAACAGTATTTTTTTATCCTCTTCTGGTGTCTGAGCCTCTAAGGAACTTGCAAGTCATGTTTTCAAGCTTTTAACATTTATTTATTTATTCTCCACAAGCATGAGAACTTGAGATACCTTTTAAAATAAACAAAACAAAAATCCTGCAACTGAGACCCTTGGATTCTCACGAAGTCTTACGGTTCCAGCAGCTGGAGCTTTTGGGAAAAAAAATGAAGCTTGTAATAATAGTCACCCCACCCAAATGGGTTAATGTCTGGACTTCCATGGGATTACAGTTAAGTGCAAGATATGGTAATGGGAGCAAGGTCATGAGCTGAGTTCACATTACACATGCTTATTCAGACAGACAAAAATTCAAGTAAGGGAGTGCAAAGGAAGTGGGCAACGTTAGGATATGTGAGGTTTGGAGAAATTCTTTCTTTGGTTGTTATCATTCCCTTCCTTTCTTCTTAGTGTCTTTCCTTTCCATTGGCATTGTGCCTCTGATTCGTCAGGTTGCATTTGCCTTTCCTTGCTTTTAGAAGTAGGAAAGTGTATAGATTCTATAGCCTCTAGACCCAAAGGATCTTTTCTTTCTATATCTGCTCTGTCTTCTGCAAATCAAGCTTGTTCTTATGATCTTCAGGGACTTGAGAGAGTGGGGTGGGACATGCTTTCAGGTATGCCAGAGGGTCTGTAGACTTCTCACGATTGGGATGCAGAAGGAAAGTAGAGAACAGATTCTTGCTGCAGGGGTGATGATTCCCTTGTTTGTTTTCTAAGGCAAGCATTTTGTTTCAATAGTTTCTGGGGGAGGGCTTTGGTCTATGTCAGGAGCAGCTGGAGAACTGATTCCTAAATATCTTCTGATGAACACATCTCTGCCAGCTGAATTTCCATTCAGTTCATAACCCACAGCTCTTCTGCCTCCCAGTACCAAGGACTGCCACGAGCCACTGCCCTGAGGTGGCGGTGGCTCAGCTCTCTGTTGTTGGTGGTGGTGGTTTTGCTTTGTTTTGTGTTGTTTTTTGGTTTGTGTTTTTTTTGGTTTTTTGGTTTGTTTGGTTTTTTTTTTTCCTCCAGTAGTGTTGTCTTAGCATGGTAAAAGGAAAAGATAGTTCAGAATTGCTCTGTATTCAACCTGATAAAAGAGATATCTATGCCTAGTCATGGCTTTTGCACTTTTTAATTAAATGAACAATAAAAAGACCCAGTCTGTAGGTTGTCACCCAGAAATACTACATGACTAAACCTGCTGTCGATTTCCTACAAATCGCAGCATGTATCAGAGATGTGGGTTAGTCACAGTTGTTTAAGCACAACTTGTTAATCCTCTTTGATGCTCTGGGTTTTGGACACAAAATACTACAGCAAACAGCCCATAGGGCTGCTCAGAAATGTTAACTGGTTGTGGACCCAGTTAGAGCAATAGCAGGTGGCTGAAATGGCAGCTGCAGTCAGGACTTGTGGTAGAGGGCTGCATGGTGCAGGTAGTTTATTAGCACTTGTTGTCCTGAGGATAATGTTGTGGGGTCCTTAATGAGCACATTAAAAACAACTGAAAGCTGATTAGCTATTTATGTGGGAGGAAAGAGTGAGCGAGCAGCAAGGGGGCTGACTTGGAGAGGTGAATATTGCGCTTAAGTGTAACTTGCTTTTACTTAGTCTCAGTGGTGACAGACAACGGCCAGCCTGTGATTAAAACCTGGCAGGGCAGCCCTATGGCTCCTTCCCCCACCTCCTTTGAGGTTGCTCCCTGTTGCTCTGCTTGTCTTGCTGGCCCTTTCGCTTCCCCTGTTTCGAAGTCCTGCCAGGAATAGCACATTTTATACGATGCCAAATGTATAAATTCCTCAGACCACTTGGTCTGAGAGGAATGTACTAATGGTGTGGCTGACTAAGTTTTAATCTGGGATGTTTTTAATTTTCAGACCATGTTAATTTATTTTAATCTGAAAATTACAAGATTTGCTTCAGTTCTCCTATTTATTGCTTCTTTTAATACTTCTTATTTGCCTTTTTATTTTCTCGGAACAATTAACTCTTTCCAGTCTGCAGTCACACTTCCTTTTTCGATCTTTGATAACTGATGAAGGAGCTGTGTAATGCAATAGACTGTGAATCCCCTTGAGATGGGAAGATCAGTGTGTATTGTCTGGTTGGTTTGTGTCACACATTATTTTTATTCCAGCAGCTGTTTACTAAACATCCAACTGGGGCTCATCTCCAGGTTATTAGCACCTATTCACATGCTGTGTGATTCTGTGATTCAAAAGTGCTCTGTTCTGTGGGATCCGATTTTTGGGTTTTTTTACTGTTTTATGGCCCTCTTTGCTGGAAAAAGAAAGGTGTACTCCAAGCTGAAGGAGTGAAGGAGCATTCTGTGTTATTTTTATTTTTAATTGACAAAAGGTCTAGTTTTGGCAATTTCCTTTTAGTATAGTCAAAGATTTTTATTATACACTAATGCTGTAGACATCATCTATTATCACTGCAGTGTCTAGTTCTAGGATGAAGCAACTGACTTTACTGACTGAAACTTCAACCCTAGTTACTTGCACAGTCTCAAACTGAACAGGAGAGAATAGCTGTCTGTGTGCCTCCCCCTAAGCCCTCAGCAAAGAATTTCCCTTTCTGGAAAAGCTTTTGCCCATATTGAAGTTCTGCATCCTTCTTTTACGTAGTTTTTGCTTGTGTCAACTCATTTCACACAAACATATTTGCTTTTTAATTATGGTTTCTTCCCAGTAGCTGTCTTGTCTTCCTGCCTGCTGCAACGGGAAAGTACGACTGTGACAGAACTTCCACTGTGATGCCATTAGCAGGTCTGTGATGCAGCTGCACCAGTCAAGAACAAATAGTCCATCAGACAACACTTTTATTAAAAAGTGCTGGAAACCTGGACACGCAGGCTGCGTGGGTCCGTGCCCTCCCAAGGGCAGGCTGAGCAGCTCTGCTGCTCCAGCAGCCACAACGGCACAGTTGGAAGCTAGGAGTTGCTATCTGAACAGCAGGGCTGGCTATAGCAATATGTGCAGGAACAAACACAGAAATATGCGCAGTAGTGAATTTATCATTCGCTTCAAGGGGTGGTGTAAGCACAGGCAGTCGATACCTGGAATTGGGAGAGGCTTCTAGAGTAGCTGTAAGTCAAGGAGCTTCAGAGAAGGGAGATGAATAAATCTTTGGTTCCTGCATGTCAGTTGGATTTTTGTGCTGCCTTAGTTTTATCGCACATGTAGTT
Organism: Pampusana beccarii; assembly: GCA_013399365.1. NCBI lineage: Eukaryota > Metazoa > Chordata > Aves > Columbiformes > Columbidae > Pampusana > Pampusana beccarii. Next base: position 66,838 of record VWYH01003225.1, on the reverse strand, counting down.
GATGGGGTCTTTTTTTTTTCTCTTCTTCTTCTTTTTCAATAGGCCCTTTTCCAACTCTTGATATAGTCTCAAGTCTGTTTAAATTCTTTCTTAGAAATGAGGAGATCTTTTGCTGGTTTTAGCCTTTGCAGACTGCTGACTAGTTGTTGATGTAGAGGCTGCCTGCTGGGTGCCAGTACAGGCCTCGTACTGGCTGGCGAAGAGAGACAAGCTCTGCTTTGTTCTGTGAGTTTTCAAACCTCACCACCAATATGGTGGGCAGATGGCAGAAACACGAGCCCTGTGTAAATGAAACCACGGTGCTCACTGTGAGAAGGGTTGAGGGATGGAGAGCCCATGGCCTGTGTGGAGGAGCAGCCTGCTAAAGGGCAGCGAAAGCCTGGCGTCCTGAAGTGTACCGCAAAAGATGGGAGGGGGAGGGTCAAAGTTTTAACATTTTCTGAAAGCAGCTGATTGTGACAGAAACTTTGACCAAAACCATCACAGATCTGTTGAATGTAATGAAAAGCAGGTCCATCACTATGCCTCCAGTTATGCCAAGGGAGGACGAAATTTATATTAGTGTCCTCTCTAATCACATATCCTGTTCCTGTAATGATGCTCTTGATGAGGCCATTATCATAGGTGAGCAAAACAATGTTGCCTGTGCTTTTGCCCTGCAGAAATTGCCTGTTTACAATACATGGAAGATTTAGTACAGCACGTTGTGACCTTGCACGTAAGGTAATTATGTAAATGCCTCTGTGGCGCCTGTTTAAATGCATTTCTGTGCTGTTTGAGTTCTGTGGATGGCCTAACTCGTTCTAGTCATCATCAGATGACAATTCAAAGGGAGAAACACACCATTGGCAGTAGGGCAGGACAGACCATATGTTTGGAAAAACATATGTTCGTCTCAGTTATGGTTGTCCCTCTGCCAAGTCGTGCCAATTTGGGGGCTGGGGAAGGTTTTCATGTAATTTTTCTCACTGGAGAATTCTAAGATGACTTGCCCGTGTATATATTGTTTTTATATATAAATACATCAACATGGGAGCAGTGGTGGTAAGGAAGAGTATGCAAGTTACATCCTTTTTTTTTTTTTTTCAGAGACTTAAGGCCAGCCCCTTGCCTCTGGAGGTTGGGAGCATATGTGTTTCAAGAATTGGCTCAAGTAAAGCTAACACTAAATTCCTTGAGTGCTTGCTATAGCTCTCTTGAAAATCAGCATCATTCAACTGATAATAGAGCATTAAAGCAATACTAGTCTTAAAAGTTTGCATGCTAGAAAAAAGCTGGTAAGATTTTGTGTGGTGGAGCTGCCTAATGACCCCCTTGGGACAGGCTGTTTGCCTTCTAGACTGAGAAGTGGGAGTAGAGGGATTTTTATCCCTGGACCTTAAACTGTTAGTGTCCAAGTCACAGTATGCTGCCCTAGGGCAAATTCTTTGTCATTGAAAGCAGGGTAATTTGGTTGAAGTTGTGCTGATAGGTGCTGTACAAACAATTGTTTTGACTGTGTAATTTTTTTCTGGCTCGCTCTTTCTGTTTGGGCAGCTAGACCCAAAAGCTGAAACTGGAACAAGGCCACAGGGTTAACAAAGCCTGAGTCAATTACTTTCTTTGTACCACCATCTTTTTTTTTGCCCCTCTTCCCTCCTTAAGTTAGATCAAGGTGAAATCAAAGAGGAAAAGATGTTGTAATTTATTACCTTCTTAAAGACAAACATGGAATAGTCTTGTCCCACTCTCACCATGCTCATAAAAAAAAAAGAAAAAGAAAACAGAGAGGAAAGGGAAGGGTCAATTTAGCAGGATTGTTTTACCTCTTTCATTGTCTGTGCTCCTCTGTATGGAACTTCATGCTGTATTACAGCAATTTACACTGTGACAGAAAGTGTTCAGAAGCCCTGTTTTGAGTAAATGTTTAACTTTTGATAAATGCTGTATTGTTCTAGCCAAACAGCAGTACAAACATGTCACCATTTGGTGCCTTTCCAGTATGCATGCCTTGTTCTTCTGTGATGCTTTGGCTGCACTTGAATGAAATCAAGGTACATTAGGTACCCATCTGAAAGATAGACGTGGAAGTCAGCCAGTGCTCTTCATAGCCAGGTTCATCCTTGGAGTAAGATTCTCACTGCTCATGGAGGAATGAACTTGTCCTGCTCCATATCTCTTCTTGCTAGTTGTGTTTGAGAACACGCACATTTTTCCGCATGTGGTCCCATTTGTCTGGGAGCATCTCTCTTGTCCATAAATCTGTGATGAGTGGTGATACCATCATATTGTTTTCTCTTCTGTCCAGATAAGACCAGAAGGGTGGAGTGTCTAGGTGATAATACTCATTGAAATATTGCTTTGGTAGTCAAAGGCTGAGATGGGCAGTGTTGAATTGCGAGTGTCTCAGAAGGTGTGGGGAAGAGCTCTGATTAAGCAGATCAGCAGAACTGAGTTCTGTTTGAAGAGTAGAAAGGGAAAGTAGGCATGCTTTAGAGACCATAAAATAGAGCTACTATTTCAGGAATGGGAGAATGTTTGGTCTAGCCAGTGGTTGCCTCTAAAAATACTCTAAATATCATCCAAGTCAAAAACAAAAGACAGGCTATATGCATATTTAGCAAAAGGAGAAAATTAACCGCCAAACATCTTGGCTTTTGGAACCTCTCACTGTAGGTGGAAAACATGGTTATCCTCCATGTCTGTCAATATTTCCCATGACAAACTTGATTAGAGTAAGTCAGCAACTGTGAGCCCAAAAGTACATTCTAGACCTGGCAGCAAATGTGTGAGAATAGCTGTGATACAGAGGTTTCTGCCATCGTCTTTCCCTTTCTGCTGTCACGCTGTTGCTTCTCATTTTCTGGAAGAAGTATGTTCATGAGCAGAAGTCATAGTAACCCCTTAGAGCAAATAGCTTAATCATGAAGCACAAAAATGTGTACTCATAAAAATGGACAGATCTATGCTATAAGCCAGAGTTATTTGGTATGTTTAAACAATGCCCCTGAATGTGGAAAAAACTGTATTTCTGTCTGAACATTGTGCACTGATGGCAGAAATGAGCTCTCCCCAAAAGAGGGTGGGACTGTCTGAAAACAAGACAGTAAAGATGGGAACCTGCAGCATATTCACCCAGTACAAACAAGTAATGTAGAGAAAATAATTATGGAAATCCCAGCAAAATTCTATCTCAGAGACTTATTTTTGTATTACTGGATGTTTGTTCTTTGAACAAACAAAACAGTGCTTCAAGGAGGACTTTTTTTTTTTTTTCTTTAAACAAAAAGGTATTAAGTGTGGTTTCTGTAAAATGCAAATTTCAGCAGCATTAGACATTTTTAAGCAATACTGCAAAGTTGTCTGGAAGAGATTTACCTTCTGCTCAAGAAGTTTAAGCAAGCAAAACCTTTCACAGCTTGCATTTTCCTAGGAATTTGGTGGTGAATGATCCATGTTAGTAATCCAAACCTTACAGTTCTGCAGCACTGTAAATACAACTAGAACAGGGTACTCTTTTAAGTTAGGACATTTTTATTTTAGGCTTTTTTCCTCATGAAAGCAGGGCTGTGTAAGCATTGGTAACACACATATGAGTACAGTATAATGAAAAATGTCTCATGCTCCTTGCTGTTCTTTGAGTCTGCTGGTGGAGGCTGGGTGGGGGAGTGGATTTATCCAGCTGTTGCATCGCCAGCACGTGGCTAGTGCAGGTGTAACTTGCTCTCGAGTACACAGTCTGAACGTGTTTTGCATCTGAATTTGTCTAGTGGTTTGCTGAGGGCTTGAGGTATGTACTGCAGCCTTTCTTCCTAATATAATAAATTAATGTGTTGTTTATGATTCTAACTGATGGTCCTCTCTTAGTGTGTTGGGCGCTTTCTATAGTTCATTTTTGCTTCTATATGGAAAAGTATTTTTAGGCATGATTTGGGTTTGATCGAATGAACATCCGGTATTGCTTAAAGAAAAGTCGTCCCCCTTCTTATCCTCACTCCTTTTTCTCAAATGTTAATGTACTAGTGCATTATCCATTTCAACATTGCTTTTTCTTTTCATTAGAAGAAAAAGGTTGTCATCACTAGATGATGGCACTTCTCAATATAAAAATGTCTTCATAACATGCTACATAATAAACAATATCTAAAACACTCTGGGTCCATCTGATTACTTGGACAGTATGTAAACAGATTGACGCCTTAATGAAAACCTCAAAACCAGACATTCAAAACCAGTGGGGCTATAAATGTGAAGGAACATGTTTCTTTAGAAGAAAAGTGTTGTACACTGAAGCCTAAGATGATAAACTTGTGTGTGTATTTTCCAGTCCAAATCAGTTTTGGTCTGGCCATAGTCACTGTTTTCCTGGCAGGGGCTGGATCACAGTGACAGGTTTCACTGTTTGGGAATTCCCAACAAGACAAGGTCCTCAGTCCCATGCCCGTGTAATGGAATACACTCTTGGTTTTGTTGTGGGAATCCACCTATGAATGTGTAAAGAAGGGTATGTATGTGTGAGAGTTATGGCTCAAATCTAGGGAACGTTGTCCCCAGGAACTTGAGATGTATCACTAAACCTGCTGGTCTTCCCCTCGCTGCAAATGCCAGGTGTGACTCTTTGATCTTGTATTTATTAACGTAAATGTGCTACCTACACCTAATCAACAACCAAGGCACTCAAGCCTTCCCACTGCAGTAATCCACATTAGCACACAGAATAAATTGCCAGTGCCCGTTCATCCTCTCCAAGGAGAGGGCTGGAGAACAGGAAGAAGCAATGGTGATTTTGCTGCCTTAGCACACTTGTGGAAATCACTCAGGTGATGAACCCGGTATGGGAGTCCTTGTTTCTTAAACTTGCCTTTATTCTACTTAAAACTATTTTAAATTTTTTACCATTTTTCACTGTCTCTGAAAGTCGCATACTGTTCCAGTGTGTGGCCTGGTAAGCATGTTTTTGGATGAGCAGAAGTGGGCCTTTAATGATTTTTTTTACTAGCTGGAAGAGCAACAGTGAAACTGAGCTGCAGCTTTGCATACGTGGTTTCTGCAATTAAGGGCTGCAGCTGTTCTACTTTTTCTGTCTCTGTGACGCAAATCAAAGCGCAGCAATGGTATTGCCTGAGGGAAGAGAGTAAGCTACTTGCTTGCTTCCCCGTGCTGATAACTAAGCAGTGATGACAAGAAACTGGGGCAAAGGAAAGTTCAAAAGCAGAATCTGAATATTATAAATGATTAAAGAAACACAGGTGCCTCTTATTCAGTGCAAAAGGGAAAGAAAAATGCGTGAATGTCAGAAGACATAATCAACTACCCAAAGGAAAATATGTAGGGCAAACTATGTTGAGCAACTTTTCTGTTGCTAAAAGGAATTCTGACATATACAGTAGTTGGAGTCTGTATACTATCAAATGTTGCAGTCAGCCTCATTTTAAACATGAATATTTTTTTCCTAGTGAATTCAACCTTAAGAATCTTGATTCTTTCTCTCCTGTGAGTCCCTTTTTCACGTGTTTCTATATCAGCCTGAATTATGAGTTCCTATTCAATGTCCTTCTGCTCTTCTCTCATGCATAACTTCCAGAATGTCCTCCACGGGTGGAAAACGGAAGGAAACAGAGGTCCTGAGAGCACGAGTGGCGTTATTGTTCTGAGGTCACACAGCAAACGGAGGAGGGAGTTCAAGTGTCCTGATGTCTTGAATCACAACCTTATTGTTATCTCCACTAACTTCTAAATTAATTTGTGTGGCCACCCCAAGTTTATGGGTTTGCTTGTGTTGTCTAAACTGAAATTCATGGGTGTTTCATTAAAGGTTAATTTTGCAGGTCTGAGGCTAGAGTTTCCTTCAGGCACCAAAGGTGCCTAAACAGTGAATGCGGACTTCTGCCAGGTGAGCTAGTGAAGTCCTTTCTGCTGGTTGTTGCCTTCTGTGTGCCCCAGCCCTGGCAGCAGGCAGCTCTGCCGAACGTGAGAGATTGCAGGACTAAGGCATCCAAGACTCTGCTCAGGACCTCCCTTGCTCTCCTGTCTCACGTGAACTCTGTCCATCCCTACTTCGTTGCTAGTCTGCACTGCCTTCCAGTGCTGTTCCTTCAACCTGAGCAAGTGGGGAGAGAAGTCTGGTTTTCTGTCCCTGTCCATGGCACTCCCCACCATGTCCATGTTTCCTTCACGTTTCTTTTATTTCTTATCTCCTGTGTTCTCAGTCCTGTTCATCCTCCTCTATTTTATCTCCTAATGCCAGTATCCATACTTCTTTTGCCTTGTAGTGATTCTCATGTCTTTGTTTTTGTGTCCTTCTCTTTAACCTTTCCCCATCTTTTTCTCCCAGATAAATAAAACAGTTGTCCCTCCATGTGCTTTCTGTAACTGACTGTATTATGTGCTTAGGATAGAGAGCGAAGCAAACTCTGTTTTAATGCATCGTCTAAGATTTACCTTGCCCACCCAAGTGTTAGTCTTTTGGAGCACCTCATGTAGTTCAGTTCCATGCTCTGGAGCAAGTCAAGTGCGGGTGAGATCTTAGCAGCAGCGTTGAGGGCTTTGATGGCTCTCTTTAGTAGTAATTTTGAAGTACTGTACTTTCATTAGCTTACAACTTGGCCAATTGGAAGGCGCTTGTGAGTGGGACAGCAAATGACGTGAGTCTGATACTGTAGTCCGCTCCAAACTCTCAAATTCATGATCTGAAACAAGACTTAAGAGAAAGTAGATTCTGTTTTTCACATGGGTAAAATCATGTGTTTCTCTGTTTCAGCCGCTCATATACATAATCTCAGGCCAAATAATGAAGAATCATATGTTGCAGATGCAACTTAAAATAAATGGTGCCATGGAAAGTGTTAGGACACTTTAAAGTTGATGCTGCTAGCCCTGCCTGTACTACAGTTGCCGTGAGTCAAGTACAGAATTGAGTCACGGCTTTTTCTTCTGCTGGTACTTGCATCAGCAAAACCCACATGCTGTAATATGAAACAAATCCACACTTATTGCAAGGCTGGGATTTAAGATTTTTTTAATTTTTTTTTTTAGCTCCAGCTTTATTTTTTCAGCCAAGGCAAAAATAGATTTTAGGTTTGAACAATTACTGTCAGTCTAACTAGTTTACAGCACTTGACTTAAAGAAATTGTTTAGAAACATGTTCGTATGTTTGCTACTAACAATTTTATTGGTAATAAAGAGGCTTGTTGACTCCTTTGCTGGGAATGGGATTTATGTCTTGGTTTTCATGGCTGGAGGCTAGGGGAATATGAGTTCTTTATAATCAGACTTTTTGGGCAAGATCCGCACAAGTACTCGGGAGGTTTTCAGTCATTTGAATGTTATTGGATAGCCCACAAATGACCTACCCCCACTTATTCTTCAGTCCTAAAGCATTGTAAGTTTTTACCTATGGGATCGCTGTGCTGTAAATTAGATTTCCTCAGGCTGATGCAAAAAGGCTTTATGAATTATGCAGTTTCTCATTTTGATAGGTGGTGGCTCGACTTACTGTGTTGTGATATAAGCATATTTTCACAAGTCTTGTCTTTTAATGTAAATTTTATTCTCACGTGTAGTGTAGGGTGATAAGGGAACCATTCCTTCTCTTTTATCCAGTTGTAACCATAATGGGAAGTGAAGTTAGGATTGAAGTTCAAGCATTTTTAGAACTACCTCTCTTTGTGAGGAGAAGGTGGAACTTCAAAATCTGCTGGATACTGAGTATTTACTAATGATATTTTCTAATATTTGTTTCCCATCAGTTCTGCTGTCTTCAAATTAATAAAGTAATAAATACTCTTTAAACTTATTAGGGCAAATCAAGATGAAGCCTTACAGTTTCTGCTGTAAAATGCTTTAATATGAACTTCAAAATCAGTACTAAAATTTATTAATGATTTCTTAAAGCTGATTGGTGTGCTAGGGAGCTTCACAGAAAAAAATACCTACATGGGGTGCATGCACTGCTAGCCTGATTTCGATAAATTTTAGAACTTTTTCCTGCTGTTTATAGTTACGATAATTGAGTGTTAAAGACTTTCTACAGAGTCTGATGCTGACTCTCCTTTATTACTTCCTGCTTCTAATCACCCTTGAACTGGATTCATCTCTACCACAGACATATTATTTAGCATGAAAAGACCTTGCCACTATTTGTAGGATTTTCCAGGGCTTTGGTACCTATTCGTCAGCAGGCAGACTGGCTGTTTGCGGTTGTATTTTTTGCAGCCAGCTTATTAAATGCCACTGAATGTGGAGTTCTCAAAGGACACATGTGCTTTCCATTTCTTTGTGAGGACTAGGTTGTTGCCATGTCAGTCACAATCTCGCTTTTCTCTGGTAGTGCTGTCCGTGTGCAGCTTTCAACTTCATCTCTGTGGTACTTTAGGGCTGCACAAATAATTGTCAAGATCTACACCTTGTCTTGTTGGAGATACCCATATTTATTATTGCAATTATTTTGAAAAACTGTTTCCAGTGTGTCTGGAGTGCTGCTGAAGTGCAGAACCACGGTTTGTACTCTGCAGGCACCATGTACATCAGCACCTGGCTGGACTGCCAGAGCTGGCCTATGGCATGTTTGTACTTCTTGAAGCCTCCCTATGGAAAATTAGCAGAACTTGATAACACTGTTCAGTCCAACTCAGTAAAAAGAATGGATTAAAGTGATTCAAGACCTTGAGAAATGTTTAAGGGGAAAAAAGCAGGAAAGCAAAGGAATTATAAATGGTTTTATAAGTTGTCTAGCCAAAGGCATTCGTAGACCTTCCACTTCGTATTCAGCTTTATGTAAAGCTCTTTCCATTTTGTTAATAGGAAAAGAATAAATATTTTTTTACCTGGTCTTGCAACAATATTTAGGGTAGTGTGCTGGTTTGACTGAAAGTGAATTAATTTTCCTTCGTTCAGTTAGAAACCTTTCTTTTCCTTAGCTAGCATGGTCATTGTTTGGACTTAGTTTGCAAACAAGAAGATAACACCCTGGACAGAGTTAATGTTTTTAGTTGTTGTCTGTCAAGGACTTTTTCTGAGCGCTCTGCCCACAGGTGTGAGGCATCAAGGAAGGGGGGCACAGGTGGGACAGAGCTTGGCTGTCATCCAGACTGAGCAATAAGAGTAGTCCACCCTGCTGGCATTATGCTTCGTACTTAAGGAGATCTTCCAGCTAGGACTTTTCAGAGCAGGTCTGGGGACCCGTTGCGGGGCGTTCTGTTTGGGAGTTTCTTTAGTTTGGCCTTTTGCCATCCTGCCATTTTGCAGAGGCCTCTGGGCCTTTCTGCCTTTTCTCTCTCTGGGATCAGCTGTTCAGGACCAGGTGCTGCTTCCTGGGACTGACTGCTCGGTGCGGATGGAGTTTGTGAGGAATTGCATTGGGTATCTTTTATTTTATATTCTATTTCCATTTCATAAATATTATTAGTAGTAGCATATTAGTGTTATTTTATTAAACTGCATCTATCTCAATCCACAAGTTTCTCCCTTCTCCTTTGATTCTCTCCACTATTTGGGAGTGGGATTTGGGGGAGTAAGTGAGCAGCTATTGTGGTTATATCGCTAGCTCAGGTTAAACCACAGCAGGTAGATATCCTCATTCTGCAAACCTACACAATCACATTTCGAGTTTGTAAGTGATTTACCCATTTCGTGAAGACTTTGTCTTCTAAATAACTTGGAGATACTGCTTGAAAGCCTTTTCCGATACATGAGTAAAGGCTTGAACAAATCAAGATTTGTCCACTGTTTGTGAAAATGTTTGATCTACATTCAGAGTATAACACCATAATCTGGTCCTCTGGGTCGTTTATTGAAGAAGGTTAGATCTTAGATTTGTAGAAGAAATTTTCCCGTGCTTGCAGTTCAAACTTGCTCTAAACAAATGTAAAAAGACAGTTTTATATTCTGAGACATTGTGAGTTTTAAATGTATAATGAAATCTGTGTTAATTTTATGGGATTTTAAATAAATTCCAGTGACTTACCAAAGGGAAAAGTTTCTTACCTCCCGCAAGCCCCTTGCTTCTTCTTCCTCTGACAGGTTCCCCAACCTGCCTGAAAAATTCCTGTAAATAGGAATTACAGTAAAATTGTTCTTGTAACATCCAAATAAGAGGAAGAGTCCTCTCCTGGCTTTCAAAATCACTGAAATTTGTATTCATTAAACTCTTGAATGTAGGAATGATTCTCATCAGTATTCCATTTTGGCAGTAGAGTCATGGTCAGGTACAACTTCATGACATGGCAATTAGACAACTGCGTCAAACACTGCTAAACAACATAAACTGCTTGTACGATGCTGTCCTCTAGTAGAGGTGGCAACAGTTGGAAAGAAAATGCTATAGAAGATGTCACTGCAGCCTCCTGGTTAACTGGCAGATATTTTCTTGCAGTCTTATTTCAGCTTTGCTGTTACCCTATAAGGAGACCCGGCTTAAGGCATCCCATTTCTTTGTGTTTGTGCCTGTGTAATCTCACATTTGGAACATGGCACTGATACCCAGATTTGATTTTTACGGAATGCTGTGAGAATCACTTTCAGGTTTGTACATTTGATACCAAAGAAGAGGGCACAGGAGGGAGAAGAAGACTGCCTCTCAGATCCACCTCCTCAAAAAGAAATGTAGGAAAGACAAGAGTAGTTAAGTCCTGTTCTTCGTGGTTCAAAAATATTAGCGTTTCTGTTCAGTCCAGCTGGGGTGCTGAGTCGGGGAGAGTTAGCAGGAAATAACTAGTGGAAACAACCATATCAGTTTGCAAAGATGTTTATGTGTTGGATACTTTTTTTTGTTCAGCTTTATATGCGATAACTGAGCAGAATGTATGTCTTCCGTACTATGAGTAGTGTTACCTCTGTTGTGTTGATATGTTTTAATCACTGAGGGTGTACCACTGCTAATTGTAATGGGGATTTGGGACAGTCTTTGCACCTTGCAGCAAAAGCAATTGCTCTTAGTCCTGGCTATGTTATCTTCTCTTTGGAAATCCAAGCAGTTGCATTAGCCAGCACAAATGATTACTTGTGTGCTTGTTATCGTGGGCATTTGCATAGTATTTTTCCAAATTTGGGACTTCACATACTTAGTGTCTCTTCAGGTTCAGTCTAATAGAAGCAGGGAGAATTTGAATGCTAAAATGCCCATTTTCTAAATGTATGTCTGATTATGTATGTTTTCAAAATAACTATGCTTTTGTTTTTCTCCTTTTTTTTTCTTTTAATGTGAACTGCAGTTAAACTTGTTTTTTTTTTTTTTTTTTTAATTTTAACTGCAGTTAATCTTGTTTTTTTTTTTTTTCCTCTACTTTCAATGTCTGGTATTTAACTTTCAGATTTTGTTTGTTTCCTTTTTCCTCTTGGATAAACCCATGGGCAAGAACTTAGGGTTCCACTCCTTTCTTTTTACCTGTTGTAAATGTTAAAATGTTGTCACAGGAGTAACCAGCATTTTTTTTTCCCCCCATACTTGCTGTTTGACCGCTTAAAACATACGATTCATGACCCTTCAGCCTCACTAACTAAATGGCTTGGTGGGCTGGTTATGGAATCATCTGTGATTTCTTACCTGCCTGTGTGAGTCTGGTTTTTAGAGTGGCTGGAAAGATGAAACCAGGCAGGAATCATAACTACTATAGTAGTGTGTCTTGTGTGTTACATCTGGTATAAACATCTTGTATAAACCCTGAGCATGGGAGGGAAGGTGTTTCAACTTCTTTTTTTTAATCTTTCCCCTGCTAGTGACAGCTCTTTACTGGCCTAAGGCTATTTTTAAAATATTGTTATTCTATTCCATATTTGTGTTATTGTAGTTCGCTTTTGTCCTTACAGGCTAGGATTAAAAATACCCAGCTGTATTCAGAAAGTGACTCTTGGAAACCATTTTTCTATTGCTTTGCACAGCTTTGGTGACTTTAGAAGACCCAGGCCAATGGATCTAGAGGTACAGGCACACCTTGTCTTGGTGTTGTGGTTGGTCACCTTCATGAGGGGCTTCAGTTAGCCCCCAAGTTTAATTTCTCTTGACTTCAATGAAAGATACTCAGAAGAACAGATTCAGAGGGCCTTCCAATTGGGCTCCACATCTTTACAGAGAGAAAGAATATTTGTATGTTTTAGTGAGCATGACATCTTCTTCAGCTTTCACCTTCTCGTCTTTTTCTCCTCTGTTAATTGATTTCTCTTTTCCACTGTCTGTTGTCAGTAATGAGGGAGATTATTTTGGTTTAGGGGCAATGTAAATTGCATGTTTTAAGTAATTTCGCAGCTGGAAATAAGCCATTTTCCTATGTCAACCACACTACTTGTATTTGTATGTAGCTGAAAGGAAATTGGTCTTGTAAAGGTGTAGGTTAAGATAAACAAGAATACAAGAACTGTATTTTTTGAGCCATGCTAGGATATTACTGCAAGATTTTTGTGTTTCTTAAATGAAGCAACCAAAATGTTCATCTCTGACTTGAGTGTCTCTATTAAGCTCAAAATAAGTGAAGCAATAGATATATTAAGTGCAAAATAAAAGAGGCAGTCAAAAGGGACAATGGTGTAGAAAATGTGATCTAGTATATTTTTTCCCCCCTAAATGTGTTGATTTAAAATTCATTCATAAAGCTACATAGCTCATTTCCAGTTCCTCATAATTATCAAATGAGCTCTGCATAGGAGCAGACAACGGTAATTAGACAGTCGATTATTTACTAGTTCCTCTGCTTGCATTTGCATCTGTTTTCATTTGCAATATTACAAGAAATCTGAGAGGACTCGCAAAGCATGAAAGCAAAATGAGATGAGAATTTAGTTTGACTTTCCTTTTTCGTTGCCCCCAATAAATATATTTTAATGTTTGCTCCCAGATGTACGTTTTCAGGTGGGGAGAGAGAGGTGGACACACAGAATTTCATCTGATGATTTCCACCTAATGAGAAAAGTCAGTGTGCAACAAAGCGCTCGGCATGAAAAAAGCTTTGGAGCTCACCAACAGTTTTATTGACTGTCCCTTTCGTAGTGACACGCCAGCCCCCCTTTGAATTGATAGTTAACAGAAGTGAGCGAATACACATGGCTTTTGAAATACAGTGATAAATTGATGGACAGTTGGACCATGATGGCTTCAGGAGTTACGTGTTTGCCATCAGTGCCCTGAGGCCATTTATGTTCTGTGTCAGTGGGGTGCATCTGAATACCATATGTCACAAAGACTAATGTCCTCACTCCTCCTTCTAATGGGCACGGCAGACACCGCGCTTGGAAATTTCCGTGCCTGCCTCCGACTTAAACAGTAACAGGGCCAGCTAATTGTGTATGCTGTTAAACACCAGAGCTGCTTGCTTGAAAGTTGGACCCTGGCAATTAATGAGAAGAACCATTAAGGGGGGGAACAGGAAAAAAAAGCAAAACAAACAAAACCAAAAACAAAATCCTTTTTTTTTTTTTCCTGACATAGGGCGTGGTGTTAGCAAATTAGACAGGCTATTGTTCAGACTGATTGCTGCTTCACTGTTAGGGGAGAGGTGTAGGGGCGGAAGTGTCATAATTTTTTAAGGCTACTAGATGATACTTTAGGCACTTGTTTGCAGAGGCCGGTCCAGGAAGACACTTCAGGGAATGACATTTCGTTCTTAACAGGGACTGAGAAACTGAAGTGTTAAAAATACACAGTGGTGTGCAAAATCCACTCTTGGCAAGAGGTTAGGTTGCAATATGTGTACTTTAAAGATGAGGGATCCTGGTGCAATACGTGTATGAGTAAGCAAAATGTTCCGGAGTGAGGCTTTCGTGCGAGCACTGTGTCGCACATGCAGGGTGGAGTTGATTACAGTGATGCACTCCAGTTTTAGTGAGTTTTGGAGTGAATTCATTTTTGAATTGACAATAAAGTTGTGCTGTTACCTGTGATTTTATAGGCTTTCCTTGGCTTCCAGTCTTGCTTAGTGTAACAGATTTAATGGACTTCAAAGTGAAAAGAGCTCTTCCATACCTTATTTCAGATGCTGGATGTTCTGGGAATGCCTGTGGTCAACTGTTGAGCCACCAGGACTGTAAATCATGAGAAAATGGCAGCAATGCAAAGAATAGAAGATATTGGTTACCCATACATTGCATGTGTCTTTTTGTGAGTGTCACGAAAAGGCCATCTATATGGCAACTGCTATGACCGTGGCACTGCTAAGCGCCAGAATGACTCTGTGGCATAGATGAGACGTTCATCCATTGACACTCATCCTTCCATTCAAATGTATTGCTAAACAAAGGCAGGGGAGTAGGTTTCTGGAGCAGAAAATGACTGGTATTTGTTCTTTAACCAGAGAAGCTGAAAGCTATGAGGACAGGGAATCGTCCATGTAAATGGAAAGAACAGAAACCAGCTGGAAAAAGAGGTGTTCCTTTCCAAACCAGGTCAAACGTAAAAAAGCTCACATTACATAGTCTTATGTTCTTGCTTGTATGTGCTAAACCATTTAGGATTTTTAGAGCACATTTAGCATGCAGAAGAGGGGTTTTGATGTTCAGTACCTGTATTTGCTGAATGCTTGAGCAAATAATCACAAAGTATTAGTAGGAATGGCCAAAAATGCATGTATATTAGAGACGCTAGAGTTAAAACTGTAATGAATCTGGAAGATTTGAACAATGTTATAGATTTCTTATAAAACTTGGTGGTTTTGGAACGATCTTTTTCTTGGGGTGTAAACTCATAGTTTAGTGAACTTAATTTTTAGAGCATTCTAGCAATGTGATGTGGTAGAATCCGAGTCCACTTCTTTTGCTGCCTCTTTTACAGCTGACTTTCAAATCTTATATTTGTTTCATTCTTAAAGAGAAATATTTTATTATATAGCAGTTGATTCACTACCATGCATTTATGCTTTATATTGTTTCTTTCTCTTTCTTACTCTTCAAAGCATCTTCTATCTTTAAAGCTTCTTCAGACCTCAAGTGATGTAGATCTTCATCCCCCCATTACAGCTGATTAAAATAAAGGGAGAAGTTAGATGACCTGGTCAGTGCTATGCAGTGAATCAGTGCTGCAACTGGGAATTGGAGAGAGGGACCTTTCTCATAAATTTGTTTTAACCATTATGCTGCTGATGGTGAGCTATGGACTGAGACACTACGAAGGTGCGTTCCTGGTATTTCTAGTTTGTGTCGTTTGGTTTGGTGGGGTTGTTTGGTTTGGTGTGGTTTTGTTTTTGTTTTGTTGTTGTTGTTATTGGTTTTTGTGTCCCCCTGTAATGATGGGCGCTTTTGCGTTCCTAGTCTGTGACTTCTTAGTCCCCAAATCAGTTTTAGGGAGCTAAAGACAAGCTGTGCTGCTGGGCTGGACAGCACAGGCGGATGATGTATGAGAAGAAGGTGGCGGAAGTCTAACCATCTCCGGGATGCTGCAGTGTGGGTCCAAAGTGAGGGCTTTAGAACATGAGACTAAAAGCTTTCCTGTTTAAATACTAGATGACAGTAACATTTTTCCTTGTAGGTGCGATCTTGTATTTGAGCTAGTAATCTTGTGGGGTAAGCGGTATGTGCTGGAAAGCTTTGTTGTTGGTTTCAGTCCAGCAAAGGTGGCGTGAACAATTTATGGTTGATGGGCAGGATATGGTCCACAATTTACAGAGCCTGTGGCCATATTTCAGTCCTTTTTCGTGCTGCTGTTTGATTTTGCTCTGGGGAGTGTACGTGAATGTGTGGCTTGCCGAACACATTTGAAGGACCCGGGCAGCCCTCAGCCCGTGACCTTCCCTGGGGAGATGTGAGGAGCGGAAGGGGATGTGATGTGCCAAAGCCGATTGCAGATCTGGAGAGTAAACCCTTCATCCTCCCTGGTTGCTGAGAAACCAAATTTGTACAGTGTGTCATGAATTTGTGTGTTTACGCAGGAGCCCTGAATTGGGAGGCTGATACAGAGGTGGTATAAAGCACAATCCTTGTCGCTTTTAGGGATTTTGTCAGTTTACTCCAAAACCTTCTGGCTTAAATTGCGAAAAAATTCATGTAAATATCCCTGAATTCTAGTCTTCCTGTTAATCTCAACATTTCATATCTGAGGATGCTGCAGGTTGAAAATATTATTGTTTTAAATGATATATTGCCTGATTTTAATTTTTTTTTTTTTTTTTTTTTTTTTGGCGGGAGAGGTGTTTTGTTTTGTGTTTTTTTTTTCCTTGATTCAGTTTAACTCTGCCTCTTGTGATAAATGGCGTATCATGTAATGGGTACACTGATTACTCCGTGGCACACATCTGCTAAAGGATGCCTTTGAAAGTCAGACTAATTTGCTGAGTAAGTGGCAGATTTCTGATTGCAATCTCTTTTCAATACAGATGACTTAAGCAAGACTTTAATCCTCTTTTTTTTTCTCAAAACCTCGGGTTTTGTTGTTTGGCCTTTTTTTCTTTTTTGTTTTTTTTTTTTTCTTTTTTCTCTCTGTCTTCATCCCCCTACTCTAATTTTTCCTGCTCTCTAGGTACACTTTGGTTTCTATCTCTTCATAAACAGTTATCAAACATGATTGCTAGCAACTTTGTTGTAGTACAGTTGGCACATAACATTGACACAATTAGGAACTCAAAAGCCATGCTACATGCAGTTATAGGATTATGTAGTCTACTCTGGATTCAAAACATAAGCCACCTATACTGGATTCTAAATTCCAAATAAAAATGGCATTTTGGAAACAGCTGTCAGAGAAATGCTTAGCTGAATATTTTTAATTATTGCTGGAAAAGTTGATGTGGAGAGGAGTGTCCTGTCTCTCTGGGTATTATGCCTGCATCTCTGTGTCAGATGCGTGCATAAGGGCAGAGAGACTCAGTATGACACAGACTCGGTATGACATGATTGTATTCTCTAATAAATGTCAAATGTTAAGCGACACCCCCCCCCCCCCTTTTTTTTTTTTAATACACAAGACACAGAATGTTTTAATAGCTCTTAGGCTGAATCTGTGCTACAAACTTTCAGAATTTAGGGATGGAACTTTATTTTCTCCTTTATGAACACTTACAAACCTCTGTATTCATGTAGCTGTCCCGGCTAAAACTGCTTTTATTTAACAGTAGCCTGTTTGACTGCACAAACTGGTCATGAGCTGTGAACCAAAGCACCTTCTCGTGTCTGAGAGCTGCACTAGAAGGCTTTGCTGGTACAGTTGGAGCATCAGATCTCAGCTGGCCTTTTTTAGCACTTTGCAAGCCTTGTTTTCAAAGAGGGTAGGTATGGGTAGTTAGAGAAACTTGGGGAAAGGTGGTAACTTATTCACCTTTCGGTGTAAGTAAATGATACTGACCCAAATGGAAGCTGGGTCTTCTCCCTGATGCTGTGACCACTACATCACACAGCCTACAAGTATAAATTTATTTGTATTTTACACATATACGTAAAATATGTAAAACGTTTCCTCTGAAGATCTGCTTGACCAGACAAAACTATTGCTGTTTATGGGTACAGAGAAATGGAGTTGACAATAAAGAGAACTGAAGACTGGGCAGAGCTTCCTACCTTTACTTTTGCAAATCTGCAGTAGCCACTGGAACATTCTTTTGGCCTGAATATTGCAAGTGCTCTGCCAGTGATGCAGCATGGATTTCGGACACAGCTGCACCCCAGAGGAGAGGCCTCTGAGGCTACCTCGTGCTCTTACTGGTGCACTAGAGTTAGTGCTGAGATGGGGTGTTTGGCAACAGGAAATAACTATTTCTGAAATACAGGTGCAGTTAGGTTAAATTTATCTCTTACTTGTTTATTAGAAGAGCTACAAATGGAGAGAACCTTGAGATTTTCAGTATACTCTGCTTTTTCTTTATGACAACTAGCAATCTGTTTTTTAAAGAAGAGTAACTAGAAATATGGTTCATCAGGTACTTGTAGGTTTTTATTCGTGGCCACTTTATGAAAAACAAATTGAAAGCTCTGTAGTGTTCTTTATACTTTCTTATGGGTTTATTTTGAAGGTTTTTTTCCATTGTACTTCTATTTTTTTCCTTTTTCCCATAATAAAGTTTGAATTTGGAAGTGTGTATGGATTTGAAGTAGCAGAGTTAATGATCATCTTGTCTCGCTTTCTAAAATAGTGCAAGGCACTGAGTCACTTCTTGCCACTAATAAGTTGCGTCATTTTGCCAGGATCAGAATGTTCCAGTCTCAAAGCAAATAGTTTTAACAGCGAAAAACCAGTTGTTACCGTATATATGTGTGCGTGTATATATATACACACATGCTCTCCCTCTAATAATGTCTTCCTATCCAAAGACGATGATTGATCCTACTATGTGGAGGGCAGTGAACTAAAAATCACCATTTCTTTCTGCTTTACCTCAGCTTTCAGTTTCAGCAAGGGAGGACATAAAAAAATTCAAACCACAGTGTTTTTGAAGGTGATGTTTATAAGCATGAATGAGGAAAAATGAGGGGAGATTCTATGGGGGGAAAAAAAAAGGAGGCAATACTGAGCTTGTCAGATTAACTTTTTATGGTGATCTTATTTCCAACATGTTGGATGTATCATGTTTTATATCTAGTCTTGAAGTGATTTCTGTCATATTTGTGAATTCTGTTGCAACGCTCTAAGGTAAATTCTGAAAAACGCCACGTATGTTACTCCTTCTGGGTGTGTGCAGATGTTTGCTGTGCTGAGCATTTGATATGTTGATTTTGCAGACTAAAATGGGAGTGAAAAGCACCATTTTTACGCTGATTATTTTATGTCTGTTCATCTTCTTGTGCTTTGCCAGAAAACCAGGCCCATTTTGCCATCATGATTTCATCAGGTTAAGTGAATGTTAATGTTTTAATGGCCCCACTGGTAGGAATTTTCCCTCAGATTGGACCCGCAGCCAGAGAGGCTGCAGTGCTGGGGGAGGCCAGGAGGGGCTGGGGCAGCTGAGGCTGAGGCAGGGGTGAGCCTTGGCAGTTGCCCAGAGATGGTTTAATCCCAGTCCTTGTGCTAAATCCCTGGCAGGGACTCTTACGTGCCAGCACACCGAATCTCATCTGAGAGCAGTCGATTTGTAGGGCTTTGGGAGCCTGGATCTTACTGCACTGAAGCAGTCAGACCCCAGGACTTCAGTGGCTTTGTTCCCTAGGTCTTTGGCAATGCTGACATGAGCCTTATTCTGTTTCTATTCTTTGCCTCTGACTGAACAGAAAAGATAAATGGTCTGTGTAAAGGAGGAAAACGCCAAACTGCGGTGCTGAGATAATTGCTAAAAACGAATGAAGGAGTTTTTTAATTTGCTGTTTCAAATAATCTTAACAACTAATGGGTTATGATTATTAATGAATTAGCAGGACAGACTCCAATAGCGATTCTCATTATGACAGTGTTGAGAGAGGTTGAATGTTGAAAAATTAATAGAGCAACAGGTTGCAGAGGATGTCAGTGGTAGCTTTGGAGAACAGAAGCTGGGCAAGAGGGCAGAGGTTGGTGTTTGTGAGGTTACTGAAAGCCTTGTACCGTTGAGATACATGCTGACAAGTTCTGTAGCTGCCATTGACTGTACTTTCTACTTATGGAGACAAAACAAAACAAACAAAATCCCATAAAAAGGCATCTGACTTGTATAGCAGGATCATAACAGGGTGGCTAGTGACCTAGTCTAAGTACTCTGTTTCAAAGGAGGGTACAGTGGTTATCAGTACAAACATTTAGTATGAGGGAGAAGAGAATCAAAGTATCTTTCTTCCACCTGTAATAATTTGATAAGATAAAATAGTGAGCAATGGGTTTAAAAACCTCTCAATTTAGATAGAGACTTACTATGAGATAAAGTTCCATGGCCGCAGAGTGGGTGACAGCAGGTAAGGAGCGATGCTTTTCTTTCATCACCCTTGTTTTCTTACCTTAGCTCATATGGTATTTGCCTGACACTCACACAAACTGTCTGTACAAAGGTCATAAGGAACAGCCTCCCCCCATTTTTTCCAGCCCAGCATGGACTACCTGTACCTATAATCCGTGCATGGAAAAGTAATTCAGTGGTACATTTCTTCACTGTGATGTCTTCAACAGCTGAGCTGCCTGGATCAGCAACAAATTGCCGTGCTTTGTGGATCAAGGTAGGAAGTCCAAAGGGAATGTGGCCTCTGAGATGCAGGACTTGTACAGCTATTTGGGGTCATTAGAGGTTGTACATGCCTGATGTCTTCCAGTGGAGCGTCATCTCGCCATCCACAGGAGCTAGAAGGTGTTGGGTCTGCCCTAGCACAATTGGTCTTTTGCATCGATGCTCTATGTAAGTGCCTTATAAAAGCCTTCAACGGTAACACAGGATTTTGAGGAGAATAAGTCTCTCATAGGTAAAGATGTTGAAGCCCCAAAGGCTTGACAGATAGATTCAGGTTAGATGTGCAATGTATATTTTGTGTGGTTGTTTGATCAGGCATGTTTTCCAGATGCCTTAGCTGGGAAACTTGGATGGCAAATCTCAAAACAAACACATAAAGTTTTGATAGAAAAGAAATACAATTCCACTTTTCCAACCAGATATGTTACGAATTATTGTGATAGTCACGCAGGAACAAACCTTTATGTTAAGGTGTATATACCTGTTAGTATTAAACATTCTGTATATATTGTTTTTTATTTCCCTTTTGGGGGAGGTTTGTTTTGTTTTCTGGTATATTTCTCAAGCTTTTCCTAGCCTAGTGTCACTGGAAACTTTCCCTTAAAATGAAAGCAGATATTTCCCCATTGTTACCTTGCAGCAGACATATGGACTTCTAGGGGAAAATAGGAAATATCAAGACATTTAGGGTAGGACTGTGACAACTGGTCATACTTTGAGTGGTTCCATGCAGAAGTAAAGAATGCAAACCGTGTGTTGAATTATCTAGCTAAATGGAAATGTGTGATATTTTTTCTTAACTATTTCAATGATTTGAAAATAGATACAAGTTCTGCGTAATTTGTGTCCATGTGTTTTGCTACATCCTCTAAGAGCTTTTGAGCCCATTGGCTATTTGCACCCAAAGTTCTCAGAGAATATTGTGAGGTGAAAAGAACTTACTTCCTACAAGGTATGTAAAAAAGGTGGCTGCGTGAAGGAGAGAGAAAGAGACTTGATTCAGTTCCCTCCCTCCCTTTCACAACCAAAGGGAAAAACCTAAGGTGACCTCAGCTTGAATTTCGCATGAGAACATCTTCATGGGGCAGCGATATACGTGTACTGTGGTCATGGAGTAGAGCCTTGGGCCTTACCGCCGGTACAGAACAGATACAAGAATTGCAGACAGGTTTCCCTAGGGAAGCACCCTCTCTCAGCGTTGGGGGAAACTACTTGCCCAAGCTTAAGTGGTATGATGAGAGGAAAAAAGCTGGGTCCAGGTTCTGAAACAGAATGGTATTTGGGAACAGTGAAGTTGTGCGGAATTCCATGTGGCTGTTGCTGAGTTAGCAGGAAGTACTGGCGGTGTTATCATTGTAGTGGATATACACACTTGACCCAAAAATATTTGGGTTTAGAGAGTATCCTTTTAGTGTGTTTGTGGCAAAGTGCAGGAAGTTATTTATTGTACAGCTGGTTTAAATTCAAACTTTTGAGCATAATGGGACAACTCTTCTTCTCCTCCCATCCCCCTCCTTAAGTTTTCATGCAAGAGCACATTTTCCGTGACTCCTTTATTGTTTGAACATCAGGATATTGCATAAGCCTCTCTTGGGGAAAACAGAATATGCAGAAGCAGAAAATGACCTATGCCCACCCACAAGGGCTATTAAATACAGCTTCACATATAGCGTCAATAATGAAGAACATTAGAGGGGGGAATAAAGTGTGGGCATTTGAATGTTTTAATTAGTGGAGGCGGCAGTGTTCAGATCCAGGTTCTCACGCTACTTTCTGCAATGACTATCTGCACGTCCACGGGTATATCTCCTAACCTTTTTGTTCCTCTCTCTCCTGCTCTGAAATAGAGCTTTTCTTTCTTTTCATGGTAAAGTGCAGTGGGCAGAGGAGGAGAGGACAGCGAAGTTCAGTTCAAGGTGGTTTTGTTGTTGTTTGTTTGTCTGTTTGTTTAATTCCTTTGCCTATAGAAACTTAGAGGAAGTAGTCATTAAAGAAAAATGTAAATAAATAGGCTAATCTATTAGACAGCTTTTGCAAATTACACAGTTCGCTTTGGAGAAGTAGCTTTGGTGGCAATATCATATGACAGGCTTCATCCTAGACAAGAAAAGATTAATGCTTGGTAAATTTATATAACTGTTACTGAGGGTGAGCATTCCTGGGTCACCCTGCATCGCTGTCAAAATAATGTGGAGTTTTGAGCGTTGCACAAATTGAGGAAACACAGTCCCGTGCTCTGTGATCTCTGTTTCAGTGTTGTGGTTGAAGTCAGTGGCCCAGTTCATTTGAATGTCAAGACAAATACCTTAGGGTTTTTCAGAATCGGAGATTAAATTTGCAAAGTATTTCACAGACTGCTTGCACTTAATTTCCCCTTCTCTGCCTGAAAAGCCACCACCTCTGGGTTGAATGAAACTGTTCCTGAAGAGCCTGTAGCCATGCTGGAGGTGTGCAGGACAGGACGAGCAGGCTGTGGCCTCTGATCTCACTATGGCCAGACCATTGGAGAAGGTGAAAAAACAAACGTGAGCTTTTCATGTAGATGTGCGTGTGTGTTGAATCTCTGAGAGGAAAAAAAACTGGGACCTCTGCTACCTGCTCATAAATGCAGAATTAGCCTCTCACGTGTCTTACGTGTTTTCAGATCAGTAGCACGTCAAGGTGGAGCTGCCGCTGTGTCCTGTTGGAAGCAGAACTGTGGTGGTGGAGGGGAGCTGAAGTTTAGTTTGGTCTCTTCTGGCAGGGAACCAGATCCGATGGGCAGTGAGAAGTCTTTCTGGTTTCTCTCTTATCCCCTGTCTTTGTCACTGTTCTGGAGAGCAGTGAGAAGTCGGTTGGTCCACGGAGCAAAAGAGGAGCACATTGCAACCCTTTGTAACCCTCAGAAAAGAAAGAGGGGAGAGACAAATAAACACAGTGATGATTACAATCCAAAGGCTCATTTCTTTTCAAGTGCAAATGAATGAGATCCCTTACCAATGAGCCCTGGCACCTGCATAGCACAGGAAAGAGTGTATTTACACCATTGTGGGAATCGGCAGAGATAGTGAAGTATCAACAGGCACTTCATTTGTTTTGTGTCTAGGTTCAGGAGGGAAAACAGACCTTTTAAAAGTTGATGTCTGTTTGCAACATTGTCATATCCTATTGAAGAACGTTAATTGACAAACTGAGGGAAATTTGTCTCTTCCTCTTTTTGAAAGGTATCACTCCTTAAGAGAAGGGCAGTCTGACTGTGTGGGGCAGAAAGAGGAGCAGCCGTGACAGAATCTGATGCTATAAATCATTTACGTGAGACAACACTTTGATGAGTGTTATGGAGAAATCACCTTACTGTTTTATTATTCCAGTTAATGTGATCTGGCACTCTGTGTTTATTGCCCCTGCAGTTAAAGTTTATGGAAGTTCCTCAAAAGGATGGCCTTGAATCTGAGACTTAATGATTGCTCCCTCTATTGGTATTAGAGCTTCTAACTGGAGCAGCTTGGATTAAATTCACTTTCATTGCATGGTCACATACAACCTGCACATATCAGGCCGCAAATCTACTGCTACGAAACTACAGTGTTAAAAGCCAGAAAACTCTAAGTCAAAGCTTGGGAGAGGAGTTTGAAAATCTTGCAATAATAAATGTTCTGGGATTATTTATTTCAGTTAAGTAAATAATGCTTACCTAAAGAAAAAAATAATCTTCGGGGTTTGTTTATTTCAAGCTCTTCACGCATGTCCCTCATAGGGCTAGAGGCTGGTGGGTTTGGTTTGGTTTTGTTATTTGTTATTTTTCTCCTCCAAGTAAAAGGGAAGATCTTTAGGCAGTTCTGAGTATTTTTAAGCGAGAAACCTAACTATTGTAAGACTTGTTGTAGACCTGCAAGCACTGAAAGTTGAACAAAATAAGAAATTTTCAGCTTGATCTCAGGTTGCATTTTGGGACCAAGGAGTTGCAGACCTGAGTTTCATTGGAGTGGTGGTTGTTCAGGGAATGGAGGAGACCTTCATGAGACCTGTCTCCGTCCATATAAAATGGAAGGTGCCTCATTTCAACTGGCAGCAGATTAGAAAATCGGGTTTAAAACCAAATTGCATTCTGCCTCATTCAAACTGAATAAGGTTCGTGAATGTGAGGGAAGCCTAAATAAATCTAAGTAGATTAAAGGTCTTCTGTTATGAAATTACCACAAAAGAAGTGTGAACAGTGGCATATCTGTCTTCCAGCACTGGTTGAATTTTTGAAGGTGTAGAGCCTATGGCAGTCTCTGTGAAGGTCATACAAAAGTGTGCGTATGCTGTGCTTTCAGACATCACGGCATATTCAGCTGGCAGAGTTCCCTTCCCAGTCTACTCTAATAAGGCTTTCTTGGAATACTGTAGTTCTGGTCTTGCTTGCTTTTAGTCTGGATTTTGTTAATACTGCCAGTAGAGAAGAACTATAGCAGCTTCTTTCGCTTCTCCTTATATTTCTGCTGAGGTTGTAAAGTCTTGTGTTAAGGCAGGGCTCAAAAATTTGTTAATTTTATTTCCCATATTTTCTTTTTTTTTTTTTTTGACTGCTTTGATGGTAAGCTTTTATGGGGCACACCAGGTCTTTATCTCTGCCAAGCACATGGTGTACACCTTGTACACTAGTGACAATCATTAACTTGCAAACCTTGTAAAAAAGGTTATCTTCAACACAGATAGGTGAGCAGTCAGAAGGATGGAAACACTGCAAAAGAATGTTTTAACTAGGTCATTGATAATCCTTTTTATGGGCATGATTGAGTAAAACACTGAATACTTTGGCCTTGAACCAGAAGAGCTCTTAACTGCAAGTGTCGAGCCCAGAAATAAAACGTGAGGGCCTGCAGTGATTTCAGTGAGGTTTATTTCCTTGCTGACACTTGAGCACCTGCTTCTGTGGCTTTGTAGAATGTGTCCCCTCTTGGGTAGAGCCCATTGAGGAACAGAATGGGAAATTGCGAGTCCCCTCCTCGGCTCTGAGCTCTGTTTGCCTTTCTGATGTTATGCTGTCCTCTGTTTTGCATATTCTAAATGGACTTCTTGCTTTGCCCCCATGTCCTAACTTGAATGAGTCCATCCTGGAAGTGGTGAACCAGTTCAGTGTTTGCAGATGGAGGACTCATTCCTGGTCATGCTTCGGTGGAGTTCCACAAAGAAGGAGGTTGTGCCAGATGTTTTCTGACATGTCCTTCTGGTAGGTCAGGGGATCTTCCTGTGTGCTCAATCTGTACCAAAGTTACTCATTCCCAGGTGCTTTCTTAACAGCATTCCTGTCATTTGTGAGCTCATACCTACCTGTATTTGCTTTCTCAGTTTAAAAACATGAGAGGTTGAACATCTAGATTTTGCCACTTATTCTTTCTTTAAAAATAAATTATTTTGCCATAATGTGTACTAGTCAGCTCATTGAAAAAAAGTAAAATCAGATTTCCATGGTAGATTTGTCTTTTGGTTTGTTGTAATAGTATATGATTTGTATCACTGTGTGTGCAAATAAACGAAAATTAAGTATGGAGTTTCTTATTCTAGGAATAAATGGACTCAGAAGTATCTAGAGGACTGGAAACTTAATGGGAGACAAAGAAACAAATACAGTAGGCTACAGTGAAAAACCTCCTTCCTGTTTTCATAATTTTATTATTTGTTCAGTAATGGAAACACGATGTGGGTAAGTTTCCCAGAAAATCTCCAATTTCCTCAGACTTCCTGTGAGGTAACTCATAGACTTGTCAAAATCTGACCTATTTTCACTCTGCTGTTTACGTGTAGTCCTAAGTTTCTTCTCAGTCAAAGAAGTTATTTAGCTTTAAAACCTGATGTATTAAAAAAAAAAATTAAAAAAAGAAGAAGAAATAAAGTTGGACTTGCTAAGTTCATTGCTTGAATAAAGGAAACCTATGATGAACAGCATACTGTTTGGTTTAATTTTGTATGTATGTAAACCAGACGTAAGAAACAATTATAACTCAGTTACCTCTTTTTCAATGAAGTACTTTAGCAAACCAAAGAATCTGATGACTTAAAAAAAAAAAAGAAAAGTTATTTAGTTTTGGGGGGTTCTTTGTGGCTTAGTGTCAGTGATTAGTAATATGAGGGAAAGTACAAAGTGTCCTAACTCTAAAGCTGCCGTTTCCTAAGAGAAGACAGGGGCACTCAGTGAGAAAGAGAAGACTAAATCCCTTAGTGAATAACTGGTAATTTATCTAAGTATTCTCCTCAGTAAGTGTTTGATATTTTTCCATAGCCATGAGTTGGCACTCTTAGGTCTGACTGTACCAAACATTTTTCAACATGCTGAACACAACACATGGCTGGGTGCAGAGCTGGAAGCCTCTAGCTGGGATTCTGCCGGCATGCGAGGCAAACAATAGTTTCCACTGGAAAATGTAAGCAAACCAAAGGTGAGAAAAATAGATGAAGAACAGATTTTTGTTGCTGTTGAAAGCTTCTGAAATTTGGTGTTTAGCTGCTTAGGTCGGGCTTGTATTCCTTCGTTCGATTGTAGTGAGTTGATGTTGATTACATGAATGGATTTAGGATTAGAGTCAGCTGCTGTAGAATATGTATTTTATAACTACGTATTAGGAGGCTGAATAAGATGTCCTCCTAACATCCCTTCCAACGTGAATTGTTCTGTGATCCCAAGAGCTATTAACTGCTTGTATTTGAAGCATTAAGAAGGTCTTTTGATGGTTGCTAAAAGAGGTAAATAGGAATCTTTACTGCTGCTTTCATTACAGCGAAACACTTGAACGTTCTGTGCCTTCTCTGTTAGTACCTCTACACTGCAAGTGCCACTACTTTGTGTCTGATTAGTTCAGTAGGCCACTGGCGGATCTCTTCTCTCCAGAGCTTAGACCTACTCACCAGTTAGTGTCAGTTTTAGCCTGCTGAAAGAACCTGCTCCTCTTAGAAGAGTAATAAAGGGGAGTATGTTGCAGGCATCTATGTCAGAAAACTTGCTTGTGAAAACCACTGCACCTTCTCATTTTATTGTGAACTGGAGATTCTCTAGAAAAGGTAGTTTGAGGGTGTATCTTCTAGAGCCTTCTGCAAGTCAGTGGAGAATACAAAGAAGGAAACGTAGATTGAAAGCAGACAAGATTCTAGTTGTTTTGATGACAACTGAAATGGCAATCAATGGTTTTGTTTTTTCCATTGTTAAAATGTGTACTCTAAGGGCTGTCGTATAAACATGTGATATGAGGGAGTCTGTAAGCTACATCTGTTAGATCCAGCGGCTCAAAAAGGCAGAACTGGTAATTGATTTTGCATGTGTTTTTATTTTTTTTGGAAAGCAGGGCTGAAATAGCTCCCTTAGCTCTTTGTATGTAGGTTAAATGTGTTTGAGTGGGTCCCTGAGCTCTTTTGTGCTTGCCAGTGATTTTGCAGAACATTATGAAAGTGGGAGGGGCAGTTGTGTGAATTAAGGCTTAAATGAAGAGCAGGGATAAGAGCGAGATTCTTGTTATCATGACAATTACTTCTTACAAATGGACCCCGGTGATGTCAAGTAATAAATTCTGGGGTCTTTTTTTCCATTCAGTGTTGATGCTGTTTGATGAATAGACAACATAAGTGGAACATAACAGTAAAAGCACCCAGCAGATTACAGCAGGATTTGTGGACGCTAAAGATCCTACGTCATGATTTCCTGGGAGTGATGGGTTCTCCTTTCCTTCCTCCTTACACTTTATCTAATCTGAACTGAAATAAAATCAGAGGTGTGAAATCTGTGCTGTTTTCTGTAAACTCTGAAAGCCATTCCGTTAACTGTCCAGGTGGTATTTTGGTTTGACACCTCTCAGTCATACTGATGTGTCTGGCTCACGTGCCCGTTTCAGTATGCAGCCACAGGAAAGGAAAGAAAATACGTGTGTCTTGAAGAGAAGCTGGAAGAAAAGCTGTATTTCAGGGTATCTGGTGAGATTACTAGAAACAGTTGAACACAATTGTTAGATGGGCTTGATAGCATACTTGTAAACCACAGATTTGAAGACTTGTTGCTTCATGTCGGACAACTGGAGATCTGGCAAACTAAATGCCCGAGAGAACAAATAGGCCAAGACTATGAGATTTGATCAACATTTGATATTTTTTTCTTTGTACTGCAAGGATGCTTGTCTTCATGATTTTTTTTTAAATTATTCTGTTCATATAAATAAAAATTGATGCAGTACATGAAGTATATCATCTTTATACTGGACTCATTTTTTCTCTGCCTATAGATATAAATAGAATAATGATGTCTTACTCTGCGCTCTGTGCATCATTCATACAGTACATCTCCTTTCTAGGTCACAAAGCTTCCATCTACACACACTTTTTTGTTAAACACTGTGAACAGGACTCAAGAAGACAGAATTTTTTGCAGCTGAAAGCAGTGCCTCATTGCAGGATGGCAGTGGGGTAAAAAATAATGAAAATATAAATTTGATTCAGAATCGTAAGATATCTTAATTTCAGTAAAAATATGCTTACTCTTATGAGTGACTCAAATAGATGACAGGAAGTTTGAGGGGTCTATTTAATTTTATTTTTCCTGTGGTAGTTCTTGGGAAGTTTTACTGAAGGGTGTGGTAGATATTACACAAGAGCAATGACTATATGGTAGAGTTGTCTTCAAAGTGAATTTCTTGAGGAAATCATGATACTAACTTTCATTTCATATAATCAGAACACAAATATTCTCATGTGATTCCAGTGCAGTCGATGGGATTTTGGTAGCTGAGAACTGGGTTTGCTGATGAGTATCTACCAGTTGCATCCTTGTGGGTCTCCACATTGACCAAAGAAACAGGTCTGTGGTTTCCTGGCCCTTCCCATGCATTGGTTGCTCCATATCCAGCAGAAATAGTCAGGTTTCTGGGAGGCTGTTGGTGTTTCTCCAAGTGAGAGATTTACTCTGAGACCTCTTTTTGTGAGTACTTTGTAATAAAGTTATTTCAGTATGAATGCTTTCTCCTGTACTTTGCGTTGACATCTGATTCTTCTTAGAGCAAGGGGCTGAACTGGATGATCTTGGGAAGTCCCTTCCGGTCAAAATTATTCTGTGATGCTTTTGTATAGGTAAGCTGGTGATGCCCAAATAAGGTGGGAGCACTATGTGTATTTAAGCACTTATGAACAAAGCACGGTGATGTGGAATTCTGTACTCTGAGACAAAAAGCTGAAAATCTTATTCAGTCATCTGGTCCACATCTTTTAGGAAGGTAAACGGGATCTGGTTTTAACCAGTGGGTTAGAGCCAGCTGGGGACCAGACTGTTTTGCTGCATCTGCTGAAAGGAGGTTGAAGTAGTGGTGGGATTTCAAAGGCATCAGTTTTACATTAAAAGTGTTGCTTTGAGTAGTGTGATGCCACTTTGGTACAAGATCTAGACGCTAATTTTCAGCACAGAATATTTTTCTGTGTCACAATATACTTGAAAAGCAATTTATAACTTGGTAAGTACTTGTAGCCTTGTAGTTTTTGTTTAATTGACTCACTTTCCCAAAGAAGTCATTTTTAGATATCAGCATTTTTAGTAGTTGATTATTTTTTTTTGTCTCCCCCACCCCCCTCCTGTCCCCATGCTAGCTGCAAGGGAAAGTAATTTAATTGTGGTTTCTAAACAGATATACTTGGAAAAAGAGAATTGGCCAGAAATAACACATCAAAAGGCAGTTGCTGTTTTGTTATGTGTTTATTGGGCAGCGTCATTTTCCCTTTCCTGTTCCTCGTTTGTCAGCTGAAAACTTCTTCAGGTGTCCTTTTAGAGGTGTGCCATTTTGGGCAACCAGTAGAGATAAGAAAGAAAAATTGTGCCTGTCTCATTTCCTTTTTTAGCAGGAAATCAGTGTGAGTATACATTAGCCTAAGTAAAAGAGCAGCAGTTCTAAAACAAGGTCTTGACACAAAAATATTGTGATGACGTACAACGACTAATATATGTACACACAGAGAAATGTCCGTGTTGTTTTTTATTCCCCCAGGGTCTCGAGGAAAAAAAAACTCTGCTTGTTACCATGGTCTCTGTTTATAATAGTAGAATTTGCTGAAAGTTACCACGCTGCACTTCCTTTAGCTTGATGCTGTAAAACCCTCTCTACTTTTAAAATTCTGTTAAGGTTTTGCTCCAAAAGAGAACAGATATTTGTTTGTACAGGATATAAACCAGGATTTGGCTTGTATTTTTTCTAACAACTATCAAAATCAATAACAGGACTTCTCTATTTTAGTGACGTGGGATCGTAATATGAGCGCAGGCTTTATTCTTAAGAGGAAACCATTGTGGTGATTTGGTGGCAAATACTCTAAGGGAATTGGCAAAATACTCTTAGGATTTCTGCTAACCCAAAGGAAACCACAAATCAGTCTGTCTTGGGTAGTTCCTGTGATTTTTCTCATACCAAGAGCTGATGCCTTTTTTTCCCCTCTTCCTCTGATGCTGCAGCTACTTCACTTGGACAGCTTCATGCCTGCAAACCAAGCATTCGTGTTGGTTTATGTGAGAAGGCAGTTTCTGCAGATACTCTTTGGTTTATTGGAAAGTTATCTGATCCTTGGCTTTCCATCTTCCTCAGTAAATCTACAGGTCAAATTGGTTTCTTTTTTTAATTGTATTTGCATAGACTTGAAGACTTGTGACATTTCCAGGGATTCTGAAGCTACAACTATTTTATTTTAATCCTATCTCTACAGTTTTTAATGTTATTTCTTTCAGCAACACTTCAGCTATTTAATACAAAGCTTTTTAGGCTTTGTATTACAGTGGTATGATACTGTCTTGTTTAACACAGATGTCCAAATACATGACCAATGTAGATGGCTGGACCTTATTGTCTAACATGATGTGTTTTCCGGATGGCTTTGGTGGACCAGGTAATTTGCACATTGAGGGATGATTTGAACTGCATTTTGGAGAGTTTATGTGAGGAGGTGGTTCTACCTGTGGTTAAAAGATGAGCCACAGATTTTGTTGGTGGAGTTGGAAAACCTGGGAGATTCAGCCACTCCTGTGAAACTAGAAAAAAAAAAGCAGCTCTTGACCTGTAGAAATGATTGCTGATGTTTTGTTATTGCCCTTGACTGCCAGAACTAAGGATAGCAGTGTTCAGTCTGGGGACTCATTTGTATTCTCAATCTTTCCATGCACCTCTTTCTACCTAGAAAAATCCTTGTTGTCAGGAATACCCTAGTGGCTTGGCTTTCACTGAGTGACAGGCCTGGTTCTGGGGTTTTACTTTTTTTCTTATGAAGTACACTGGAAAGATGGATTATTTAACTGTTTTTATTCACCCATGCTGAGTTTGAAGGCAAGCAAAAATCCCATCATCTTCCTCCTTTGGAGGTGCCTTGGCTGTCCATTTTCGTTTATCTCCCAGAAGAGGGATTTTCTGCTTACAAACTGGATTTCACAATCACAGAGTCCATTTTCCAGATGTCCGAGTATAGTCTTTCCTAATGTTTCAAGTGTATTAACAAAAAAGCAAAAAGTTAACCTAAACTCATGTATAAGTGATTATATCTGCAATGTAATACAAGCAAGCAAGTTTTTATTGTAAAAATGAATTTATTTGTTACTTAACCAAGTTATAACTTTTCCATTCAATGGAGAACATGCATGGCTCTTTATTTTGGAGGGTGAAAATAATTTTGAAAGCTGCATGGATTACTAGATAAAACACTGCAGTGAAGTGGAATTGACTTTGCAGCTGATACTGCGTTTATACAGAAGTGTGAGGCTTTGTTTGTAACGAAATAGAGACAAATATCTTTCCCAAATGAAGATACCTTGCTGCCTCATTCCCTTCCTAGTTTGTGGTGGTTTCTGGTGTTTTTTGTTTTGGGCTTGTGTTGGTTTTCTGAAACTATGGTTGTCAAAGTGCTTAACTGGCTGTGGTTTCATAGTTACTTTAAGTTAATCTGGTTAAGTTCAGGTGGCTGTTGATGGAGGAATACTGCTTCCTCACCATTTTTCTCCATTTTATACCAGCACTGCTATTAAATGAGTTGCACAGTAAGCTGTCACGAAATAATCCTGCTGAAAAGATGGTTTTGATTTTTTGGGGTTTTTTTTTTGACCCTTGATTGGTTTAATTTTTGTCACCAGCCTAAAACTGAGCTGGATTTATATACTCGGAAGACAGCATCTGTATTCATTAGGGCACGTTTTATCATTACAGTATGTCAGCAGGCTCTGCCTCTTGATACACAGATAAGTGTTTAGTGATAGACCATTGGCTTCCCTCATGGCCATTGTATTTAAGGCTTGCTTCTGCCTTGGTTTTTATGTAATTCCTTGAAGTTGAGATGAATCTGACATTCTTTCAGGGAGGTATTTTTCATCTAGATCATCTTAACAGTTCAGTTTTCATTGTGGCTCTACAAAGAGTTCTATGTTGCAGAGCTGATAGACTGCACTAAGAGGACTACACTGCGAGTTAGGAGTCCCCCAAATTACGTTTTTGGGCTTTTTTTCGTGGAAGAAAATGCATGCCACACTGTTGGTGCACATGTTGCTGTTAGGGAACTTGTGTCTGGGTTCATCTTCATTTCTTCACCCTCCCCAGTCTGCCTTGCACTGGCTGTCAGGTAGGGTAAGGGGTACGGCTGGGTGCTCAGCATTCATGAGAACTGTCTTACTTGTACTCTAATGATACTTAAATGTAGTATGCTGCAGGTCAAATTTTGCATGTTGTGAAGTGCACTCTGTTTCTCTAACCAAAGACAATAAGCAATCAGAAAACCTGTATAAGTAGTGGGTTTAGCGCCTGTAGCTTTCATTTTTGGATGTCAGGGCTCTCATTTTTCTTTCTGCTTTTTGCCTTTTTTTTTTTTTCCTTTGACTTAAATCCCTTGTTTGTGACTGAAATGGAAAAAGCAAGAAATGCAAAATCCTATATCCTGCTGGCACTGTTTTCCTGTTGAAGTAGCATCACATAAAGGCTTATGTTTATATTTGCATGCCTACTACTTCCTCACCATTGTACTGAGTGTGATTCTTTTAATCTTTCATGAACATGGAATTCAGGCTATTAAGGGTAAAAAAATACTGCTCTGTGGAGTGTTTCAAATTAAAGTAGCAACATGAAGGAAAGCACCATGAACAGTGTGAAAAAGCATGGTTAGTATCACTGGTCCAACTTGTTCCTGAGTCAAGCCTGATACACTCCTTTTTCCATTTGGTTGTTGCATACATACCTTGTAATCAAGGTATTTTATAGGGGATTTGCAAAGATATAGTCTTGGAAACTCCCAAAGAAATCTAGACAGTGAAGAGATATCCTCAGAAAGTGCATGCAAAAGTGTGAATTAAGCACTGCGAGATGAGATGCTTTTCTGTCTTCCTATTAACTCTCTTAAAGAGAGCACTTGAGCGCCCGTGTATTCAAGACTGATTTGCCATGTCATGACTCGGTTACTGCATTGGAACTTGGCTCAGCGGTTGCAGGAAACTGTTCTGTTTGTTTCTATTTTAGCAAGACCCAGCGAGTCATCTAGATGTCATTACTGTATTTAGAAGTGGGTGGACAACGGGAGATGAACTTTTGTTGGTCCATTTCACTAATAGTACGGAGTATTTATAATCGGGTGCAAAAGGTGTGAACCTGTACTCCTACTGCAGCCAGTGTGACCCTTCCCAGGGAGCGTCGGCTTTGGCTGGGCTCCGGGGGAGAGCCATGCCCTCCCAGGCAGCAGTCTGGTGAGAGAGAGACCTCTGCCAAGCCAGAAGAGTAAGTGGAAGCAGCCGTGAAGCCCTGTCCTATCAGACACTTCTGCCGGTCACTCAGCTCTTATGGGGCTCCCACCACAGTGTCTGCATGCAGAAAGCCGTACAGGACAAGGAAAACAAACTCGTTTCTCTTCCTCCAATAATCATAGAGTAGTTTGAGTTGGAAGGGACCTGCGAATGTCATCTAGTCCACTGCAATGAGCAGGGACATCTTCTACTAGATCAGATTGCTCAGAGCCCCATCCAGCCTGGCCTTGAATGTCTCCAGGGACGGGCCATCTACCACCTCTCTGGGCAGCCTGGGCCACTGTTTTACCATCCTCATTGTAAAAAAATTTCTTTCTCATGTCTAGCCTGAATCTCCTCTCCGTTAGTTTAAAAACATTACACCTTGTCTTAACAGGCCCTGCTAAAAAGTCTGTTCCCATCTTTCCGATAGGCCACTTTTAAGCAGTGAAAGGCCACAATAAGGTCTCCTGGAGCCTCCTCCAGGCTGAACAACCCCAACTCTCTCAGCCTGTCCTCACAGCAGAGCTGTTCCAGCCCTCTGATCATCTTGGTGGCCTCCTCTGGACCACCTTCAACAGGTCCATGTCTTTCCTGTGCTGAGGGCTCCAGAGCTGGATACAGGACTCCAGGTGGGGTCTCACCAGAGTGGAATAGAGGGGCAGAATCACCTCCCTCGACCTGCTGGCCTTTCTCCTTTTGGTGCAGCCCAAGACATTATTTTCTTTCCTAAAATTCAGAGTCCTGACTTTACTCTTTACCTGTCCCACATCCCTCAGGACTGCAAACTCCACCAGTGCATGATCACTGCATCCCAGGCTGCCTCCAATCTTGACATCACCAAATAGCTCACTTGCATCGGTGACCATCAGGTCCAGTATTCCATACCCCCTGGTAGGGCTGTCTATTACCTGGGCTAAGAAGTTCTCCTCAATGCACTCCAGGAGTCTCCTGGATTTCCTACAGCTCGCTGTGCTACTTCTCCAGCAGTTGTTGAGGTGGTTGAAGTCCCCCAGCAGGACAAGAG
Source organism: Pampusana beccarii (assembly GCA_013399365.1). Taxonomy (NCBI): domain Eukaryota; kingdom Metazoa; phylum Chordata; class Aves; order Columbiformes; family Columbidae; genus Pampusana; species Pampusana beccarii. Next base: position 32,075 of record VWYH01003225.1, on the reverse strand, counting down.
CCTGCGAGCGCAATGTCTCCTGTAGCTGGAGAAAGAAGGCTTCATCAACAGTCTCCCCCGGGGTGGCCTGTAGTAGACACCAACCACAAGATTTCCTTTGTTGCCTCGGTCTCTGATGTTTACCTATAAGGTTTCAACCTGCTATTCTTCAGAGACAGCTCTTCACACTCTATTAATCTCTTGATGTAGAGGGCAAAGCCTGCACACTTTCTTCCTTGCCTGTCCCTTCTGAGCAGCCTGTAGCCGTCGATAGCCACACTCAAGTCATTTGATCCATCCCACCAACTTTCAGTAATGGCCTCTAGGTCATGCTTTCTAGCAGCATGGTGGCTTCCAGCTCCTCCTGTTTGTTGCCCATGCTGTGTGCATTGGTGTAGAGACACTTCAGCTGGGCTCTTGGCCACATCGCCTTCTTAGAGGAACACTCCTTAAGTCCTTTGAAGTATTTCACTGGTGTTTTCCTGTTTGCTTCTGTTTGCTCAGGAGCCCCTGGCTTACCTCCATAAGATTTCAAGTATGCTCCAGTATGGCAAGCATGTTTTAGGGCCACTGGCTGAGGGTTTTTCTTTCTACAGGCACCTTTTCCTATGAACCAGATATCTTACTGGATAAAAATGATTTTTATTTCTCCCTCAAAATATAAAGAGAGGTGTCATAACTAAACAAAGGCTTGAATGGCTGTCCCTCAACTTGTGTTGTATTGCTCTTCCCTTTTTGCTGGGGCAGAAGATTTTGCCTGCCTTTCCAGGTAGGACCCACAAATGATGATGCTGTACTTTAAAATCTTTCCAACCTATGAGATACTGAAATGTAACCCAGATCTGGTTGAATCCTGAAGAAAAAGGCAGGTAGATACAAAACAAGGTGTATAATAGACTTGAGTCTCCTCTTTCAACTCCTGAGTAGAGCAGGGTTGTTTTCTGCATTCAGAAAAAGCCTCAGCTGCCATGTTGCTGCTTCACTTGGTCTCTGGTTGCTTTGACTAACTTAATGGCAGTGAAGCTATATTTTTGTTGTATATGAAGGAGGAAAAAGGCTTTCTGTTGCTCCTATCCATATTAACCAGATTCTTTTCTATACCTTGCTCCAGAGGATAAAAGGGATTACATCAAAGCACAGAAGAGGTCCATTAATTAGGTGTTCATAGAATTTCAGTATTTCATGCCTTCTCAAGATATTACAGCTTCAAATGTGGATGTAATCTTTAACTGCTTGCTGTTGTAACAGAAATTTGAACATGGTATTAAGGAAAAACAACAAAAATTTACCAATAAATTTTTACAGAATTCATTTGTCAGTTACTAAAAATTTTGTTGAAAACAATGAAACTTTGATAGTTTCTCTTCAGCAATTAGAGATAAACATGGAGGAACTTGTTGCTTCTTAATTTCAATATTTTTATTCTTTGAAACCAGATTAATTACTAAATTTTCTTAGCCATGACTAGATGTACTTTCTATTCTACTCTAGAAGATACAGCTTAAAGAAAAAAAGAATATCCTTTTTATGGTAGCTAAATAGCAAATATTCTTCTGAATGGGAACATAGTCTCCTGTTCATAGCTACTACTTGCATGATGGCTTGAGTGTTCCAGGTGAAGACATCCAGGAGACCCAACTATTCTGGTTAGAAACTCCTATAAGTATTTACAATAGGCTGTTGGGAAACAGGGTCAACTGCATTAACTACTATTTAATAGACCTGTCTGTTAGTTTATGAGTTCCTAAAATTATGCTAATTCTGTTATCTTACTTTGTATACAGAAATAGAAGTAGAGTTTTATTTGGTCAAGAGAAACAAGCTTGAAAGTTTGAGGTGAGTTTTGGTTTGCCTGGAAGAACCTTGATAATGGGGGGATACCATAATCTGACTCAGTGCCTGTGTTTGTATTTTTTTCAGAGTATTTGGTGTAGCTGCAACAATAAAACCAGCAAAAGCACACAGTAAAACAAAACTGAGTTTATTTTGGCTTGGGCTTGACTAGACACTTACTGCAACTGATTTTTTTTTATCTGATTTTGCCAGCTTTAAGTTTACCAGTGAACAAGGGTCTGTAATTGTTTTAAGCTGTGGCTTGATGGATGTGTTTGTTTAAAAGAAATACTCAAAATTCTGCTGCGTAATGTATCCTAAATCAACTAAAATGGTGTTCTTTGTGATTGTTATAGCAAAAAAAGGCCAAGAAATGCACGTTTCTTCTAGAACCTGTTATATTTTTTTTGGTAGGCCGTGAGTTACTAGATTTCAATATTCTTGCCTACTTCGTGTTTTCTTCTATTTTTTTTTCCTGTCCTGAGCAATGGAATATAATCCCAGTGCATAAAAAAATAAAATTAAAAACCAAAATATGCTCTTAAATGGTATTGTGCGGAAATCAGACCAGGAAAACATTTGCGTAAGTGAATGCATCTGGTTTTCGGCAAGATCCATGTTTGTAGCCATTTAGTGACAGAGTCATGTTCCTAGGTCATGTGTTCTACAGCCAGTGTTGTATGAGAAAATAACATCTCATTCCACTTGTATGTTCTTTTGGTCATGTGAGGATATTTTTAAGAATTCTGTATTATAACAGATTCTGAAAAAGTGCTTTTAGTGGAAGTACACATCAACACACAGTTGTTTTATCTTTTGCCGTACTAGCCTGGTTAAAATACAACTTCCCAATGTTCAGAAGTGCTGTACTTCATTTTATGTCTTTACTATAAACAATGGGACTTCTTCTAAATCGATACCTGGTAAGTAAACAAGCTTGTGAGTAATATTTCGTCTTGTGGAAAACCGGTACTTAAGGATTTTCCATTGTATAGCTAGAAGGCTTTTAGGAAGTATATTTTAAAGTTGTTCCTGCTTTCTTGTATTTTGTGAATATGTTTGGTCTTAAGGCAGGTATTTAAAAGAAATCAATTTTCATGCCAGTTGATGAGTTAGTTCAGGTGAGCTTTACCACAGTTTTCTTCATTGAAGTGAATATGATGACTCTTTTAAAGCCAGTTCTTGAGTACTCTGTTAATACGTATATGTACTATGATACAGACAGAATATTGATGCCACATATGTAAAATACAGGCATATGTAACTATCAGAGTATTGTATTTCTAGTAGTTGAAGCCCCTTAAGAAACATAAGCAATTGAATGGTATATTCATAATAATAGATAATAATAAAGACAAAGCCAAATGTTGAATTGCAAGAGTGTTAAACGTGTTTAGATTATCTATTTAAAGTGTGCTTTCTTATGTAGTAACTGTAAGGGTTTGGTAACGCTTAGCACCATGTTACATGTCTCTTACACTGCTTTTTGACATTGTCATCCTGGTTACCCTGTTACTGACTTTTCAGTTAGTTTGTGTGAATCTGCTTTTGTTATATGTGGTTGTTCAGAAAAATACATGAGCCTTGGTTATCTCTGATGGAATGACTTGCCGAACCAGGCAGCATAGGTGGTGCTTCGTGTTACCTCTCACCATTTTGTGCTTTTTCCCAGTGGGACTGCAGCAGGGCTGCAGGGACCCTTACATTGCTGTAATACGGCTGTTTGTACACTCTTTCTTCTAGACGAAAATAGTTGAAGAAGCAATGTTATCATTTTACAATGATTTGTGCTGCTCTTTTGTGGCAGTTTGCCTTCTCAGGCCATAGGTCCTCATGAGAAGTGTAAGTGTGGTTTGGTGAGTGCCTTCCTAGCTTGACTGAAGGGATCCCAACAGGTCCCCAGTGACATGCGTAGGCAAGGGAGCTTTTGTGAGGTCTGTGCTTTGTGAATTAAACTAAGAGGTGAGTTGAACAGCTACAGGTTTCTTTGTACACGATCCAAAAGGTGAGTCTTAGTGCTCAGCAGCACCAGTTTACCCATTGGCCTTCCTGGTCTCGCAGGTAAGATTCACAGTCTGAAAGCTCACTCGTATTGGGCTCTACTTGGCTGCATCTGTAGGGCCAGAAGAGGTGCATAATTTTGCTACTTCAAAGAGTATTCATGTCTAAACTTAACTTCTAGTGTCCATCCAACTTGTTAACTATTTTGTATTCTGCAACCATGAGATGCAGAGGGGAGAGCAACTTCTCAGCACTGATCCTTTATGTACTTCCTGCAGGGCTTTTGCTGCAGTGTTCCTTTGGCATGAGAGTTTTTGTTCTGACCTTAAAGCCAGAAGCTGGTGCTGCTCTGCAGGACTGTGGCGAGAAGCCGAGACTGTTTTTGTGGGGCTGGGAAGCTCCGGGAGGGCAGTTCTGGGCTTCCACAGCTCAGTGGCTGAGAAACGTGCTCCTTTCCGACAACCACATCAGAACTTTTCCTTTTCATCTTTGCTAAATGAAAAGCCCTAGCCTCCTCCCAGTTTCAGGCAGTCTTTGGCACACTGGACTGCTTTTTATTTGTGGTTTTATGCTGGTTCTAACTGGGGCGCTCTTTATTGCTCTGTGGTTCTAGCAATCAAATTTCAGCTTGTTCTGTTGGCAAATGCTTGAGGCACAACAGAAATTTCCTGTATCTGTGAACAGCAGTATGTTGCTTTCCTTTATTTCTTAAACCTTTGGGATGATTTGCCAGATCTCGAAACTTGAATGGTTCACATGTCCACTCTGTATGTATATGTTGATTCATTTTATCTTTTTGCTTGCCATAAATAATTTTTCTGTGTATCTAGCACCACTTAGCAATGTTTTGGTTTAAGCTTTCTTTGTTCTTAAAGGCGAAGCTATAAAGCCCACTTCCAAACTGTGAGGTAGGGAAGGATGATGATCAAAGAAAATGTGAAACTGTAAAGATGTCAGTGAGATAAAGGCTGTACATGCATTCATGTTAGTGAGGAAAGTATTGCAGGATATACTACTTCTTTCCTGTTGGGTCCACACTCTAAGTCAGAAAACATGGTAACATCCGTGATGTCCTTTGTTCTCAAGTAAAAAATTTAGAACTTCACTGTATATCTGCTGATATAGAAATGAATGAATATTTTCTGACTTACTGACTGGGACCTTGTTAGGTCCTCAGTCTGGAAAGATTTCTACACTTGCATGTACCACACTGCTGCATTAAGTCAGGAGGGGTTTCTCATGGTAAGGAGAGATGTGCAAGTGCAGTGTTGTCTGCAGGAACAGCACTTGGGAAGGAAATTGCTGTGTGCATCTTTGCAAGTTCACCAGAACAGTGTTCGGTACAGGGAATCACAAAAGTATTTTTTGTCAGCAAAATGTTGTAACGCTGTGTACTTCTGTGCTGTTGGATAACTCCACCTCTCACAGAATGGCTGGAGTAAGCAGTGGCATTTTTAAAAGATATGTAGGATGTGGATCTTATTTGAGGATCAGTAAGGGTTGATGTTTTTATAGCTATTTGCAGATTTTGCAAACTGTATCTTGCAGGATTGGGGTAAGATTGTGAAATTGCTTAGAAAGGATATGCTCGAAGTAAACAGCACAACACACTTGGGTTACACACATTAATAGAAATACTTAACTGATTGAAAAGACCTCTGCGTTGTGTAATAGTAATAATACGTTACATTCCAAGATCCCAAGGCGTGTTACGGTCATTAATTAACTAGGAACAATAACTTCCTTTGATGACAAGTAGTGTTTCCTCCTGATGAGGCACAGAGGATTAGATGCCTATCTGAAAGCAAAAACATACTGTTCTTAAAAGATACTTTTAAAAGTGCCTAGTTTTTTTCCTTTTCTATTCTCTTTCGTTTATGAGTGTATATCACATCACCTTTGTGTTTGCTTAGTTGCATCCTACTCTTCCTCTGCCTTGGTGATAGCAGAGGAATAAAGAGCTTTGCTAATTGGGTAGAAAAATATTCTGCTGGTGTGGATGGAAATTCAGTATAGTGTTGTTTTAATGAAAAATTGAAAGCAGACACTATTCTAAAGAGAGAATTTTCATGGGAAACACTTTTTTGTCTTCTTATAAGAATAGTTAAAAAGTTCTTTTTTAATATGTATCTATGTCTTTATTAGCATATAGTGGCTTTTAGCCTAAACAAAGGATGTCAACTGAAGTAGGAGAAGAAAATGCAGCATTAGAAAACCCAACCGACGAAGGTTTTGTTGAGAAGGGATAGATGATAACCTTTCTTCCAGCATACTGCTGTGCTGTCTTTTGTCCCGTATGCCACCAAATCTAGTCCTTCTTCCTATGCAGCTTAAAGTTTAGCTAAACAGACAAAATGTTGTGTGTTGGATGTAGGTGTTCAGTTCTCATGATAATGTGGGCTGGTCTCAAAGCAGAAAGGGGTCAACACTGTGCAGCAAGAGGAAACCCACTGCAGTTTCCCATTCCCTCCTCTCTGCACAGGACAGATGGTTCTCATGATTTACTTATTATTAATAGCCCTTCATGGGATGCTGAAGGAATGTTCCAGCTGAGGAAAGCCAGTGTAGTAACACCACGAATCAGTGTGCCAGACTGATTCTTTCGCTTCCCAGGAAAAAAAAAAAAAAAATGCAATCAGTAAGTTGTTCTGGTTTAGACTGGATAAAACAATGGCTGCTCCTGGGGCTGATAAAGTTTGGAGGCCCCTTTAATAAGGCCTGTTTGAAAATCTGTTTTTTCAAATTATGTCCAAATACTCCCTGTGAGCTCCCAGTCCCACCCTTCTCTCCGGTGCTGAGCCCTACGCAGTTATGCAATGTGGCTTGCGAAGGCTGCTTGGACACCATTCCTAGGAGACATCAACCTGGATGTCAGAGGGCCAGGGCGGTGTTGCTTTTCACGTTCTTGTAGCTGTTTGTGAATAAATCACTCTGAAAATTGCCTGTTCTGTGAGGGATTAATAGGAAGGAGTAGTTGTTGTTGCTGGTTTGTTTTTTTTTTTTCTTTTTTTTTTTAATTCTCCTTCCCTGCTGCCTCCTCCCCCTCCCCCCCTCCCTTCAGAACCAATCAGTAAGCTCTCCTTTTGACGCAGGATTTAATGAGAATTGGCAATTGAAATGGGTTGGTCTTAATAAGGGATGCCTTTGCTAAATAGGCTGTTGCCAACTAAGTTGTTCATCCAAGGAAAAATGAGTGAAGTACTAGAATACATTGAGTGATCCATCTCACATCAAACTGATGTTAACACATACTAACAAAGGAATTAAATTTGTAAAGCCTAGTTACTAGCTACTGATGTACATAGTTAGCTTAGTAAAAACAAAGACCGAAACACTCCTACTCCAGAAAAACAAATAAACTTCAGTGCTCTCCTCCTCGCAATCAGGAATTAATTTAGTTGACTGTAACTTTGTGAGGAAGTCTGAAGTCAGGTCCAAAGCTAAGATGTTGATCTTAAAAGCACTTACAGAAGTTACATTACGTTTTCAGCTCTTTTCAAAGCTCTTTGTAGGGAGCAGGCAGTTTATTTAGGTCCTGTATATCTCCCTTCTCTAGAAAGTTGAGTTGGTTAATGATCCCCTCCTCACCGGTGTTTTCCTCTCCTTTGTGGCACTTCCTGTATTTGACGAGCCAAATTCCAGCAGAGATAGAAGAGATGTCTATTCTGAACCTCTCTGGTTTTCACTCATGTCTGTTGTCTCTCAACCTTTGGCCATGCTTCACTGTGAAGAGCTTGGCTTCATTTTGTGCATACCCCCCTTGTAGGTACAGGCAGGCTGCTGTTAGGATCCCCAAATCCATCTCATCCCCAGGCTGAACCAGCCCAGATCCCTCAGTGTCTGCTCACCAGGCAAGTGTTCCAGCCCCTGACCATCTTGGTGTCCCTCTGCCAAACTTGTGACACTTTATCAATCTCTTTATTCAATTGGGTGGCAACAGAACTGGACACAGTCTCCCAGATACGGTCTAACAGGTGCTGAGCAGAGGGGACGATCCCTCTGTTCCCAGGAGCTGCTGTCCGTGTCCCATTGATACAGCCCAGGAGGCCACGGGCCGCCTCTGCTGCCAGGGCACTGCTGGTGGTGCCCAGCTCGCTGCCCCCCAGGCCCCGGGGCCTTTCGGCAGAGCTGCTCCCCAGGCAGGCAGGGCCCAGCCTGGGGCTGCCGGGGCTCGTCCTGCCGGGGCAGGGCTCTGCCTTCGGCCCTGCTGAATGTCACTGGGCTCCCGGTGGCCCCTTCCCTCGGCCTCTCTGGGTCCCTGTGGGTGGCAGCCGGTGCCCTCAAGTGTGCTGAACCGTCTTCTCCCCTTCTGCTCCTCCACAAAGTTGTGTCGTCTGCAAACTTGATAATGCTCTCCGTAATTTCCTTCAGGTGATGCATAAAGTGATATCACTCCTGTCAGTTCTCCCCAGTTGCGAGAGAGAGTTAGCCCTTCCTTTAGGGAATCTGAAATAAACTGTATCCCAAGCTTTCATGAACACAGTAGGGAAAGAGGCAGAGTGGATTTGAAATATGCCTTTAAAATTAGTAATTTTTCCTCTTTTTTTTTTTTTTACAGTGGGCAAGATGTCTGGGGTGAGATTCACAGGGGTGTTGAAGGGCTTTGTAAATAGCTCTATAGACATTACTGGGCTCTCCACAAAGGGCTTGCTCTTAGCGTGCCATGGGTGTTTCTGTCATCTGAAGGTGGTGTTGTATTTTTGTCTGAAGTACCTGTTATCCTTAAAGTGAGTTGTTCTTTTTATATTCTAAGTGGTTTCCCAGGAGCTTTCTAGTTCCCTTTCTATCTTAGTGATCTCTGTGTCTTCAGCATTGAAATATTAAGCACCATCATAATTTTCGTGGCTTTCTCTTTAGTCACGACAGTTAAATCTGTTCCCCATCATAAATGCTTGCTTTGCATGTGAGAGACTAGAACCTGCTGAACTCCCTGAAGTCGTTCTGTGACTTGCCCTTTAGCATGTAGCTTGCTCTTTTGGGTGATTCGACAGAAGGAGCTGAGTCATTACCTACTACTGTTTTCTCATGTAGCTATTTCCTGACTTTCTGTGTGCTTCTTTTAAGCTGCCTATTTTTACTTTTCATCTTTGAAATCCTCATTTTCCACCACTTCTCTTTTCCTTACCCAATAAAGGCTCTGCCTCCTTTCTCATTTTCTGCCAAAAGATGTTTCTACCCTTTTCCTACGGCCTCTTGCTATCTGAAAACTTTCCCTCACTGGTTATCTCCATGCATACTTACATGCTTATTTTACGTGTTTGCTGATTTGTCCTTTCCATCGCAGGGGTCCTACTCAAGTACATAATCTATTATCCTCTTTTCCCAATAACACCCTGTCTTGTAATGACAATGACTGAGAGTTGAAAGGTTAGAATTGCAGAGAAATGAGACAAGTTATTTGGTCAAAAGGCAGACACCATCATGAAGATGATGTTTGTAAAGTTTCCACATGTGGAGATTTAAAATATTATTTTTCTCCCATTTAATTTACTCTATGTCTTTTTAGTTAAACACTATTTTTAAAAAGTGATTTTAGATTTCTAAATACTTACTAGGTATGGGAGTGATACAATCTTTTTGGTTTCAAACTTTAAAAGATGATTGCTTGGGTCTTTTGCCTGGAAAGAAGTTTTATGTGCAAGTTTGGGGAATTTTAGTAATTATATTAATGTTTGCTTTCTTTCCTCTTGTGTTCTTGAGAATGAGGAATCTGTGAACAGATGAATTTAGGAGCTTGAAAAAAGGGTAGGTGAACTCAAATGAAGGGCCGACACAAAATGAGAGTCAACACCAAAGGGAGGGAGCACTTAGCAGCTCTTGCTGATGTTAATCCGGGTTCATAGACTCAGGGAAAACTGTTTGGCATCAATGTGTGTTTTGTTTGTTGCTGGGGTGCTGTCATCCTTCCAAAATCCTTTACCTAAGCCTAGACTTAAATGCAAAGAGTTTGGGTTCTTATTCTTGACTCCTGAATCTTAAATGCAAGCGTGAAGTGTCTTCAGGAGTCACCAGTCTTAATTTTCCAGATGCATACCGTAATTGGTTGGGCTTGTTGTTGTCCTCTTCTTTGGGTGTATGCAGCTGACTGATTCTACAGAATTTTGGTGCTTTCCAGGTAATCACACTGACATTTATCCAGAGCTGTGAGTTTTAAATTGGACTATTTAAAGTGAACATCTTCCTATAAATTTTTGATTGACTAGTTGAAGTATTTAAAATCTGTTTTGAAATAAAGGCCCCAGATATTTATATGATTGGTGATAGGTTAAAGACAGCTGTAAGGCATAAATTTGCTGGTTATGGGTTGTCTGCATTGATTTCAACTGAAATTATTATGCTGATGTGGGAGAGCAGACATATATCTAAGTGGAGTATGCCATAACAGTTTTGTGATGTAATGGAGCAGTTCCGTAAAACTGTCTTCGGTGCTCTGAAGGGACGAGAACTGTGTTGTCAAATAATGGAATAAATGTGCTATTCTTTATCCTATCCTGGTTTCTCACTGAAGTAAATTTCTGAAGTATATTCTTAGATTCTTTTGGGATGGAAAATTCTTCCATTCTCCTGCATTATGAATAACAGATAACTTGGAAGCCTACTTTAAAAAAAAAAAAATGTATATATATATACCTAGACTTGTTCTATCAGTTCCTTTTCCTGGCATTTAAGGACATTGCTCCATTCTTTCTTGATCATGGTCTTACTGTGACACCTTTGCACCTTCAGCTCTTTGCAGCTCTTCGTGTTTCAGAATGCCTGTTACTTTGTTTTTCCATAACGTGTAGAAACAGTTGCTGTGAGATGCACTCAGCTGCACACGTTTTTCTTCTGTGATGCATTGCCTGTTGACTCAGTTTGACTTGAAACTCAAGGTGTCGTGAGAGTTTGTGACCAATTATGTGTTGCTCCACTTGTGCTTTCTGAAGATAAACCTTTTCTCTTAGAAAAATCAACAGAAATAATGATTTCAAAGACAGCAGATTCAGGCAGAAGATCAAAAGTGTTCAGGAATACTCAAGCAATCAAGGACTGCTGCAGTTACTCGTGGTTTACCTTTAGCAGAGTTTAAGTGCCTTGCACGTAAGGCAGAAGTTTTGTTGGGGATGAAGTCCAAGAGACCCAAATCATGTTTCTTGTTCCTCCCATCTCAGAAATAGATATTCCTCCCCTCTCTGCCCTATTGTAACCAAGTGAGCAACAAGCATGGGCATGCCTATTGGTCTTACTTGTGCTTAAGTCCATGTTATCCTCATCTGCAAACTACTTGGTCTTTAGTTAAGCACAAAAGCACAGTATGGAAGAAGATCTGAACTTCGGCATGGTCTCCTTGCTTCCTCACCCCCCGGTTAGGCAGACTGATAGAGCAAATTGATGGCCCATCTGAGCCTCGCATTTTGCACCCATATGTAATTCTAGTGTTGGATGTGTAGCAGTAACAGATGCTGAGCAAACAAATAAGCGCGACTCCTTCCTGTGAAAGCCTGATGATGCGTGTTCAAAGGCATTGTGAAATTTGTGGTTGTGCAGATCCGTGTCAGCGAGGCTACTGCAGCTCAGCCTTGTCTCCACTAATGGACAGAAGCACTGTAAGTAGACATCAATTCCTGTAATGTTAACCCTTCCTTTAGAGCAGTTGTTAGTAATTCTAGCTAAATCTTTGAAATGTGTACTACTGAGTGTTCTACCTCCCTAGCAGCAGATTTATTTTTAAATAATAGTGTTACTCATGATTTTATCTAGTAAACTAAATCCTGAAAACATTTAACTTTATACTAAGGAACAAAGTAGCTTAAAGAGCCTCCATACGACATATTTTCTAGAATGTTTTTTCCCCCTGTACTCTAACCTAATGGGGCAGGGGGGGAAGATTCGAAGGCTCAGCTTGGCTTGAAGTGCATCTTACACTGCTGTGAGTTATTCCTAAATTGCTATATATACATGTTCATTTGATCCCTGTCTGCTTGACTTAATTAAAACACTGGGAATGTTTGTTCAGTAGATAAGAACATTTCTGGGGGTTATTCAAATTAGAAAGTACTCTGCTTACTGTCATTAAATATCTTTCCCCCATGCCTCTTTCTCTACTCCTCACAGTATGTAGCAATAAGTGATATATGACTATAAAATAATAAGTTAGATCACAGATGGTTGAAAATCAAACCTTTAAATGAACACTGAATCTCTTCACTGATCATGTTGAATGTTTTAGTGTGAGGTGTTTCTTTTTGGTTTTTGTTCCATTTTACATACAGTTTTCATCTCTTCACTTTTTTAATAGCAGCCATGACTATATGTCGTGATGGCTTCTTTTCCTGTTTTCCTGTGGTAGTATTTGCAGCAAGAGCTGATGGTGATCATGCAGAGGTGCCTTCACAAATATCAGGCACGCAGTAGCTGTCTCATGGGCTGTTTTAGCCATCCAGTTTGCCAGGAGCCATTCTGCTTCTGTGAGGTGCTACATGTTTTACAATGAGGGTGTTAAAACACTGGCACAGGTTGTCCAGGGAAGTGATAGATGCCCCATCCCTGGAGACATTCAAGGCCATGCTGGATGGGGCTCTGAGCAAACTGATATATCAGTAGTTGAAGATGTCCCTGCTCATTGCAGTGGGGTTGGACTAGATGGCCTTTGAAGGTTGCTTCCAACCCAAACTGTTCTATGATTCTATGTTTTGAGGATTCTGTGTTTCATGTTTCTAATAGGATCCATGAGAGAGATTTAAAATCTTTATTTGCAAACACAACCATCTTGCTTGCCACTCCTTTCTACAATTTTCCGAAGATTCAAATTGTGTGTAAACCTGACTAATGTGTAATGAGCCCAGTGCATAATCTAATTCCTCATTGAATTGGTATTTTTTGCCTTGCCTTCTCAACTACTCTTGCCTTTTTAACAACATCAAGACTTTGGCTCTAGGGAGGTTATGACTTCTATCTCTTTTATCAGAAACTTTGGATCTTGAATGAGCACAACAATTTTTTTTGAAAGGGAAGTCATGTGAGCTGAAATGACAATGACAAAAGCCGTTCTCTACTACCCAACTAACCAGAACAGCATATTTGCTTTTTTGAGTTAACATTAGCTCTCCAGGCGATCGTGAGAACATTTGCTTAAGCTTATAGCTAAGGATGTTTACAGGTTCTTGCAAGATCAAGGTCTTGGTGGTGCACTCATGCTGCAGGGCAGATGATGAGGTGTCTGTTGTCATGCTGAATAAGGGAATTCATTTCACTTCATTTTAGCTTTGGTGAAATTGCGGAATGTCTAAAACCATATTTCAATATAGTAATAGCCATTGGAACAGGCTAAATAATGTTAAAATAGTTGATCGAGTATTTTGATTGTTGTATATTACCATTTGCTTTTCAGAGTATATTTTTTATTTTTTTTCCATCCCCTCTATTTGAAACATTCAGCAAGTGTTTGTATTTTTCTTTTTCTCAGATTTTAGTATTGCAACTGTGGATTTTTTTTTGTCTTTTAGAGATGAATGGCTTGATGTTTTACCTGTCCCTGTAAGACATCCAGTTGCTCAACCTATGTGAAGAAAAGCATTTAATGTATCCTTATCACCACATGAATATCAAGTGTAAAGGGAAAAGACTGCTGTATCATTTTCTTTCATTTTTCTAGTTGTTATTTTTTAAATTTAATTGGAAAGAAACAGATTGGAAGGGCTTCATACATGTCATAAGTGATCCTTTGTTTCAAGAGGTTAATAGGGTTATGGAAATGCCTGCTTACAAAATATGCAGGGCCTAGTGACCAAATATTTAAGGTTTCTACCATTGATTTCATACCTGGTGGCTTGGCATAGACTAGAGGCTACCATTTAATTTGTTGATGTGAGTTTTATGAATTCAGAGCTAATTTGTAAAAATCCACTGTTCTTACCAAGGTTGGTGTCTAAAATGTTTCATAAACTAGATTTATTTTTTTTTTTCTGGAAGGCATGTTTTCATTAAGCTATACTGTCTATTGAAAAGCATTTCAACAGCAAGGAAATACAGATTTGTTCCCAGTAGGCAGAACCTGGGGGATGTATGTCAGCGTTTTCCATTATTTTTCTCTTTGTCATGTTCAACATCAGTAAGTGTACATGATCTGGTCCCTCAACTGGGTTCCTCAGGTCTTCGCAGAGTTGGCGATGTGCCCCTCACTTTTGCAGCTTGGTCCATACTATAAGATCACCATTGTTTGGTGCATTATTTAATGTTCTCCAGTAATATTGGCTCCCTTGAGAAAGATTTGAGAAGAGCTAGATTTCACATATCCCCCCACACACATACTTACAGTGTTTTGACAAACAGAGACAAGAGGTTTGGAGTGATTAATTAGGTGTTGATGTAAGAGAATTATCTCCTAAAAATTTCATTGTTGCTTTGTAGTGTTTATGGAAAGCTAAGTGTAAGTAGTGGTTGTCATGTGCTACTTCATGGATAATTTCTGTTGGATCTCTTAATTTAACAAATGCACAGGGCTACAAGATGCTGTAGGAAAAAATAACAATACTGTATTATTTGGAGGATAGTATGTGATATTTACTCAAATCTGGCTCTATGGAGTATAATTCAGGCCATCACTTCCTCATTTGCTGGACAACTTCAGCTTTCTCCCTATGTATTTGCTGAAAAATAACTGCCATTGTTTTAATTACACCACGCACTCCCCCCCCCCAAAAAAAAAAAAAAAAAGAAAAAGATATTATTTTCTTGAAAGTACAATAATTATCATTGCATCGTCTGGGAGTGCTAAAATACATTGCCCTACCTCACAAGAAATTGTTAACAGGGAGAGATTATACCAGGTAATCTCACCTATGGATGAGGGAAAACGCAAAGCTTTCTTCTTGTGCTTCAAGCTTGACCTACGCGTAATGTGACAGTTGCTCAAAAGACAGGGTGCTCTCGATTGCCTGTGTAGTCCTCAAAAATTTTTCTGCATTGGAGTGGCCAACCAGATTTGGTCAGTGAGCACTAAACATGGGTGGCACATGTGCAGGACATCCTGGCACACAACCAGGATGGCCTTGTATCAGGCTGTTCAGCCAGCCAGTCACCATCAAAAAAACCTCCTGTATTAAGTGAGAAGAATAGTTTGCTGATATTTAAATGGTGCGTTTATGTAGTGGAAGTTTCTAAGGGTCTTTTGTGGAAATGATATGCAGGACCCAGCAGGATAACCAGCACTGAGCAATGTGGATCGATGTAGCAGCCTCTGTGTCTGGTAAGGACTTTCAGCTGCCTCATTTCTCAGCTTTTCCTCGTTCTGAATGTTGCATGCACTCATGCTTTCATCCTTGTATTTTTCCTGTTCAGTCATTTCTACATACAGCTGTGTGCATTGGATAATACCACATTGTTTCCGATCGCTTTATTTTCACTGAAGATTTTCTTTTTTCTTGGTTTGAACTGTGTTTCAAAACTGCAAGGCTGTGTAATACCATTGATGAAGTTGAATAATTGGAGAGGAGGAGGACGGGGAAGGAGGAGAGCTGTACAGGTGTAGATATACAGGAAGATTACTCTAGAAAGCAAGCACTGCAGAGGAGTTTGCTTGTGTAGCAGAAGTGCTGAGGTTATGTGGAGAGCAGAGGAGGCAGCCAGCTTGAGATGAGTGCAAGTTTGCAGCAGGGGAATAGAAAGAGAGCAGATCTACGAAGTATGTTGGATGACATCCATAGAGAGCTTTACAAACCAAGAAAGATATTACTTATTCTGGGTCAGGTTTCTTTCCACGCAGATGTTGTGTTAGCTCTTGCATTGTCATTATCTTGGACCTCTTCAGTGTGACTAATATTGCACAAATTTCAGATCTTCTTTTCTTCTCCATGCATTCTCAAATGCAAAGAATAAGCCTTGAAAAGCTTTCGGTATTGCTTGTCCTTCCACTACCCTTAAGTAAAGTTTTGAAATAACTTCCTCTACTGGATTTTAAAAGATTAAATAGGGAGTGAATTACCTTTCATTTACAAATCAAAACTAACTTACATGCTTTGCAGTTCCAAGTACAGAACTGTAAAAAATCCAAGTATTTTTTCTGCTCCTTCGTATGATAAGAAGAAGGAAAGTGATTTCTGAGCTTCCTTGCTGTTTGTCTGTGATCACTGCTTTAACTAAGCTATGGGTTAAAGGGACTATGGCTGGGAAGAGGCTGTGGACGTGACTGTATAAACTCTGTGATAATGCCTCATAAATGCCAGCTCTGTGAAGACACCCAAATGTTTCTGTTTCCTTTGAAAAACATAGTCTGGTTCATCTTGGTTCGTGTTCCGTTCCTGTGTTTCTCTGTCGTTCCTTTCTCTCCTAGCAACAGCTAATTTGGGAAGTGGCTTTTGATGCTGTGTGGTATTTAGACAATGTGTATCCAATGCCATGATCAAACCTGGCTTAGTGTAACTAGACAGAGTTGCAAGCATATGGTAATGTCCTTAAAGAATTAAACTGAAGCCTTAGGGACTGCGCAAAGAGTCTTTCCAGAAGAGCACGGATCTGTCAACAGAATTGCAGCCCATATGTAATTCTTACAAATCTGTGAGTGGGAAATACCAATGCTTATTAGACCATGCATTAAATATCATTGAACAGATGTTCGGAGAGCCTTTCATTCATAGTGCTGTTAGCAATGAATGAGGTATTATGCTCCCATTCTACATTCTTAAGTGAAGTGTAAAGGTATGTTTGAAAAGGAGAAATAGTGTAAAGCGCACCCTGCTGCAATTCATGCTCCAAGACAGTTTTTTGTTCTCCAGTATCTAAAATTAATTACACTGAAAATAAGTATTTAACAATACAGTCTCAAGTTGCACAGAATATAAAATTATACAGTGAGTATTGTTTGTTTGTTTTCAATAAAATATATATAAATCTCTCATGTGGCAGAGAGGATTTTTCAGAAACAACAGTTTTGAGATCTAGCCTTACCATTTCCATAGGGCCATATTATCTTTGTTCTCAGGGTTCCTTCAGTATATGTTTGTTTTAATCACGTTGCTTTTAAAGAGTTTAGAAGGTTGCAGAGAATATTAAGTGTGATATTTTCCTAAATCCTATCTGGAAAACTTCTACTAGTCTCCTCCACTTTCTTTTCCTCTCATTTCTCTCCTTGTTTTGCATTAATGTCAATTACTTTATGAAGTTTCTTGTCTCTCTCTCTCTCTCTACTGATTATAGAGGATTCTTGGCTGTCTGACTTAATCTAATTCCGAGGCTTAGTTAGCTCAACTTGTGTGAAAGGATGTCACTTGAGGTTCCTGTTAAAGGTTACACAGGAGGACGGTGGTTTTCCCATGGGACACTTGCAGGCACAGTGCACTGACAAAAACCCAGGTGCATGCATCTCACACTTCAGCCTATTTGTAGCGTTGTTGACCTTACGATGTACAGATAAATGAATTGTGTCATGTGTGAGCTTCTTGGTCTCTCAACTACGGTGGTCTGAGTTTAACAAGAAAAAATAATGTTTAGTTTAAAAAAAAAAGGGGGGGGGGAAGGCAAAAGTGTCTTGGAAAGTAGCACAAAACAGCATTCTTGAGAACTACATCCAGACTCCCAGGCTTGGGAAAAGATCTCCCCAGAGGCTAGAGCCTGCCATATCTGCCTGTCAGAGAGCTCTTGCACCATCCTCTTAGATGTCTGATACCAGCTGGGTGAGAGACACTGAACTAAAATGCTAATGAACCATTCCGTGTCGAGCCCTTGCCAGAACTGTGGCTTGCATGGTTGACTTGCATGCTATGTTTTTTATCTAAGTCACAAAGACTTGTGATATCCCTTTGTAAATGATTATGGTTGTGCTTATTCTTGTTTTCTCTTTGAAAGAAAAGTATAAGAAAACAACTCACTAAGTTGACTGTGCGTTGGGTGGAATTGGACCAGATGACTTCCAAAGGTCCCTTCTGACCTAAGTTATTCTATGATTATAAAATATTTTAATTAAGGATTCTCATTGTCTTTTGAGCTTCCCTCTCTGTAGTTTCCCCATGCAGCACTTTTGTATGAAGCCGTTTTGGAATACAAGATGAGCTGTCTTTTCACGTTCCTCTGATTTTTGTACGTTGGCATCATGAGCCGTGTGTGTGCATAGTTCTGGGAGTCAAGTCTTTTAGACTCCCGTGTCATCTTAGTAGCGTTTACTGACTTGTGCAAAGAAAAGTACGATCAATGGAGTAGCACATCCCTTCTGTCACCCCGTCAAACAAACCGATTTCTGTGTTCTGTAAAATAGATCTGTAGCTCAAAGTAGGAGATTCTCAGGAGCTTCCTGAATTCTGCTTCTGTGCTTCTATGTTCAATATTTCATACTATATTCTGTGACACAGAAGTGCTCATTACCACCAAGTGGCATGTTCATTATGAAAGCGACTTCCTAATGGGGAGCAAAGACTCAAGAAAAGTCAGAGGGCTAACGTGATTCAAATAGTTTCACCCAAAGAATTAAAGATGACAAGAGGAAGAATTCTAGAAATATCAATCTAAGCTAGTTAAAGAATTTGTCGGACCTTATTTCAGAACAGAATTCGTCATCTGTGTTTAGATGTTAAATTATGTTTCAATTTAAAAAAAAAAATAAAATATGCTAACAAAAAAAAATACATTAAAAACTTTATTTTGTGATACATCTACTCTTGGGTTTAATTTCAAATGTTGCTGTTTCTTGGCCTAGGGTGATTTCTGCTCCCTCCCTTCTTCATTTTAACTGAGCCGCCAAGCCAGAGAATTTCATTACTCTTTTAGCTCTGCTTTCGAGCTCTTAACATGCTTATGTTAACCGTATAATTGGACATTTCAGAGTGCCAAGCAGATTAATTCATTACTAAGACTATTACCCTGTTTCACCAATGAATTACATCAAACTTAGAGTTCTGAAATCATGTGCTGTTTCCTGAGACCATGTTTCATTTGAAGCCGGGAAAAAATACACTAAATTGGGAAGGAAAGTGGGAATCACGAGGACAGGAGAGCAGGCTGACAACCATCTGGATCATCTTGCTTTCAGTGGATACTGGATAGTCATCTTAAAATCTTAGGTCTGGAAAGGACATATGGTGTGATCTGTTCCAATTCTTCCCTATCATGGTCAAGCATGTTACGCATTCCTCCTCATAAACAAAACAAGTTTCTAATTCCAGACTTACTGAAAAAGCATGGAACTCTGCAGGCATTGCAATGCTTGCAGTGTTTGCTGGACACTTTCTTTGAAACTTTGTTTCTTTTTGCTTCAATAAGAGTTTTTATCTGGCAATGGTTAGTCCTTATCTTTTCATCTGTGTATGGTTAATTCTTTGGTGGGAGGTACTCATCAGGCTATGTGTTAAATTCCACTAATTTGTCTTATGCCAACAGAAATTACTATGGTGTGTCTGTTTGTTATTATTTAAGAGTAATTGCTTTTTTTTAAGGTCTGTTTTATGTTCTTTCTGTTGCAAATTCAATGGAAAGAATGTCTCGGGGGCAAAGGGAAAACATGTCAAATACCAGGAATCACAGAGCATGCGGTCTCAGATTGTGACACTGGTGGTCTCAAACGTGACTAACGGCTTTTTGCTTTTATTTTGGTAAAACCATTAAAAAGCCAGCCGTGTTCTAAAACGACACCAAAAGATGGCAGCTGACCAGGTTGTCCTTGAAATGCATGAATGGGCTGGTGGGGGTTTCGGCCGTCGGCCTCTGTCCGGACGATGAGAGCGCGACCCTGTGCCAGGCTCCGCCGAGTCCCCAGGGCGCCAAAGCCTTGAGGACTGAAATTAAACAACCCAAGTAGACGTAACGAAGAGAGCTTGAAAATCTTCCCTAGGAGTTTTCAAATGGCTCGCGTGCTGGTCCAAATGTGCTGTTGATGCAATGTTATTGGAACTGGGAATTTTGTACCTTCAGAGGGTTGCTGCCACTGCTTGTAAAGCATGTGTGTTGGATGAAGCGGGCTGATGATGAAGGTCCGCAGCCTTTTCACGCTGCTTGGAATGACTGAACCCAGTTCTACCTGGGTGGAGCTGTGCTGTATCAAACTTTATTTTTAAATGTGGAATGTCCTTAGTAAATAATTTCATCCTAAGGTTGACAGACAAAGATGAAAAAGAAAAATTCATCTGTAACGTTCCAGTGATGGTAATGGTTTGTGTCTGTTCACTGACTCAAAGAGTTAGCTGAGGTTGAATCCAATACACATTTTACTGTTTGCCTCTTAACTGCCTTGTTCTGCCTGTTTTTAGATTTCCCCTAGATTCCTCTTCAAGACAAAGACTGTTTCTTAGTACTTGTCTTCATAAAAAGAATTTCATCTTTGTTCACGAGCTCTAGACTCTATCTAATTCCTCACAGTCCCATTGAAATACACATTTTTTTTGCAGTATGTCTAAAATTGCTATTGATCTGACAAGCCGATTTTTGTCCGAGGACAAATCATATTCCGTTTTGAAGAATAATGTTATCGATTAGATAAGCAGTTGTTTGTGAGTATATGTGCTATACATTTATCCAGTCTCCATTCTCAGCATTTCAGTTGTAAATTGTTGGGTTTTTATTTGCAAATGGAGTTCATTTAACTTGCAAAGGTAGCAGATGCATTTAAGATGGATCTGTGTGTTTGAAAGAGATCCCAACATGGATGGAGGAGTAGCTATGGTGATCTAAGGATGTAAAAGGACTTGTGTGTCCTAGAAAGAGCCCAGCTTGTAGGCTTGCTTGTTTCTTTATTGAACACCTGAACTGCATCAGATCATCCAGTTTAAAAAGTGTGTATCATTTCCTACCTTTATTTCTGGAACACCATGGAAATGGTGTTCTTCTGAAAGTTGATGTGTGTCAGAAAAGCAGTTTTGAAACCTCTTCTGGTACCTTGTGGTATGAAGAATACTTTAAAAAGTTAGCTAGTTCTTACGTTTGCATGTCTGACTTACTGTCTTGTGTTTTTAAAAAGGAGAAAAAGAAAAATGAGGAGACCTATTTCTGACGTCTGTGGGCTGAACTCGGGGAATGTTTGAACTGAGCACAGTAATGTGAGCCTTAATTTTGTAGCCAACACCTTCATCAATTCAGAATACGCACATACGGAACTGTTATCCTGTGTGCTGTCTGTGCAGTTCTGATATAACTGTTTTAATGGAAAGCAAGTTGTTCACTTCACCCTTGATCCTGAAAGGGCTCTGGATAACATCAAATTTGCTTGTATCTTCTGGCACACTTGTTAGTGAATCTTCCGAATCTAGCTACTGCTGCTCTGGTGTGTAAATGCAGTAATCCATTTTACGAAGTAATGATGTGTGTCCACATACTAGAGAACAGAACTGAGCTCAGACTTGGCACTGAGCCCTGATTTTACTCACTTTTGTTCCCCTCATCCCACCTGATCTTGTCTCTTCCAGGACTTCACCTAGTGGTGCTTTGGGGTTTCTCTGTTCTGGGACTACTTGATCACCTGGTTTTGGCAGGTTTATACACAATTATTTGCATGGTTCTGAGTAAACACTGAGGCTATTTTCCCTAGCCTTTGTTCCTGAGAAGTGTTTGGTGGAGGATTGGTTTAAAAAAAAAAAAGTTTTGACTGATATTCATGGTAATCCTTAAAAATTTCTAGGTTTTAATTTGGGGCCAAATGTGAGCACATCGTGTATTTATTTTTTGGCTAGCAGGGCAAGGTGTGTGTTTGTAAAAGGCTTCAGATTACAGAGAGGCTGCGTGGACCACTGGCTTCAGCACATGGAACTGCTTAACAGATAGTCACCGCTGCTCTGCCTTCCTCCTTAAAAGGTTATTGCCTACTAATGGCCAGCATTTAGATAGTGATATTTTAAATCTCTTGTGTAAAGATGAGAAGTAGTACAGCAGATATGATAATCTGTGCCACCTTCCTCCACCCTTCTGCAATAATGTTGATTGTAAAACCAAAAAGCTATTCATTGATAAAATCTTTCCCAAGCACGGGTCAGTTGTCCATTTCCTGAGCCACACATAGCTCTGTTGAGAATACTGTTTTTCTCAGGAACAATCCTTCCTTTCTGTAATCTCTGTTCTATTTTCCATATGCTGTCCCTGGATTATTTCCAGGGAAGAAAAGAAACCATCAAAAAAACTCTGACCAAACCAAAACCACCAAATCTCACGCCAGCTTCAGTACTGTTGAAGCATCTGTTCTCAGACTCATATGTAAGTACCTTTATAAGGGGTGATTGACATACAGTTTCTGTACACTCACATGTCAACGCTCCGGTTTCTTCCTCTTGTAAACCATTTTAGATTTGCAGTAGCTTTAGAGTCAGCTGGCTTGATTAAGGACAACAGAATTTGGTCTTGGCTTGTGCATCTGTAACTTTTAATCTTGAAACATATTTTAGTCATTTTAGAGTGTAGTCTTGCAAACAAATACTTTTTTACTTCCATCACTTACAGGTTTTATTTGAACTAAATTCTGCTAGAACAAATAAATGTGAACAATACTTCTGCATAATGCTTTGTATCTTAGGATAACAAAACACTTTACAAACCTCGAATTCTCAAGTTTTTATTTTGTAGAATTGCTGTACTGGAAAGCCAGGAGACAGTGTAACATGGTTTGAAATCTTTATCCGATTATATGCAAAGCTGGCATTCATGCTCCTCCACCGTCAGCAAGATAGTCAGCCTGGAATCTGAGAAAGAGAAGTGCTGGGGAGATAAGTCATATTTTAGGGGAATGGGAAGACTCTGAGAAACAGGATATGACACAGAGGCCATGGGAAAGACTAAAATCTCCTCTTTTGCCACAAACCCAGATGCTCGTGCTAAAGCTGTAGCATTGTAGGCCTTGGTGAGGTGGGCTCCGTGTAGGCTTAAGAACAGCTATAAAGAGCACCTAGCATTTGGGAGCCTTAAGCAGCATGCTCATATGTATGGTCAACACTTAGTATATGATGAAATAGAATACAAATAATTATTATTAATAATTGGCAAAAGCAGCTGCTTGTAGAAGCCAGGACAGTCACAAAAATGAGTAATTTTATGCTGAGAGAAGATTTGGGCCTGGAACAAAACACTGGGGATCTAAGGAGGAGCCCTCAGTGTTGCTAATAAATATCCACTTAGGCAGATTTGTCACTCATGTTTCTGGAAGATTTGTGGCTGGATGAAAAAAATGTGCTTTTATTTCTTGAGCAGCTGTGCTTTTTAAATGAGTGCAGCTGTACCACAGTGGCCATTGACACCAATTGCTTTGTGATTTAGTGTATTGGTTGTAGCGGGTAGGCATAGCCAATCAAGTAGTGTTGTTGGTTTGGATTATTTTTTTTTTTAACTGAGAAGTGAAGAAAATCTTGTGAAATAGATGAAGTTTTTTAGGCTGGGGCAGGCACGACTGCAGTGTATCTGTGACGTCGCTGTGAAAGCCATTGAGGGATATGGAGGTCGATTATCGTTTGCTGTTAGCCAAAGCACAGCTCTGCCGGAGCTGCCTCTGTTCCAGCAAGGGCATGACCTGCCACATGCAACGTGGAAGTCATTTGAAAGATTTCCTATGGCAAGAGCAACACTGCAGTTATGTAATGAAGATTTTTTTTGTCAGAAGTATGTGAAAACAGGAGCTGTGAACTTGCAGGCAATCCAGAGCTGAAATTTTTCCTTATTTCACTCCAGAAGAGGTTTTTTTTTAAGTTTAATGTAATGCTGTTTGGCATTTTTTGATGGGGCTGAGAGTGCGTGTCTGTTTTGAAGGAGATTTTTTTTTTTTTAAACCATCCCATTATAACAGTGAATTTCCTAAATTCACAGCCATAGGAGAGTAGAAGTTTTAATCTTGGCTCTGCTGACTCTTTGTTGAGTAGACTGGGAATAGGCCTTCTGTCTTTCTGTTGTAGGGATAAATTTTTAAATGTCTACAAAAAGTTGTATAGGTATATGCTAAGGTATTTCAGCATAATCTTTTGTAAGTAGTCCTGGAGTTTTAAATCCTTATCCTAAAGACTTTTCACAAAAGTAAAAATCATTGCTGCTACTCAACTTCTCTCAAACTTAGGGGAAATATCAGGAGGTAGATTTTGTTGAGAGAAGTTGCTTTTTTTTATATAAATGACTACAATTTCCAGAAGATAAGTAATTCCACCAATTATGCATGTCAGTTATTTTGTGTACCATCTTTAAATATCTGATTTTCTGTGTAGATAATACAGATGTCACTCCCAATAAAGCCATACCATTGCACTGTTTTTCTTGAATAAAGATGCCCAATTATTTTCTCTTTCCTCATCCAACAAGCAAACAAAAGCCTGTCTTTTAGTGTGTTAGGCAGTTGTATTTGCCCTGGAGAGAATGGTAAAGGTCTTAGTATTCTATCAGTTTCTTAAATCCAGGTGGCCAGGTGGATGAGAGAAATACACATTATGTTTGGAGTGTGGAGGCAGTGGAGGAGAAGAAGGAGCATTGGGAGTGCACGACTTATCAAACGGCAGAGAATCCACAGGTGAGTGGGGTTTTCAGTGGCCCTGTGGCACAGACTTCAGTAAGTGCTTGGGTTACCCTCAGCAGTGAAGGCAGCAGACACTTGTGAGTCAAACACGAGGAGAATCCTTGTTCAGTGGGACCTAGCTAGCTTTGACCTGTGATTGCATTTCATAATGCATCAGGCTTTCTAGCTCCAGTGCTGCTTTAAAAAACATTTGAGCTCATAATTTTCTCATGGAAGCAACTTGCTGCAGGGCTCACGTGATTTGAGATGCTGCTTTATTCATTTGAGCTCAGGAAATGCTACTCGGTGGTTTTGTGATGCTGTTCTGTTTGGTGTTTTGTTTTTGGCGTGGTTTGTTGTTGGCTTTTGTTTTTCTGTTTGGGTTTTTTTGTTTGTTTGTTTGTTTGTTTTATCACACTTGCATCCAGCTAAACTTTAAGTTAGATTAGATTTAGATTTCTTACTCTGCTTTAAACAGTCATTTTAAATGAAAGAGTGAACCAAATACCAGACTCCTTTACCTTGTTTTTTTTGCACAGGGATTTTGATTGATAGGTGTATTTTTAAAGGAAAAAATCGAACTAACCCTGATTTGTTGTCTGGGCTGTTGCTTACTCATGGGTGCTGGAACTGACAAACCTTTCAGTTTATTGTGGCCCTGAGAGATGCTTTGGGGACCTCACTGCTTAGCAGCTGACAGTGGCACAACCTTGCCAGTGCTTTCAGTAGCTGATAAGTCATCTTGTGTCCCATAATGTTTCCTGTCACCGCCACACAGATTTTAGTACTGTAAAGAACTAAAGAACTGATCAGACCTGTTGGGTAGATTGTTTCTTTGCAACTGAGGGCTTTTCCTGCCTTTTTTGGGGGGGACGGGTGGAGTTTTTTGTGTTTCGCTTTTTTTGTTTGGTTTGGGGTTTTTGCGGGTTTGTTTGTTTATTAGGATTTGAAGTTGTTTTGTACTCCATTAGACATTGCTCTTGGAAAGCTTTGGCAGGGTTTTTTTTGCTTTTATTTGTTTTTGTTTGTTTGTTAGTTTGTTTCAATTTTCTCACTTTTATTTAATTCCTATTTGGAATAACATGTATGAAATTTCCTGTACTACACTAGGACTTGGCAAGCTGCTTACTGATTGATTAATATAGATTTGTTGATTAAAAATTCAGAGAAAACCACTGAAGCCGACTGGAGTTAGTTTTATTTGTTACAGGATAGTGTCTGCACTACTGTGGTTCCATGGGTAGAGAATATAGCGATCCTTTCTGGATAGGTCTATTTTCCCCTCAGCAATTAATGTTTAACTTATCTGAAATTCCTAGGAATTGCTTGTGTGGTGATTTAAATTCTAGTATAGGATTATAAAAGCTGAAAATGTTGAGGTCTGCTTGCTTTTTGATTGCAATTATAACAAGGTGGAAACTTTCCCTTACACAAATATCCATTCTTCTTTTGCCTGAAGAGAACCCCCACCAAGGACAGGTAAATGTCTTTGGAAATTCAAAATAGTGACACTATTTAAAATAATTTGAAGAAATATTTGGTGTTTTTGTGATCCACAGTGTGTTCATGAGCACACCTTACAAGTGGCACTGTTTGAAATACCTCGTACTTTAAAGAGTGCAACACCTGAAGGCAGAGGCTTTAAATTAATTGGATATGCCTATCAAGAGAATGTACTATTTTAATGTGTTCGTGGGCATCCCAATTTGTTTTGGGTTGTTTCATTGATTCCTTTCTGATTTCCTTTCTTCTAACATTATGTAAACCAAGATGATACTGATCTTTGAATACAGCGTATTGAGTGCATAATGAGAATGTAACCAATACACAGTGAGGTTGGTAAATATAAGTGAATACAACATATACTTCCTCCATAACTACTGCAGTGTTGAGATCCATAGGTCCTATGTGGACACAGGTATTTCAGTGGTATAAATGGATGTTGTGCATACTGCTGTTGGAGGATCATTGTGGAAAATACAAAGCTGTACCGTATTTATTATTTTATAATTGTCTGGCTATTAAAGACTATTTAAAATCTATATGTATCTAATTGTTTTAGGGAGTAAGGGAGTTTGGTAGATCTGAAACTTTACCCAAAGCCAGTGAAGTGGTATATAACATAATTAAAACCAGCCATTTTCAGAGTACTGCTTTGGTTTTATCATGCAGTATTAGTAGATTATTCCAGGTTAAATCTAATCATGTGATCCTTATCAGGCATCCGATTCACCTTGTTTTTACTCTGGCCATGACTCCCAGGGTCTTGGTCCCACCATATGCAAGAGCTTCTGGCTCTCAAACCAGCATTTAGCTAATTTCTACTATTCTATGAAATGGCTGAAACAGATGTCCTCCTTCAGCTGCTGTCCCTGTTCCATTACGCCTTTTTTTTTTTTTCTTTTCGTTATTACAAAGCAGCTATGGCGGTTGCTACTTTTCTGTTTAGTCCTGTATTCTGAATATTTATCCTTCTGCTGCAATCTCACCCAAAACTTTGTATAATTGTTTCAAGTCCCTATAGATGCTCTTTAGAGGTGAACTCCATCTCAAGTCCATGTTCTGTGTGAGTAATCAGGCATTTTTTTACTTGTTGTTGTTGCTGCTTCGTGTTGAACAGCTGAGACTGATACCTTGTTTTTTGATCCACTGACAACACTAGTGGATTATGGGAGGCTTCATTCAGCTGGACAGCAGCTGTGGCAGAGTAGGGTTCTGTGTTTATGTTAAAGAGGTAAGCCTATATAAATGCAGAAAAAAATGAGTTTGCTGTATTATTTTCTCTCTTCGTATATACACATCGGTGTCTGGCATTCAGATGTTGGATTAGTTTCTGCTCTTTCTTGTGGGGATGGATGCCACTTGGTTACTTCTGTTCCTGGCCCCGTTTCAATGCCGTCTGTTCTGCAGTGTATGGGAGGGCATGTGTTTTGTTGTGGCATGAGGAAACAAGGCAGGCTCCAAGGTTTTTGGGGTAGGGGGCTTTAAAACATGTTTGCTGTCCAGTCTCCAGCCAGAATAAAGTAGTAAATTAAATGTCAAATACATTAAGTAGTCAAAAAACAAAAATTGCTAAGGAAAGAAAATAACTTGTAATTAAGTTCCATAAACCATTAATAATTCTGAGTATCACAAATATTTTAATTCACTAGTCTTACTATAAATCATTTCAGCCACAGCCTGAAGTCTGTAGAAATTACCTGAATTGTGGCCTAAGGAATGTTTGTGACTCAGGGAGACTGTTTCCAGCCTGTTTCTCTTGGGAATATAGAATATTCCCTCCTTTTTTGTTTTTAGATCACTGAGTGGACCCATATCGTAAACAACATATGCTTCTATCATTAATGGTATTTTAGGCAGAAAACTGTATTGGAAACTTTTCACTTCAGAGGGCACAAGAGTGGAAGCCCGAAGGAAGTACTGCTGTGCCAGTCGTATGTGGGTTTAAAAGGCAAAACAATCCCAGCCCCTCTCCCCTCAGCCCTGACCTCTTCAATAGGTTATATCACCACATATCTGTTTATTTCTAATGGTTCTTTTAAATGACAGCTTCATAAACTGAAGTATCCAAAACAAAGGCCATGAAGTTTACTTTGGCCATCTCAAGTAAATTTTCCTAATCTAAACATCAGCAGTGCCTTTCATAAATCAGTCCAATGACGTCATCCTTTCAATTAGTGAAGTCGGTATTTGTGCTCTGGTCTCAAAAGCTATTTGACCAGTTAATGTTTTCAGGTTTTGTAGTAGTCCAGACTTCTCACCAGCTGCAGTTCTCAGTAATGTGCTTGAAGTGGGAACACATTTATCAATAATTGCCACTTTTTAAGTGCAGTTAGCAGACAGTGATTAATTGCTAACCTTCTTTATTGTCTACCAGGAATAACATGCATCATCTGTAGTCTTTGAAATTGTTCATAAGACATCTTGCATTTCTTGTTGCTGGGGGATACGGGCATCTGCAATTGAATAAGTATTAACTGGGCTTTTGGGAGGAGGGAAAGAGGAAAAAAATATTGGGTGGGTTGTGTTTCCAGGAAAGGTAAAATGAGGTAGTGGTAGAGCTCAGAGTGACTCATCTATTGGCCTGAGTGTGCTAGTTTGTTTTGTTTCCCAGTAAGTATTTGAGGTAAAGGGCTACTTCAAGAAGATGCAACTTCAGTCTCTCTTTCCCTTTCCCTTTCCCTTTCCTTTCCATGTGCAGGTTCGAGGGATCAGGCCTGTGCTGACAGGGAGGTTGCCTGTTATGTTGGGGTGGGGAACAGTTCAGTTACAGCATATCTTTTTCTGTGGATGAAAATGGTTCAACTGCATGCCACAGAAACAAGAGAGAGTTTCATTCTGATAAGGTTTTTTAGCAAAATCCACCAACTGCCAAGAAACAGTCAAGCAGAGAAACAGTATTCTTTCTCTTAATCGCACCTTCCTCTCCCTATGTGGAAATAACAATAAGGGCTGACATGAGCTGAAAAAAGCCAGGAAATTTAGAGCCAAGGCTTAACTCTTATCCTTAGCTCACCCTAGCAACACATCTAGGCATTGCAACACAGATGCTATGTAAGGTCACTTAGTAGCAGCTCTGAAGCGTCAACTATGATTGAATTTCCTTAAAGAGGAACCAAAAATTATCTTAAACACACAAACTATTCCATATGTGTGTGTATGATATATGGTTTTGTTTATGTTAATAAAGAGACTTGCACCAGTAAGTGGTTACATGCTTGGCTTGAAATGTGCAAATGCTTGAAACCTCACTCTATGAATCACTTTATTTCACTGTCCTTTGAAACAACCTGAGCTTGGGTTCCCATGATACTATTTCTGTTCTTCAGCTTTCTACACACAGCAGTCTTTCACCAGGCTTGCTGCTGCTTGTCCTTGCTATGGCTTGGCTTGTTGATAGCGGGAATTGGAGCTTTGCGAGCGAGACAGTCCCTTTTCCATTTCTTTTTCCCCACCTTATTTCTGAGATAAGTTAGAAGTCATGATATTAACAGTGCCGTTGGCCTGCAACAGAGGCTAAAAATGTAGCATGAGAAGATGCTGAAGCCTGAGGAGGATTTTAAGGGAGATAGTATTTAGGTTAGCTGGAACAAGTTGCCTTGCTTGGGAACGTGGAAACTTTCCCTTAATGTTCTGTAGGAAATTTTCTAAGTCCTAGGGCTTACACATAAGTTGCTGAACTGATCATCTTCCCCCTTAGTTTGCCTTCAACCAAATGACCAGAGAACTGGGAATGGGGGTGTGTGAGCATCACATCCATTGCTGAAACGCATAAGTAGAGTATGTGGGCTCTTTTTTTAGTGTGAATTAAAGCAATTCCTGTGAGCTTGAGAAAGAAAGAGAAACGCATTTCAGCTGGAGATGTCTCTTAGTCTTGTTGTTGAGACACTTGTGTAGTGTCTCTCTGCACTAAGCCTTTTGCCTTACTCTGTTGATAGGATTGTGCTTTAAGTCACAGTTTAGCCCTGACCAAATGAGCTTAATGGTTATTTTTCTATAGGTTGAGGGCGTTTTTTATTATTTTTGCAGTTGACTGGTTGAGTTCCTTTTTGGGGAATGTGAGAAGAGTTGGTTTGTGAGGGACTTAGAGAATCAGTTTGAGGGGACAGAGGATGACTTTAAAGGGTCTATTTTGGGTGCTTTTTCAAGAACATTCTTTTTAGGAGTATTGTAGAAGGCAAAATGAAACTTATTTTAAAATAATTTCCTCCCATATCAATATTAGTGGCCAACCAGACAATGATGAAATAATTTTATTTATCCTGAAATTCCGTGGGAGTGCAGCACCCTGATCATGCGGGCATGATTACCTGTCTTAGCAACACAAGTATGCATCCCTGCAAAGGCACGAGTGGGACCGTCTCACTACCTAGTTACATCTCCAGGGTACAGCGATAGCTACTGGCACTGAGGCGAGATGGATAATTTGGAATCCAGAAATTCCTAGGCTTCAGTGCTATTTCTAGGAGAATTTTACTCCCTTTAGAAAACTGTTGTCCAATTCTTGATGTTGCAGTCTTAAAAAGCCAGCCAGAATGTAAGGCAGCACCAAAGCAGGAAGGTGGGCATGGAAATGGAAAGTTTCCAAAAAGGGCCTCCTAGTCAAAGGCAGGGACCAGGAGGTCTGTCACAGGAGTGCAGACACAGTTGCCAAGGTGCCGAAGAAGAGAGAAGAAAAGCACTTTAGTTCTTTTCTTTTTGTTTATTGTCCCGTCACGAAGGTGTGGTGGCTGGGCCGCCAGCAGGGAGACAGCCGGGCGCTCCTGCGACGCTGTTTGCCGCCATGTCACGCACGGGAGCCTGGATGGCTGGGGAACTGCCAGACGAGCCCTGTGGCCGGTGGAGCCAGCGCCGTGGATGATGGTTCTTGAGGTTAATCCACCTCCATGGGCTCCTCGCTGTCCTGTGCTGGCTGAGCAGCCAGTGGCCCCACACCGTAGTCTGGTGGGTCCACCTCCATGGGCTCCTCGCTGTCCTGCGCTGGCTGAACAGCCAGTGGCCCCACGGCGTAGTCTGGCGGATCCACGTCCATGGGCTCCACGTCGTCCTTTGGTGGGATGTCACACCTGGGCCTCAGCAGATAGACGCGCCGTGGCCCCGTGCTGTTCCCCTGCCTGCCCACAGCTGCTCGCTGGACGATGTCGTTGACCTGAGCGTGGGCAAAGGCTCTCATGACACGAGGGGGAATGGTCCTCTTCCTCCTCTGCTCCTTTGCCTTCCTCAGGCTCCTGGGAGGTCCCAGTCGCACGATCCGTCTATCGCGCGTCCTCCGCCAGGGCGGGCAGCCGTCCGCCTTGCTGCTTGGGCTGCCGCCTGGCAGGCAGACACGCTTGGGCTCCACGCCGTTCACTGGTGGGCCCACAGCCATGCGCCGCATGCCGGAAACCAAAGATGTAATGTTCGTCATGGCCGTGGCGTGAGGGTTGATGTTCCTCTTCCTCCCCCTCCACCTCCTCCTCTGCTGCCTCGGCTTCCTCCTCCGGGGACGTGTCTGCCTCTTCCACGGGAGCGGGGAGCGGCTCTGTGGCGGGCAACGCCAAGCTGTGCGGCCACCCGCCTGGCTGCTCCCGCTGCTGCCTGGCAAGCAGACACGTTTGGGCTCCACACCGTTGTCTGCTGGGCCCACAGTCATGCGCTGCATGCCATCGATCAGAGAGGCGAGATCGATGGCGCTTGTGGCACCAGGGCTGACATTGCTCCTGGTGGGAGGTGCCGTGCTCCCCCATGATGTCGGGAAGCGGCTCTGCGGTGTCCCACCCTGAGGTGGGCAGCCACCCGCCTGGTTGCTCAGCGTCCTCTTCCTTCCAAGCATGCTTGGCGTCCGAGGGCCTCGCACTGTGGGCCGGCTGCAGGGGCCCCCGCTTTTATAGGGCCGCAACAAAGTGAGGTGGCTGGTGACAGGCAGGAGGTCACAATGGTGGAGGTTGTGACTGCGGTGCATGGGTGCGGTCAGAGGTGGCAGGTGTGGGCGCGGGGCCCTGTGTCCTGAAAGATTCCCGAATGTGGGAGGAGTTGGAGGGCAGTGGGGCCTGAAGGCCCCTCTCTTGGGGCTCGCTCCCGCCTGTCATGGTTCTTGCCCAAGAGAAAGGCTGCCCCTGGGGCACAGGGCCCGCCCTCCACCTCGCCTCACAAGCCCTGGGCTCCAGCCCCTTCTCATCCCAAGCCTGCGATCCCCTTGAGGAGACGATTGCAAGAATGTTCCAGGAGGATGAGGGTTCCTCAGGGACCCCCCGTTGACCTTCCGTCCTGCAAGAGCCATATCCCCCTGCGCTCAACAGCGGCCGACAGGGCAAAGCATCCAGAGATTCCCGCTGGTGGGAAAGGGCGGCCCAGCCGCCTGCACACGGTC
>VWYH01003217.1:0-25163 GCA_013399365.1 Pampusana beccarii | reverse complement strand
AAAATATTGGGGAGGTTTTTTTGAAAGAAAATAATGCATTTGCTTGCCCGGCTCAGGGTGGGAAGCGGAGATGCTGTGATGCTGCCGTATAACAAAATTAATGTAAAATGGGTATTTTCCATGGCAGGAATCGGCGCTGGAGGTGCAGGAGGAGCTGGAGGAGCATTTTCGGGAGCGGGCGGCCGAGTTGAGCCGATTCCAACACAACGTGAGGCAGCGGGTGACGCGACAACTGCGGCTGCAGAGGAAACAGCAGCAGAAAACCCGCCAGGCGGTGAGAAAATCCCCGGAAAACGGCGTAAAACGGGGCAAAAAAATCCCCGTTAGACCTCACGCTGGGGCGTTAATAAGAAAAAAACAGAGGGGAGATTTGCCGGGAATGCTGCAAAATGTCACCGGCTCTGAAATGTCACCGGCTTTGAAATGTCACCAGCTCTGGGCAATTTCCAGGGCTCGGAACAGGGATGTTGTTGCTGTTCCCCCAACCCTGATGCATTTTTGGGGTGCACAGGTGCTTTTTTTAGGGTGCAAATCAAAGCCGGTGATGTACAAACCCACCCGGTTTTGCTTGACACCCTCAGCCGGGGCTGGTTTGGGGCCAAACTTGGGTAAAATGGTGCAAAATTGTGATTTTCAAGCATTGCCAGAGCTGGGATGGGGCAGTTTGGGGTTCGTCGAACGCCCAAATTTGCGGATTTAGGACGAAAAATGTTGGAGGCAACTGGAGTTGCAACAGGATGGACCTAAAACAAGGTGAAAAATTGTTCTTTTGGGGAAGAGATTAGTTTGGGGACGCTGCAAAATAAGCAAAAATGGGGAGAATAAAGGAGAAAAGCTGCGGAGGAGCTTGGGGGTTCAGGGCCGGACCCACGTGGCTGCGGAAAAGTGTTTTTGCTGGTTTTTATTCCCAAATTTTCGCCCCTGCGAAGGAGCCGGGACCGTCCCGGAGCCGCTCGGCACCCACGGATCACAATGAGCAGAATGAACCCTCGGAGCAGCAAAGCGCCCAGGTGAGCCGCAATTTTTACTTTGTTTTTCACAGTTCGTCCCTAATATTTTCAATTTTTTTTAATACTTAACGAAACATCACCTTACCCTTTTAATCTGATTATCGTCGCGTCCCTCCGTCGCTCTTTTTGGAGCTTTAAAACAAATAGTCGGTGTCTTCTCCGAGGGTTTGAACTCTCCCCATAGGGAATTTTTGGTGTGTTGTGCGGCAGCGCTGACACTAGATGGTGCCACCTCCCTGCAGCTTGTCCCTGCACGCTTACGATGGCGAAAATCTTAGAAAAACCCACCTTAGGGTCTGTTTTAAATTTATTTTTTTAATAGCATTTGCAAGGGAGCTGGAATTTTCCCCTTGGGACGATCGGGGATTTGCGGCGTCTCGGTGATTTGGGAGGGGATGAGCTGGAATCAAATCCCTTTCTCGGGTCAGGAGTTGGGTTTAGTCTCGGTTTTAACCTCTCCCCAGCCCAGCGAGTCCGTGTGGCAGGTTCGGCGCAAACTGGCGTCCCGCAAAACCGCGGCCGTCGCCGAGCTCCCCGGCGGCGTCTGGAGGCGAGAGGTGAGTCCGAAGCGGCTTAAAACGAATTTACCTGGCAAATCGGTGACGGTTTGGCTGGAATTAGCAAATCCAAAGCCTAATTCGGTGGGTTTCTCCAGCAGGAGTGAACAAATTGGGCTTTTGTGCTGGATTTGGACGGCCCGAGGGTTCTGTTCTTAGAAGGCAGCAGGATGGAGTGGTGGAAAACGTCTCCGTACGAGAGAGAAACAAGGAAACAAGAATTGAAAAAATCTTTTTTTACAGGCTGAGATTATGATCTGGGCATCTGGGAGGAACGTGACAATCAACCCTCACCTTACGTGCTTTTATTTCTTAAAAAAACCCCTCGACGCCCCGTCTCTTCGCATCAATCCCATGTGGGTGGCAGAGACCCTGTGGGTTTTCCTCACCCGGGGCAGCTCCCGCTCGAGAAGTTTTGATACAATAATTGTTCGCCCCGGCGCTGGAATTGTCGGCACAGGAATTTTTGGCACGGGAATAGTTGGCACGTAATAATAAGACCGTCCTTACGCTGACATTGTCCCTCCCCGAGGACACCGACCTGGTATTTTGCTTTATTCCTCCTGCCCGTCTCGTAATTCTTCATTCCCGTCTCAGGTTCGCCAAAGGTGAAGCAGATTTTGGCTGCCTGTTATCTAGAAAATACAAAATATTTTTCATTTAAGGGCCGCTCCGGCTCTTCCTCCTCTGAGTTTCTGTTTGAGGAGTGAGAATTACAAAACCATTGTCGTTATGGGCTGGAAGAACCTTGTTACCCGTTTCGGACACTAAACACACCTTTTGTTTAAGTGGCCGGAGCGCTCGGGAGGACGGAGTGATTCATGACTTGGCTATTATTATCATCATTATTATTATTAATTATTATTGACTAAAGCCTGGCGTGGATAATCCAGCCGGCAAGTGGGACGTGTGGGAGTCCCGTTCGTCATCCCGAGAAACACAGGGAGGATCTTTAATAGGCAATTTATTCTGGGGGGAATACATTGATTTATTGCTTTACTCTGTTTTCATGCTCCAAGATGGGGGGGGGAAAGCCCTAATATTAATCTAAATTTTTCTCTCTGGGTGAAGGTTTCAATGTTTTTTCCCATCATCCAAGCTGATAATTAAATTATTCGGCGGAGTTCTTACGCGATTTTTGTGCGGTGAACCTCTGAGCCTGAATCCGCATGGATTTTTTTTAATCGAAATCACACTTCCCATGTAATAGTTCCATCTAACAGGTATTTTTTTTCCACAAATGCTGAGTTAGGCCGCGTCGAAAGCTCAGTTAAACTCCACCTGTTTTGCTCTTCCCCGAGGCCTCTTCTATCATAGGCAAAATTCAAACCAGCCGGATACAATTTGCTTGTCTTATTGATCCTCATCTCCATTTCTAGCACTTCCCACATGCTTTGCAAGGTGATCTCTTCTTATTTTTCCCCAAATTGAGGCTTAAATCTTCTCTTTATTCTTTTCTTTCCCCTTCTTATCTACATTCAGACACTCCTCCTGCCCTTTTCTCATCAGCTGGATTTTGGGGGTGGAGGACGCTGCCTAATCCATCATTTTTCTTACGGCTTTGGCTTCTTTTTGGAGTTTTTTTTGGGTTTTTTTTTTGGGTCGAAAGACTTGTGTTCATTCACTGAAGTCTATTTATTTCTTTTCCCCCAGATTAATAGCTTTCTACTTTAGCGCATCCTTCCAAAGCAATAATCGTTGCTTTCTTTTCTCCCGTCCTCACACAGCTCTTGTGCAATGCGTTCCTCTCGTAACTGGCTTGACAGAGTAATTCCTGTGCCTACCAAATAATTTAACGTTCAAACCAACCCCGGGCTTATCATTGGTCCTTCCCAAAGGACAGCAAGGCAGGGAATAGAATAAAATAGAATAAAATAGAATCCTGGCTCCGAGCTTGCTTCTGGCCTTTTGATTTTTTGAGTTCATAGCGAACGAGTCACGAGTTACCCCGCGAAATTCTGATTTTCTGGTTGGCGCCGCTTCACCAGAACGAGAACCCGCAGGTTAAAACTCCTCAGAACCCGCGCAACAATTTATTTTCAGCAACAAAGCAGCTGTGTTTCGATTCCGGATTTGCGCCCGTTTCGATTCCGGATTTGCGCCCATTTGAATTCTGGATTTATGCTTTATGTTTCTCCCCAGGAACCTGGCTCTCGCCAAGTGGCCGCGGCACCAATGGAAGAGGCGAGCGATGAGCTGCCCCTTATGGGACATCATGATATTCCGACCGAGCCGCCGGCCCCATGTTGCGCACCGCAAGACGACGAATTCTACATCAAAATCGAATTTAAAAAAGTAAGATTGATATGGATCAGTTGGTCTTAAGAGGTTCAAATCGTTGAATTCGGGTTTATTTCGGCAGAGACGCTGAGGCTGCTGGAGTAGAAGAGTTTTTCCCTCGGGCCTCGTTCACTCTGAAACCTACTGTTGTCAAAACTTGAGCTCGGTGGTTTCTGTCTCGCCGCTTTCATCCGCCGCTTCAAAAGGGTTTTTCTTTGCGGCTGCCTCGTGACGCCGGTTGGTGGAATCTGAACCACAGCATTTGCAATCGCATTGGGCACTGAACCTGGCCCCGAAACCTCCTAGAAAATTAAAAAAACCCCAAAAAAATTTGCATCAGAGGAATGATTTGCATCAGGATTCCAGACCTGACGTATTTATCGATTCCTCTTTTGTTTTCAGACTTTCCTTAAGCACCTGAGGTGTTGAAATGTTTTGCCCTGATTACCCGGAGTACTTAACAAATACTTCATGCCCAACCTCACCCGGTGATTAGTCCGGCCCGGAGCAGAAATACTGGCTTGGCAAATACCAAGCAGAGGGTAAAAGGTCGAGGTTTCGTGGGACGTCGGCTGTCGAGTTCTATTTTTATTCCGGTTATTGTATCTTTATATGGATTGTTGTATTTTTATCCATATTATTATTGTTTCTCTTGCACTTTGCGAAGTTCCTAACGGGCGTTTGGGGATGGGGAGGTGTGAATATGAATTTAAACTAAACCAGAACCCTCCCTCAGGGACTATCTTTAGGCAAAGCTTTAGTGCTCAGGCTCCTCTATGGAGGTGTCACACGTGTCTCCGGCCAATTTATACCCCCCAAAAATGAATATTTTGCTGAGAAATTTGACTGTGAGGATGCCGATGCGGCTCTTTTTTGGTTATTTTCCAGGATTTGCGCTCGCCCGAGTCTCCCCGGAGGCTGCGCCGTGATTCCCGAACTCCCCTTGTCCTCTGGGCCGGCGCAGACCAAGAGGAAACCAAGAAACAGGTGCATCCACGGAGCCAAATCCTCATTTTTTTCTCCTCCATTTCAGGCATTGAGCACAGGGGATAAAAAAGAAACCTCAAGCAGCTTTAACGTGCGAAAAATCAGGAGGTTTGTACATTTGGCAGCGTTTGGTCGCTCAGCTCTTGATATAATATCTACATGATATTATTTTTTCCGCAAAATCTGAATAACGCTGGAGGTTGGAGGAGAAACCGGCTTCGTTCTTTTTGCCCGGCCAAACAAAGTTGTCGCTTGCTGGAGAGAATCTGCCAAAAAATGCTTAAAAATAAAAGAACAAACTCCCCCAGTTTATCTTGTTTGGGTACCAGGCTGGGGATATAGAGGTTTCTGTGGTATCAGCGCCTGCCAGATGTTGAGGTGTTGGATTTAACGCTGAGGGTTTTGGGTGATGCAAAGAGACGTTTCTCTTGGATTCCTTTAATTTTCCTTCTTTCTGCTGTGAAGAGGATGAATTCCCCCTTCTTTTGTCAAATTCTGGCAGCTTATGGTTTAAAACTCACCAAGAATTGGAAAAAATTTCCATTTTTTTTGTCCCTTAATGTGCGTTTTCCAACAAGTCGGCCCAAAACCCAGTTTATTGCTGGTGTGAGATCAGCCAGGGCCTGTGCGGCTGCTCCTTCCCTCTTGGTTTTTATGTCCCTGGATCAGATCCACACTGATAACCAGTTTCTCAGCACTTTTGGGGACAAACTCCAGCCCCGAATTCTTCGCTTCGATGAGGAAAAATCCACATTGAAGCCCCGATGTGAAACCTCTTCATGTTCTTGGTGCGGGATTTGTTCCCTGTGTCACTCTCGAGGTTGTCTCAGCGATGGATTTGCCACCTCGGTGCTTCAGCTCCCTGTTGTACGTTTATTTTTTGGGGGGATTTACGGGATTCTAAAGCGCAGAGCAGCACCAGTCGCAATGTGAGTGGAAACTTTCAGTGGGTTAAAGCAGGAATTGGGTTTTTACCGCCGGGAAAGTGGGAAGTTAGGGATTTATCAGATGATGGCGCTTCCGTCCGTAGGAGTTTTCAGTGCTCTCTGAGATATCTGGGTCCCATCTCTCCAGCTTCTCCATCCTCGGACACGCACAAGGAGACATTTGAGGATCCCAGAAATCGATATCGATCCCCGACGTCCTTCCCAAAGGTTTTCTCATCTTTCCCCGCAGCGTCAGAACGAGTTCCTGAGGTCCCGGCGCCTCTTCATGAACCTGGAGCGACAGCAAGTGAAGGAGCAGCAGCGGCAGAAAAGAATCGCCCGGTGGGTACCCGCGGTCATGGCCACCCTGTGGTGTCACCTCCGTTGTCACCATGCGTTTGGTGTCAATTAGGCCGCAGTAATTTGCAAAACGAAAGCCGAAATGCTTTGAGAAAAGCGGCTTGATATGGGAAAAAAAAACCCCACATGATGGGGGTTCTGTCTCCTTAAAAAAGCCACTTGATCAAATTGCCAAAATTTGTCAGAAGAAGCTCCGCGATACGAACGCCGCTTGTAAAGTCTGACTTAGCTCCTGGGTTTATTTTAGGCCGATCTGGGCTGGGATTCAAGTGGCCACGTTGAGTCCTTGGCACTTCTCACCTCCATTCCGAGCCCCCCGGCTTTAGAAACTTTGGGGTGAGATCGCGTCATTTTTCTTAAACTGATCTTCCCTCCGGAGTTTTTAATATCAGACCCTCACGGCTATAGCGCCATAAAAAGATTTCCAAGCAGGACTTGTTTTGGTGGTTTAATCAGCTTCGCCCTTTTAAGGGTTTGTTAAGGAGGAGCT
This sequence comes from Pampusana beccarii, assembly GCA_013399365.1. NCBI lineage: Eukaryota > Metazoa > Chordata > Aves > Columbiformes > Columbidae > Pampusana > Pampusana beccarii. The sequence goes on along the minus strand of VWYH01003217.1, from coordinate 18,553 downwards.
CTGCAAATTCACACCAAAATAGGAAAGATACGATATTTTATTTATTATTTTTCTTTCGTCTCTGGCTTGGTCTGAAATAAAACTACGTCGCTCTGACTGTCTCAGTCTCTAACTCCAGCTCTGCAGACGGTGAGCCTGGTTTTGTAATCATTGAGTGTAAGGCCTTAAGTTGGTCTCTTTAGTTTCTATAGCACAAGATTTATGGTGGGGGAGTTAAGGCTCCATTACCACTTCATTTAAAAAACATTCTTGGAGTTTAGGATTTGAAGTTTTCGCTTCAGCGCTTTCCTTCTGGACGTAAAGATTTGACTCCCCCAAACAGAGCAATGTCTCGTTCAATTCCATGTTCTCCCCGGGCTCCTACCCAGCCTTGATTTTTCCTTTTTATGCCTTTTTTTGGCAGCGATCGGCCCGTCAAATGGTCTTGCATTTGGTGCTCATCAGCAGGAATCAAACGGCAGATGCTCCGCTTTAAAAAAGCCTCGTAATTGCCGCTTGTCCAGGGAACGCGATTTGGCTTCCTTGGGGTTTATCCAACCCAGATTCCACCCTGAGGGCTGAAAGTGCGAGGGCGATGGAGGAAACAGGGAAAATTGGTTTAAAAATGCCTTATTTTGGAGTAGGTGCGGCATCCGCGGAGCTTTTCTGCTCATTCTCGCAGCATCCGTGTGTCCGTAGGATCAAGGGCGCGAAGGAGCAGCAGCGGCGGGCGGCGGAGTGGAGGATGCGGGAGGTGTCGGAGCCGCGAGAGCCGGAACAGGGACCCTGCGAAACCCTCGCGCGGCTCAACCTGGAGGAGAGGACGGCGAGGAAGACGAAGGAAAAGCAGCGAAAGAAGGAGCGCGCCAGGTACGGCCGGGCCCCATCACCCCACGCACAGCCGGGTTTTACAACCCACGGTGAATATTTTATCCCTCGCAGGTACGTCGAGGCTCTGAGAGCCCAAACGAGGGAGAAAATCCAACTCCACCACATCGAGCTGCCCCCGCTGTGCTCCTGCGGGGCCGATTTCTGGGATTCCCACCCGGATACGTGCGCCAACAACTGCGTTTTCTACAAAAACCACCGAGGTAGGAGGTTTCATCCGGAGGTTTTATCCTAAAACCTGGTTCTGTGATAATCCAGGGAGAAACCAGACCTGGCTAAACCTTTCCTTGGTCCTAGGCTGCTGTGTAAAGATGCTCCAAGTCAGGTGCTCTGCTGCTTGTTTCTAACCCATCCTCTTCCTCTGTCCCTTTGGGGACATTAGTGGCGTCCTCAGCAAAGCAGCAACCTCTAGGATGTCCTAAAAACGTACATAAATAAGGAAAACGCTGCAAAACAGGCTTGTTTTGGGCACAGAAAAACTTTAAACACTCAACCTGCTGGTGGGAGGATGCAGGAACGGGACAGAAATCGTCTTCTTAGGGGATGGAAATTGTCGTTAGGGGATGGAAATCATCTTCGTTAGGGGATGGAGCGCTCTGGTCTTGGGTAGAGCTGGAAAAATACCTGGTTGGCAACTGGGAGTTGTCCTCTAGGGATAAAAAAATTTAGAAATTAGGGATTTATAAAAATTTGGGGCTTTTCTGCTTTGGCTCACGTGCTGTTTTGTAATCAGGACTGTACAGAAAACCATTTTTTAATGGTAAAAGGCTAAAACCGAGCCTGATTTCAGGCCGTAAGTGACGTTTTAGTCTCTCAACGCTGCTTGTCTGTCGTTTTGTGCTCAGCTTACGGCCGCGCTCTCCGCTCCGTCGCCTCCTCCTGCGCTGCCGACACCACCGGCCCCTCGGCCCGGCTGCGGTTACCGGCCCTGGCCGCGCTCTGCGCCCGCCCGGGGACGCGGCCGTGACACCCGTGTCACCAGTGTCCCTTCCACTGGATTTCGGCATCAAGAGCAGAACTCCGGGGTCCCACCTTTGCTTTTTCGCTCCTCCTCGTGCTCAGGTTCAAGCCGCATCTCTCCCGTTTTACTCCACAGTGTTTTACTTGAATTTTGGCTGCGGAATAAACTGGGTTCTTTTTAAGAGCAATTTGCCTCAGCTGGAGTGTGAAATTTGGAGAAACAAGGCGAATATTTCCAGGGGAAAAAGGACGCGGGTGGCGTAACGTGTTGCGCCACAACCCGCTGTTAATATTTCCAGCTCTCCAATATTAACCGCGGCAGGAAGGGCGCGCGGCCGAGCGCAACGGGCCTGTGTCCCACCCCCTGGGTCCTTTTCCCTGTCCCCACGTGCGAATAAACCCCCGACCCCGGTCCGGAGGTAACGGGGACATTCCGACCCGTGGCCAGGGATGCTCCTCCGGTCCCCCTGGAGAATCATTCACCAACGTATCCGCGTTTATTAACCGCTGATTGCGTCAGGGGAAGACGCCGCGGATCTAATCGAGGGCGTTGAGAGGGATTTATGGGCAGGATCTGCCCGGGGGGCGTTTAAAGCAAAATGGTAAAGCTGTAAATGCATTTTTTAAATTGTTTTTCAAGCGATTTCAGGGCAGGGTGGCTGGGGATGTGTGTGGCCTTGGGGGGCTCCCCAAGTCCTTGTTCACGGCACAGGGACCCCCCCCCCAGTTTCCACCTGGTTTGGGGGATGCTGGTTCAATAAAGTCATTGCTGCACCTCAATATCATCTGTAAATCGGATCCTTTGGATAGTGGGGGGGATGAAGAGAGTGGGATTCCCCAAATCTCTGTGAATAAACCCCAGAAAACCGGGCTCGGGTGGTTTGGCCAAAATCAAGGCGCCTGGCGGGGGGGGGCCATGGGGGGTGATGAGCAATTAAGCGGAAAAGTCAAAATCAGCGTTTTTCGCTGGAATAAAACGGGATCTGGGGGAAAAAAAACCTGAAGTCCCCGGGGCTTCTCCGTCCTCCCCAACTTTGCTTTTCCCTCCTCGGGGCCGGATTTGGGGTCCGGAGGCCGGGCCGGCGCCGGGGCGGGTTCGGGGGCGGGAGCGGCGGCCCCGGGGGCGGTGAAAAAGCGGCGGAGGGACCGGGAGCGGCTCCGCTGAGCGGCCATGAGGGCAGCGCTGGCCCCCGGGGTCCGGCTGCTCCGAGCGCTGCCCCGGGACAGCCGGTGAGCGGCGAACGGGGGGACCGGGATGGGAACCGGATGGGAACCGGATGGGAACGGGACCGGGATGGGAACGGGACAGGGATGGGAATGGAACGGGGACCGGGATGGGGATCAGGACCGGGATGGGAACCGGCCCTGGAGCAGGAAGCGGCACCAGGGGAGGGACCGGGATGGGAACGGGGACCGGGACCGGGACCGGGATGGGGACCGGCCCTGGAGCAAGAAGCGGCACCGGGGGAGGGACGGGGACTGGGACCGGGATGGAGATCAACATTGGAACGGGGACTGGGACTGGGATAAGGACCGGGACCAGGATGAGGATTGGCACTGGGATGGGGGGAGTTGGGCTGGGGGCACCAGCACTAGAATGGGGACCGGGATGGGGACAGACATTGGAACGGAGACTGGGACTGGGGTAGGAACCAGCACCAGGATGGGGACTGGGATAGGGACTGACATTGGAACGGGGACTGGGACTGGGAGCCGGGACGCGGATTGGGATAGGGACCAACACTGGAACAGAGACTGGTACTGGGATACAGACCGGGACCAGGATGGAGACTGGGATAGGGACTGATATTGGAACAGAGACTGGGACTGGGATAGGAACCAGCACTGGGATGGGGACTGGGATAGGGACAGACACTGGAACGGGGACCAACACCGGGATGGAGACCAACATTGGAATGGGGACTAGGACTGGGATAGGGAGTGGGAGTGGGATGGGGATTGGGATAGGGACCAACACTGGAATAGGGACTGGTGCTGGGATAGGGACAGTCACTGGAATGGGGACAGACACTGGGACTGGCACCAGTATGGGGACTGCGACCAGCACCGGGGACCAGCCCTGGAGCAGGAACTGGCACTGGGATAGGGACAGGGACCAGAATCAGGATGGGAATGGGCACTGGGATGGGGACCGGCCCTGGACCGGTTGTCACTCACCCATGGGCCATCATCACCCGACCATCATTGGTCCCTCCAAACTCGGTGGGATGCAGCCAACGCAGAGATCCCACAGTTCCTTCCCTTTTGGCGCATTGACGAGGCCGCTGGCGGCTTAATTCAATTTAATATGTTGATTTTTTGGAAGCCTGTTGCCAAACACCCCCCCACCCTTTGCCATCAGCTGCGATTTTCCCTCCCAGAACACGTGGGGTAAAAAAACAACAACCCACAAACCCCAAGTTTCTCTTCCCCTTTCTCTCCTCTCGGATCAGCCCTGCAGTGATTTTTTTGGGGGTGCTGGTTTATATTGCGGGGGCCTAACAGGAATTTAGCAGCTGGATTTGCAGCACGTCTGTAATTTCTGCAGTTTGATGAAGAAGTGAAACCGCCAAGAGGAGTGGGATGGGCTAAAACTGCAAGAAAAAAAGCGCTTTTTTGTTTTCTTCCCAAACTTGGAGCAACCCCGTGACAGCTCGCGGTGCCACGGCCGCTCCGCGCTGCCCTAAAACCCTCCACAAAACCACCCGAAATGCAGCACGGGCCCCTCAGAGACGCTCATCCCACTCCGGGGGTGTTGGGTCCCATCTGGGATTTATCCATCAGCTTCACCAGGACGAGCATCCCTGAGCCCAGACCCCATTTTTCCCCCATTTTCCTTAATTCAAGGAAAAGGATAAAGCCACTCGCGTCATCCCCATCTTCCGCTTTTATCTTTTTTTAATCCCGTCTCGTCTTTAATTAGCGCCGGGAGCGACGCTGAGTCACCCGCGGCCTCACGTTGTTTCCACCCCGTGGTTTGAGGACGGGGGAAAACCCTTGGGATTAAGCTCAGCTCATCTTTTTCAACCGCATCCTCAGCTGTTTTGGGGGGGTGACCAGTCACTGGGGGTCACCCCATAGGGGTGACAGGGGTCCCTGTCCCTATAACAACTCCGCTCGCTTTATCCCGCAGGTATCGGGGGCTGACGCTGGTGCTGACGTTCCTCTGCTACACCAGCTACCACCTCTCCCGAAAACCCATCAGTATCGTCAAGGTTCGTCCCCACCTCACCCCAACCCTGTGGGGAGGTGACATGGGGATGGGGGGGAACCTGAAAATCCCATTTCACCCCTTTTCTCGCCCCCGCAGAGCCAGCTGCACCCCAACTGCTCAGCGTTGGGCCCCAACCCTCGCAACAACTCCAACAGCAGTGCGTGGTGCAGCTGGGCACCCTTCGGTAAGGCTGAGCACCCCCTGTGTCACCCCAAAAATGACCCTCACGCCGGCCCAGACGGGCTCCCCCTTCACCCTAAGGCGGCTGGAGGTTTCGGCCGCTCATTAGGCACCCAGAGGTTATTAAGCATCTGGGACAAAGGGCAGCAGCGGGTGGCGAAACTGGGGCCGGGACCCAACGCTGGTGACACCCAAGAACCCCCATGCGCTGCGGGGAGAAGAGTTTTGGGGACAAGAATGAGCCGGTGGCCATGGGGAGGTGACACACGACGTGGGCCAAGCCGACGCGCCCCTAATTCTTTCTTTTCCAGATGGGGACAACTACAAGGAGCTTTTCGGGGCACTGGATAACGCCTTCCTGGTGGCTTATGCCATCGGGATGTTCATCAGGTATTTATGGCCGTTCATGCACCAGTTTGCTGGGAAACTGGTTTTTATTGGGCTGGGGTCACCGGGATCGCTGGTGGCATCATGTGTGACGGCTCCTGTCGTGCTGTTCCCTCCACAGTGGCATTTTTGGGGAGCGGCTCCCCCTGCGCTATTACCTGTCGGGGGGGATGCTGCTGAGCGGGCTCTTCACCGCGCTCTTCGGCCTCGGCTACTTCTGGAACATCCACGTCCTCTGGTACTTCATCGTCATGCAGGTGCGGCCGCCCCGGATTTTACCTCATCCTTGTGTTTTTGTGCTGGTTTTTGGGCACGGGGGAGGCCCAGTTTCCAAGTGGGAGGACATTGGGCATTTCCACTCCCTGCAAAACCCGGCTGCACGTGGCGTGGGCGCCGAAACCACTGGCACGCCCGGCTCGCCGAGCGGGGCGGCCGGTTTGGCAACACCAGCCGCTCCCAGTTCAGCCGCCGCAACGACGCAGATGGCTCTGGGATTGCCCCAGTGGGAAATAAAAACCCAAGACGGGTGTTTTTCTTGACGCCTTGGGGATTTTTGAGCAAGGGGCTCTGCGGATGATGCCGGTGCTCACCGGGTACCAGTGATGCTGCCGTTGTCTCTCACCAGGTGTGCAACGGGCTGGTGCAGACGACGGGCTGGCCCGCTGTCGTGGCGTGCATCGGGAACTGGTTCGGGAAGGGAAAGTGAGTGTTTCAGTGTTTCTCCAGCGTGTCCCCCCTCGTCCTTGTCCCTCTTGGCGATGCCGACCCAGGCGATGCCGACCCCGGCTCTGTCCCCACCAGGAGAGGTTTGATCATGGGCATCTGGAACTCGCACACCTCGGTCGGCAACATCTTAGGGTCGCTCATCGCCGGCGTCTGGGTTTCCTCCGCCTGGGGCCTGTCCTTCATCGTGCCCGGCGTCATCATTGCTGCCGTGGGCGTCCTCTGCTTCTTCTTCCTCGTGGAGTGTGAGTGATCCCGAGATCAGTGGGATTGCAATTTTTCACCTTGCCAAGCGTTTTTTGGCAACTCCAAAGACTTGTTTATCGGGGATTGGACTAGATGATCTTTTGAGGTCCCTTCCAATCCCAAACATTCTGTGATTTCCCCAAGCGGGGATGCGGACCTGACTGCCGCACCCTTATGGGGCTGCTCGCTCCTCCCGGGCTATTTTACTCGGAAACATTTGGGATTTTTGCAGGGTTTTCGCTGCTGGGTACCCAGAGACACAGCCCAGCCCTGGGCGGTTCCCAGCCCCACATTTCTGCTGGAAGGAGAGCGGGCGGCATGGGGCTGGTCTCACGGGATGTCCTTTGTCCCCGCAGATCCCGAGGACGTCGGCTGCAGTCCCCCCCTGCACCACGTGAGTTCCAATCGATTCCCGACGGGCTTGTCCCGTGCTGGCTGGTCGCTCAGTTTGCGGCCGAATAACCGGCGTGTGAGGTCGTAATGTCAGAAATTAGAGCGATGTTGTGTTATCGCGGAGGATGCTCGTTGCTACATCCCGGCGGTGAATCTGATACTTCAGCCATAAGAGCAACATCTCCTGCGTTCGGTTTGGTTTTAGGCGGCATCCGAGGAGGAGGACGCTGGAGGAGCGACCACCACCGCCAAGGACCCCGAAGGCGTCACGTCCAACGAGGGGCCGCTGAGCAACTCGGGCCGGAGCAGCAGCGATCGCTCCGACAGCCCCAAGGAGCCGGGCGAAGAGCCCGAAGCCATCAGCTTCCTCGGGGCGCTCCGGATACCTGTGAGTTGCGGGACGCGTCGCGACGGGGATGGAGGAAAAAGCAAAGTCAGGGCAGCTCGCCTCATCAACTGGGCAGAAAATTGGGGTAAAACCCCACCATCCGGGCTGCTCTGATGTCTTCCCCTCGCAGGGTGTGGTGGAGTTCTCCCTCTGCCTGCTCTTTGCCAAGCTGGTGAGCTACACCTTCCTCTACTGGCTGCCCCTCTACATCGTCAACGTCGGTGAGGATTTGGGGGACAATATGACAGGAGCGAGCCCAGCGAGGGGAGCGTCTCCTCACCCCGCTCCTCTCCCCCGCAGCTCATTTCGGTGCCAAGAAAGCCGGGGACCTGTCGACCCTCTTTGACGTCGGCGGCATTTTAGGTTTGTCACTTACCGGGGTGGATCGGGGATGATTTGGGGACAATTGTCGCTTTGATAGAAAGTCCCCTTCACGTGTAACACCGTCTCTTTCCCCAGAGCACCCAGTGGGGTTTATTTGGTGTTCATAGCCCTCAGCAGGCAGCAAACGCCCCTCGCTTTATTTTGCCATCCAGGTGACCATCGTGACACCCTTCCTTGGGTCTCGCTTGCTCGGCTTCTCCTTTTTTTTAGAGAAATAACGCATTTTGCAAGCGTGGAGGAGACCAGAACTGCACGCAGGTGTAGGGAACCATCCACAGGGAGAAAGCGGCAGAGAGAAATCAAACCTCTTCCCTCTCATGATTTTGCGTTTAACCTCGGGGGCATCTTGTGCAGAAGTTGGGGGACGAATGAGCCTTGTGGAGCAGCACCCTGTTGGATTTTGGGCCAAGTTTTGCCGCTGGGGGTGGCGTGATTGACCCCCGCGACTCCTTTTTGCAGGGGGGATCTTCGCCGGCCTCGTCTCTGACTACACCGGCGGCAGAGCCACCACGTGCTGTGTGATGCTGGTCATCGCCGCTCCCATGGTGCGTTGTCACACGGGGAAAAAACAACAAAAACAAACCAGTCACGAGGGTTTCCGCTCATCGGGCTCCTTTGAGTCACAACCGCTTTCCTCTGCCCCGCGCCCGCGACGAGTCGGTCACAGGATCGGCCGAGACGGGAGCCGGGATCCATCCATGTGCCCAGATGTTTCCAGGGCGGACGCCCCCATCTGGGTGCTGGGAGGGGATTGTATAGTCCTTGCCAGCTAAAAAAATATTTTAAGGGCGTATTTTTCCTCCCTCCTGCCATAACCCCGCTCGGTCTTAAAGCCTTAGGGGTCCCACCAGGGCTGGTCCAGCTTTCGTCTCTTTGCTTTGCATCCCGAAATCCTCATGCTTGGCCGGGACATCCTTCCCAAAAACCTGCACGGAGCTCATTTGGCTTTGCTGCCGCAAAACCCGTGCCTAATTAGCTGTAATCCAAGCCTGGCCGGCTCTGCGTTGCGAGGTGCCCTGCTCCGAAGGAGCTGAGAGGCCGCGTCACGTCCCCCGATAGCACCGTCGGGGCGATTTGCCGTCTGGCTTCAGCCGTCGGGGAGGTGCAGGAGCCCTGTAGGGTTGTAAATTGTGGCAGCACCTCTGTTTGCTGGCTGCCAGGGGTTGGATCTGGCACCAGACGGGACGTGGAGCGAAGGGCGCGCTTGGCTCCCCGTCTTGGCTGGCGCTCTCCTCTTCAAACGCCGCGCAGAGGTGTCGGCAGAGCTCAGCGCCGGTTATAAGTCGTGTATCCACCTTCACCGATGAAAACGCTTGGGAAAACAGCTGGAACAGCCACAACTGGCTGATCTTGTGTCTCTTTTCCAGCTGTTCCTGTATAACCACATCGGCCAGAACGGCATCGGCACATCGATAGGTAAGGAGCCCCACGGCGCAGCCGGCTGCCGTCACCCACGGGGCGATGGGAGATGCTGTGGGCTCACCCGCCTTTATTGCTCCATTTGAGCTGGGTTCCCAGCCCCAGATTTGGGGGAGGGACGAACCTTTGCTGGGTGGGATCGGAGGGAAAACGAAGACAGATGCGCAGGACAGCGATGTCTGCGTGCGTGCTGAGGGCGATGGGCCCGGCGTCCTGCTGCTCCCTGCGCTTAAACACTTAAATCTCTCCCTGGATACTCCATCTGGCTCCTCACAGCGATGCTGATCGTCTGCGGTGCGCTAGTTAACGGGCCCTATGCTCTCATCACCACGGCGGTTTCGGCAGATTTGGTAAGAGCCGCACCTCACAACCCTTGCCCCAGCTGCCTCGCGCACCCACGGGCTGCTCCTTCTTTCCCAGGGGGGTGTTTCTCTGGGATTTTTGCATTTTGGTTTTGTTTTCCAACACCTCTGAAGCTAAGCGGAGAAGGGCAGGGCTGTCGCACCCCGTGCCGCCACCCGCACCTTAACTAAGGCTTTGTTTCCTACCACTTTTTTGCCCTGGCTGCGTGAATCTGCTTCGGCCCTGCTGCATCACACAATCTGAGTAGAAAAATTCACTGGGAAATCCCCTGGGATTGCTTGGCGATCACGGATTTGCCATAATTTGTCTGCAGGCTGTGTCTGGGGTTGTTTTTCCCGTCCACGGCTGGATCTAACACATGGAAATCGCTGCCTGGGGTGCGAGCAGCCTCACGGTGCGGATCCCAAAGCCGCTTTTCCTCCTCACGTTTGACTTTTACAGGGAACGCACGAGTCTCTCAAAGGAAACGCCAAAGCCCTTTCTACCGTCACGGCCATCATCGACGGCACAGGATCCATAGGTACAGACACCAGGGGATGCCCAGCGCTGATTTCCCCCCGTGCTCGGGGGTCATGGTCCCCTCTCGGCTGGGGCATCTCCAAATGTCCTTGTGTCCCCTTGCAGGGGCGGCGCTGGGGCCGCTGCTGGCGGGAATCATCTCCCCCACGGGCTGGAATAACGTCTTCTACATGCTGATCGCGGCCGACGTCTCGGCTTGTCTGGTAGGTCCCTCCTACTAATCGGCAGGAGGCGATTTGCTCCCCAGGATATTTGACGGCTGCCCGCTTGGCTTTTCCTTCACGTGTGCTTTTAGCTCATCCAATTTATCCCTACAAAATGCCTTAAAATATCTCTCCCGGCGATGGAAATGCTCACGGCAGAGCCCTCGGTCCCGCGGCCATCCCTCACTTTTCTTCTTGCAGCTCCTGGCTCGCGTGGTGGTCAAAGAGGTCCGGGGTTGGTGCGGCTCCATGGCGAGGAAGAGAGGGTACGTACGCTGTGCCGAAACACGGTGCCGCTCCAAAAATCTGGCACTGCTGCGTCTCCGCGCGGGCGTCATGTTAGGTTTCACAAGGTGTCTGAGCGACTCTCCTGCGGGGACAAAGACATTTTCACCTCCAGCCCGGGGGTTTTCAGCCATCCCAACCTCACAAAACTCTCTCCATGTTCTAAACGTGCCGTCCTTGTGTCTTTGTAGCTCTAGTGTGCAGCTCACAGAGTCAGTGCTGGATGGGAAGTAGCTCGGTGTGAGTATTGCTCCTCGAGCCCTGAGGATTAAACACAAACACAAGGCCTGATTCACCCCAATTTTGAGTTGCGCTTGGCAGGCTCAGCCTAGAAACAGCCCCTCCGCTGATAATTTAAGGGCTGAGATCAAGATTTGGGAATCAGAGGATCAAATTGTGACGGCCAGGGAAGAGTGTGGATGCCCGATTAGCAAAACATTGATTAACGCACTTGAAACGTCTGAATTTATAGGCCGAATTGCCCACCCGTGCTAATGAGTGTGATTACACAGAGTGCAGGCTTGCTAATCAAATCCCTAGCCAAATCACCACAGCGAGCGCATCAATAAACTCCGAATTGGCACCAGCCCGGCCCTGATTGCCACCGAAGCACTGCGGCGAGCACCAAGGGGAAGGGGACACCAGCGTGAACCCCCGCGAATGTTTAGTCCTTTATGTCTTGTGTTTGCAGGTGAAAAACCAATAGTCTGGGCCTCGCGCTGCGGTAAGTGCGGCCCAAACCTCCTCCTGCCGCCGGTGAAGGGCAGCCGGGCTCCGCTCTCCTGCGCCGGGGCCGGTTGGGGAGCGCGTGGCCTCCCGCGCAGCTCGCGGAGAGGAGGCGCAAACCCTGCTGGGTGTTTTTGGGGACGCTTCGGCTTTGGCTGGTGACCGGATCAACTCCTCACGCCTGCTTCTCCTCCGGGCTTGTGGTGCGGATGGGGCTGCGGCTGCGCGGCAGAGCTGGTTTTTCTTTTCCATCTTTCCGGCAGCACCGTCACCGATCCCATCACCCGCTGCATGGCACCCACCGCACTCAGCCGCTTCTCTCCCTGCAGGTACAAGGAGTTTTGATGTTCCCCCGCGATCCCGGGGGGCCTGGAGGGAGAAGAGAGGCCGGGACACGCCGGGAGCGCGTTGGTCTTGGCAGAGCCGAGACGCGGCCCCGCTGGCTCATTCCGCCACTGTGACTTCGCTTTGGAGGCAAGGAGCAATCCGAGGGTCCCGGCTGGTTGGTTTTCCGGGACAATTCTTCACTGTCAGCCATTTTATTAATAAAAACGTGTGAAATCTGTGTTGCCGCTCCATGCCCGTTCCCGGTGGCACTCGGCCAGGTCTGCGTGAGCTCCGGGGCGGCGATGGCGCCCATCTTCTCGCTTTTTTCCACGCGGAGCCTCTTGTTTGTGAGCCTGTCCCATCCCGTCAAGAAAATTAAATTGAACAGTATTCCCTGAAAATAAAACAAACAGTTTCAGAACAAATATGAGGCCTTGGTATTTCAGGAGGCGCCAAATCACTTCACGCATTGCCTCGACAAAGCTCCGCTATGTGGAGAACCTCCCTGGGCTTTGAACAGAGCCCAAATTAAGCTGGGTTTGCACCTCAGCGCATCCCACTGCAAAAAAAAAACCACCAAAACCAACCTAACAAACCAAACCAGCGCTTTTTCTGATTATTCTGCCTCCTAATTTGTACAGTTTAGCCCCAAAAGAGGGACCCGTGGCCACACATCAGCCCCCCGTTCCAAGACAAACAGCTGCTCACACACCACTCGCTGCTCTCAGAGAGCGGCTGACGGTCCTCGTTAGACACCTCTTAATTAGGAGGAGCTGCGTGACAGGCGCCCAAGAGCCCCCCGGGAGGTTAAACCGGTGCCCCCCAAGCAGAAGTGGGTCACTGGGCCAGCTGTGCAGCCAGATGTGCACCCATGGGGGAAGCCCCCCGACTTTGGGGGTGCACGGGGTACTCGATGGGGCCCAGGGGAGCAGCGGCGTGTTCCAAGGGCCGCGTTCGCACCTGCTATAAATTGTAATTTTAATTGACTTCACCTCGTCAGATCTGAACCCGAGGAGAAAACATCTGGGCCTGATGTGATTTTATTAAGCACCGATTTCATCGGCGAAGGGGAATAAAAGGAAAAAACATAAAAACCCCACAAGCACCGACACACGCAAGGGGCTTGTTGCAAAAGCAAGTTGGTTTTGTGGGTTATTTTTTGCCCTTTTCTTCCTCTTTTTGTCCACCAAGCTCCTGTTCTTTCAGCTGCTCACAGTTTTTTTCCGGGACAAATTTAGGCCTGGGTTGCGTCCTGCTTGTGTTTGGAAAGTCTGAGTAGCTCTGGCCACGTTGCTGGGAGCAAAGAGAAAGGCCAAGCAGCCCACGGCAGTTTTAAACTTAAAAAAAAACCCCAAAAACAACAAAAAAAAATGAGAGAAATGCCAAAGAAAACCCAGATCTCGCTGCGATTTAGAGTCTGAGGGGTGGGTTTGCCCCAGTGAAAGGATTTTAAATGGAATATTTTAAATTGAATATTCCCGGCGCTCAACCCTCCCCGGGGGCACTTCCCGGCTCCTATAGACGTGTCCCCGGCTGGTTTTCTATAGGTGACCCCACCGCGGTGACGCCGCAAACGAAGAGGCGGCTGCGGCACGGTCTGTAATTACCGATTGGAGGAGGTGAAGGCTGAAGGGCTTTTTAATTAGCGGCCAAAGGCAAAGGCGGGATCCAACAGCGGGGAAGCTGAAGTCAGCAAAGTCAAGGTGGAAATAAGAGGCCGTTTTTTACCGGGGCGGGTAATTAAGCGCCGGCGCGAGGCGTGAGGAATTGCCGTCTTTCGAGGGCCTTAAATCACAGGGAAGAGACACTTTGCTCTCTCTCCATCCTGCTCCGGCTGCAGGGGCTGGAATCCCAGAACATCCCTGTGTGTTCCTAACGAGCCCGGCGGGGAATTTGGGGGAAAAAAAGGGCTTTTTTCCCCATCTGCCATAAAATCGGCTCAGCCGCCCTCCAGCTGGCGTGTGCTGTATCTTGTGCAAACATCCCGTCTGCGTTTCTCACCGGGATTTATCAGGATTTTTCACCCACACAGGGGTGGCTCCTCGGGACAGAAAACACCCGGTGCTCCCACCCTGCAAGAGGAAAAATGCGATTATTTGCTCGGTTTTGGGAAAAAAAACAGGCCGGAGCAGCGCCCCTTGGGTATAACAGCTACCGACACTTTCACCAGCCGCTGAGAAATTGGGATTTAAGCCAAACTCGCCCTCCCGGTACACATTGATTGCAAAAAAAATAATCAGGAGGCGGATGGGCCAGCCGGAGGCTGTCGCCAGGAGCCAGGGAATGGCAGCAAAGAAATAATCCCCATTTGGGGCCGGTTGGAAAGCAGCTCCGGCTCATACCGATTCCTTGACACGGTCTTTCCTTCCCCAAAATAAACAGGAACCGTCTGGAAAGCCCCCGAGCGGGGAGGAGAATCGCCCAGAATAAATAAATAGACGGCGAGAGCCCGGGTTGAGTTGAGCCAGCCGGTCGTTTCCCGCTGCCGAGGGCGGCGAAGGATGAGGATGGAGCTTGAAATGTCTTGGGTTAGGGGGTGGGGAGAGCCAAAAAACCCCAATTAACGGGATTCACGGGGAAAAAAAATCCCAATTAATGGGGTGAAATAGTCTCCTTGTGCGAGAGCCACCGCAGCTTTTCGCTCCCTCCTCAAAACACCCCCCAAGCGACGAGTGATTTTCAACGCAAAAAGCAAACATCTTGGGTTTATTTAAGGCGCGAAACTGGAAGAATCTTCAAGATTTCTGCTTTTAGGGTTGTTTTTTAAGCGCCCTGGCTGCTTTTGCTGTGGTTTCCCCATTCATTGGGCTCTCGCTCGAGGAATAAAGACGTGGCGGGCGCGAGCTGCAAGAGCAGTTCATCGGCGTTATTAAGATGATGAATTAAATATGAACTTTGTTTCAGGCTCAGCTTCAAAATCACCAGGAGACCCGAGTTGCATAAACGCTCGGCGCGTCCCTTAACGCGATGCGTCGGCTCCCTTGGACGTTGGCGTCGGGATAGGGAGGGATCGAGCGTTTATGTCGCTCGGAAAGCAGATTACACCTCGCCCCCGCCTTTTTTTGAGATGTACTTACACGTTTTGAGCCGACCGAGTCAGGGCTCCTGGGCATTTTCTGCGGGGGAAGCGTCAGTCTCCAAGGCCTTATTAATTTTTCATGTCCTGACAGCGATATTTTGTGACTGACAGGGCTGGAAGAAGCCGGACGGTTCTTTTATTTATCGCAAGAAAATTTTTAAAAAAAATCAGCTTTGAAACGTGACGAAAAAAGAAAGGAACGTCACTCACCTCACCCATGGGACCCCTGGGGAGGTAACATCTTCCTGGCTCCTAAACCATCGCACGACGCTCCGGGTCACTGAGATGCTTTTTTCCCTGCGAAGAATTTAAAAGCCTCGTGAGATTCGACGCGTAAAAATAACCCGTCGCTGCCGAGGGGCGGCTGGGGCAGCACAAAGCTGTAATTATTGCTGGTTTAGCGCAGACGCTCGGCCGCTGCAGCTGAGATTCTCAGGATGCTGAGCTGTCGGCCCCTGTGTTTCCACAAAAAAAATAGGGAGAAAAATGGGATTTGACCCCATTGCCACTGCTAAATAACATTAAAAAAGTGGTTTTTTTCCCTTCAAGAAGTCAACTACCGGCTTCAGCCGGTGATCCGCGCTAGCGTGAGCAATGGTTTGATATTTTGGGGTAGGAGAAATCGTGAGAAAAGGTTTTAATTTGTGCGTTTCGGAGAATAAATAAAGACAGAGTCGGGGGTTTCTCAGCGGGTTTTATTAAAGTGAAAAAGAACAATAACAAACCATTGGTTGTGGGTAACGATAAACAAACCATCTCAGCTCAGTCCGATTCACTGAATCGAGTACAAAGTGCACGGGTTTCAACCCTCCTGTAAAAGAGGAAAGAAGAGGGAGGTTATAGCAGCTCTGTGGGCGACGAAGCTGCTCGTGCTCCGTTCAAACTTCGCTTTTAAAGGCGAAAAACACGGCGCCAGGTGAAGCGACACGCTCTAGATTGGAAAAAATTGTCGCCTTTGCCTCCAGAACAGGGTCTTGGTTTCCGTTCCTGCTTTCTGGATGTGAAATGGGGATTTCCCCGCTAGCTGCCGCGGAGCGGCTTGGCGCACACCGGCTCCATGAGGTGGTAAATGAGGAGCAGGAACAGGCACCCGAGGAAAACCAGGCTCATGGCAGCCAGCAGGACGAAGCGGCCGATGAAGAAGGTGTCCACGATCTGCAAAGAAAAAGAAAAAAAAAAAAATCAAGCTTTGGGGTTCCCCTGGGTTTCTCCCCTCGCTTTCCATTTGACACAAGTCAAGCCCTGCAGCAGCTCTCCCCGGCTGCAAGGGCTGCGCGCAATTCCTCCCTTTTAGAAGCAAAACGGGGGGAAATAATTTAAAAAAAAATAGATACAGCAGCAAGGCAAGACACAATGAGGAGCCGCAGCAATTACAAAATCACCCTCTCGGCTCCCTGGTTTTATAAATCACATTAGCACACGCTCGGCCCTGGCGCTGCCGCAGGAAGAGTCTCTGGTGAGTGCCGTGCCGGCTCCTTCCGCACTTCTCACTTTTTTTAATTAGCCAATTAGCAGAGTTTCAGCGCTGAAAGCCCAGGTCATGTATTATTGATAGTCAGGGCAGGTCCAGTCCAATTGAAGACCCGAAAATAAAATAAAATAAAATAAGCTTTGCGTTTCTGTCAGCCTCCCAGGCGCAGACCTGCTCTTCATCTCGCTCCCGACCTTCACATGAGGTCTCACCATGAAAAGAAAAGTATAAGAATGTTTAGTAGGGATTTACACAGATCAAGGTCTAGGAGAGCGATAATTAATGTGCATTAATAGTAGAACAGAGGAAAGGGCACCTAAAATGCCACAAAACTTCGCGGGTTCAAAGCTCAAAGAGCTCTGGGAAAGCTCAAGGCAGTGGCGATTGCGTGTGACCTGAAATTGGGGAGATCCCCATGCCAGAGCTGCCCGAAAATACAGATGTTAGACAACGTAGAAAAGAGCTGAAGAGCGGTTACTGGGCTTTACTGGGATTTACTGGGTTACTGGGAGCGAAACCTCATGGATCATGGGTAATGGTGGGGAAATATGGAAATTCCTGAGGGAAATGTCCATCCCCGTGACCTTTGGGGTGGCAATTGGGGCCAAATCCTGAGGTAAATGCCCATCCCCGGTGCCTTGGGGTGACATTTGGTACCCAATCCTGAGGTAAATGCCCATCCCCGGTGCCTCGGGGCAGCATTTGGGACCCATCCCTGAGGCAAAGACACATCCCTGGGGACTCAGGATGGCATTTGGGGACCATTTCTGAGATAAAGAGCCCAACCCTGGGGCATCCGGGCACCCATGGGGGCCCAAACCTGAGTTAAATGCCCATCCCTGGTGCCTTGGGGTGAAATTTGGGTCCCAATCCTGAGTTAAATGCCCATCCCTGTGACTTCAGGGTGACATTTCTGGCCTAATCCTGAGTTAAATGCCCATCGCTGAAGACTCAGGATGGCATTTGGGTCCCAACCCTGAGCTAAATGCCCATTGCTGGGGCCTCAGGGTGACATTTGGGGCCAATCCTGAGTTAAATGCCCAACCCTGGGGACTCAGGGTGACATTTGGGGCCAATCCTGAGTTAAATGCCCTTCCCTGGGACTTCAGGGTAACATTTGGGTCCCAATCCTGAGTTAAATGCCCATCCCGGGGACCTCAGAGTGACATTTGGGTCCCAATCCTGAGTTAAATGCCCATCCATAGAGACTGAGGGTGACATTTGGTGCCAGTCCTGAATTAAATGCCCATCCCTGGGAACTCAGGGTGGCATCTGGGTCCCAATCCTGAGTTAAATGCCCATCCATAGAGACTCGGGGTGGCGTTTTGGGTCCCAATCCTGAGTTAATTGCCCATCCCTGGGGACTCAGGGTGACATTTGGGTCCCAATCCTGAGCTAAATGCCCATTGCTGGGGCCTCAGGGTGGCATTTTGGGCCCAATCCCTGAGTTAAAGTGCCCAATCCTGAGTTAAATGCCCATCCCTGGGACCTCAGGGTGACATTTGGGGCCAAATCCTGAGTTAAATGCCCATCCCCAGGACTTTGGGGCGGCATTTGGGGCTCATCCCTGAGTTAAACGCTCATCCCCGGGTCCCGCCCCTCCTCCCCCGTGCCCGCCTGGCCAGGCCGCCCCCGGCCTCACCTCCTCGGCGGCGGCCGCTGCCGGTCGCTCGTCCTCCCGGGGGAAAAGCAGCAGCGCGGCGCTGAGCGCGGCGGCTCCCAGCGCCACCGGCACCGCGGCGAACCTGCGGGGAGAGGGCTCAGCACCGGGCCCTGTGTCCTCCCTCCTCCCTCTTCCCTCCTCCCTCCCAGCCCGGTGCTCACCGGGCCCGGCCGGCAGCGCGGGAGAGCCCGAGGCAGAGCAGCAGCGCCAGGCCCCAGAGCAGCTGCAGCGCCAGCACCCCCGGCCCCACGCCCAGCACCGTGCCCGCCATGCTGCCCCGCTGCCGCTTCCCCCTAGCAACCGCGCCGCCACAGCCAATCAGCGCCGCCCGCTGCGCAAGCGACGCTTTCTATTGGGTGGAGGACGGCGGGGGCGTGGCCGCGGGGGGGTTTTCCCGCGCCGCGGGAGGCGGGGGCGCGCCAGTGGGGTCACCGAATCACAAAAAACACCGGGACGATTGAATTGAACAGTATTCCCTGAAAATAGAACAGTTTCAGAACAAATATGAGGCTTTGGTACTTATCTTAAAAATGTTCTTTAAGCTCCAATGATTGTTTGCTGCTCCCCTTATCTACAGTCACACTGAATAAAGCCATAGCTAAATGGAAAGTTAAATGAATCACAGAGTAGTTGGAAGGGACCCCTGGAGATCATCCAGTCCAAACCACCTGCTGAAGCAGCTATACCGAGAGTAGATCGCACAGGAATGTGTGCAGACGGGTTTGAATGTGTTCAGAAAAGGAGACTCCACGACCT
>VWYH01003206.1:1273-12207 GCA_013399365.1 Pampusana beccarii | reverse complement strand
CTGGGTGCACCCCCAGACCTGGATGCACCCCAAACCTGGCTGCACCCCAACCCCACACCTGGGTGCACCCCCACACCTGGCTGCACCCAGATGTGCACCCCCAAACCCTGGTGCACCCCAACCCACACCCGGGCTCACCCCGTCCCCTCCCTCCCGCCCCCCCCGGGGCTGTGGCCTCCTGGGGACCGTGGGACGTCCCAGGGGGGCCCCGATGTCCCCGGGGAGGAAGCACCGGGGCGGGGGCCACACGCATGGGGCCGGAAAGCCCCGGTTGCCACCGCTATGTAGGTCGCGGGGAGCGCGTCCCACGAGTGGGGACGTCCCACGCGTGTGGCGCACGTGTCCCCCGGTGCCACCAACTGTCCCCGGTGTCACCAATTGTCCCCGCAGCCGTCAAGTTCGGCCGCATGTCCAAGAAGCAGCGGGACCGGCTGCACGCCGAGGTGCAGCAGCAGCTGCAGCAGAGGGTGGCCGAGGGGACCCCCGGTGTCACCGCGGGGGTGACGGGGACGCGGGGACACCCGCTGACCCCCAGCAGCACCCCGGGGTGCCCTGGCACCCGCCACGGTGGGGTGGACGAAAGGACGGGGCCCACGGTGCAGCCGGAGGGGACAAGGGGCGGTCCAGATGGGGATGGGGATGGGGACAGGGATGGTCCCGATTTCTACCCCCACCCCGGTGCCAGCAGCGTCCTGGAGTCACCCGTGTCCTCTGAGATCGGTGAGTGATGGGTGACACGTCACCCGTGGGTGCTGGGGGTCGTGGCGCCTGGTTCTGTCACCCGTGGGTGCTGGGTGGTGGTGACACTTGGCTCTGTCACCCACGGGTGGTGGCACCTGGCTCTGTCACCCACGGGTGGTGGCACCTGGCTCTGTCACCCACGGGTGGTGGCACCTGGCTCTGTCACCCATAGGTGCTTAGTGCTGGTGGCACTTGGCTCTGTCACCTACGGATGCCAGGTGGCGGCACTTGACTCTATCACCCACGGGTGGTGGCACCTGGCTCTGTCACCCATAGGTGCTTAGTGCTGGTGGCACTTGGCTCTGTCACCTACGGATGCCAGGTGGCGGCACTTGACTCTATCACCCACGGGTGGTGGCACCTGGCTCTGTCACCCATAGGTGCTTAGTGCTGGTGGCACTTGGCTCTGTCACCTACGGATGCCGGGTGGCGGCACTTGACTCTATCACCCACGGGTGGTGGCACCTGGCTCTATCACCGTGGGTGCTGGGTGGCGCTGGGTCCTTGCCCGTTGTGCCCACGGCCTCGGCCCACCCGCCGTGTCCCCCGTGTCCCCGTGGTGTCCCCGCAGAGCAGCTGACGCAGAACGTGCTGGCGTCGCACCGCGCCACCTGCCAGCTGGGCGCCGAGGACCTGCGGCTGCGCCGCGGCGACACCTTCACCCGCGAGGAGGTCAGCGCCTACCAGAGACAGGTGAGGCGGGCACCGGGCGCCGGGAGGGGACGGGGGTGTCCCCAGAGGCCACCGAGGCCGCGGGGACACAGTGGGGACACGGTGGGGACACGGGGGTCGCGCAGCCGGCGGCGGAGATGTGGCAGCGCTGCGCCGGGCGCATCACCGAGGCCGTGCAGCACGTGGTGGAGTTCGCCAAGCGCCTGCGCGGCTTCATGGAGCTGAGCCAGCACGACCAGATCGTCCTGCTCAAGGCGGGTACGGCCCTGTCCCCAACCTGGGGACATCACCACGGCCCTGTCCCCAACCTGGGAACACCAACACAGCCCTCTCCCCGACCCCCGAGTCACCACTGCGTCCCTGTCCCCAACCTGGGGACATCACCGTGTCCCTGTCCCCAACCTGGGGACACCAACACAGCCCTGTCCCCAACCCCAGAGTCACCACTGTGTCCCTGTCCCCAACCTGGGGACATCACCGCATCCCTGTCCCCAACCCCAGGGTCACCACTGCATCCTTGTCCCTAGCCTGGGGACATTGCCACATCCCTGTCCCCAACCTGGGGACACCAACGTGGCCATGTCCTCAACCCCAGGGTCACCACCGCATCCTTGTCCCCAACCTCAAGGTCACCGCTGTGTCCCTGTCCCCAGCCTGGGGACATTGCCACATCCCTGTCCCCAACCTGGGGACACCACCACAGCCCTCTCCCCAACCTGGAGGCATCATTGCATCCCTGTCCCAAACCCCAGGGTCACCACTGCATCCCTGTCCCCAACCTGGGGACACCACCACATCCTTGTCCCCAATCCCAAGTTCACTGCTGTGTCCCTGTCCCCAACCTGGGGCCACCACCGCATCCCTGTCCCCATCCCCACAATCCGTTCTGCCCCCGTCTCCCCAGCCCTGGTGTCCCCAGGTGAGGGGACACTCTGGTCCCATCGGGGAGGTGACAATCCCTACGGGATGTCCCCATCGGGAGGTGGCGGTCCCCAAGGGGTGGTGTTGTCCCCAAAGGGATGCTGTGGTCCCATCAGGAGGTGGCAGCGTCTAGGAGCTGCTCAGGTCCCACTGGGGAGGTGACAGTCCCCAAGGGCCACTCCAACCTCAATGGGGAGGTGACAGTCCCGCGGGTCCCACTGGGGAGGTGACAATCCCCAGACCCAGTGCCGCGGGGGCACCATCCCAACCCCACGCGGTGTCACCGCGTGTCCCCGGTGCCACCCCCGTGTCCCCGCGGCGGTGGCAGGTGCCATGGAGGTGGTGCTGGTGCGCATGTGCCGAGCCTTCGACGCCGAGACCCGCACCGTGTTCTTCGAGGGCAAGTACGCCGGCGCCGAGCTCTTCCGAGCCCTGGGTAGGGCTGGGGACATGGAGGGGGACACAGGGGACACGGGGAGGGGGGCACGGGGTGACCAGGGCTCCCCCCAGGCTGCCACGAGCTGGTCGGCTCCATCTTCGACTTCGCCCAGAGCCTCAGCGCGCTGCGCTTCTCGGAGAGCGAGGTGGCCTTCGTCAGCGCCCTCGTCCTCGTCAACGCCAGTGAGGGACCCCCGGGCCTCAGTTTCCCTCCCCTGTGCCTCAGTTTCCCTCCCTGTGCCTCAGTTTCCCTCCCTGTCTCCCCCGTGCCTCAGTTTCCCTCACCATCGTGCCTCAGTTTCCCTCTCTGTCTCCCCCGTGCCTCAGTTTCCCTCCCCATCGTGCCTCAGTTTCCCTCCCTGTCCCCTTCATCCCTCAGTTTCCCTCCCTGTCCCTCCGTCCCTCAGTTTCCCTTTCCCGTGCCTCAGTTTCCTCTCACACCCCATGCGGTGTCCCTGTCCCCACACGGTGTCCCTGTCCCCACGCGGTGTCCCTGTCCCCAGGCCGGCCGTGGCTGCAGGAGCAGGGGAAGGTGGCCCGGCTGCAGGGACATCTGGACGTCGCCTTCCGGCTGCTGCTGCGCCGGACGCAGCGCGAGGGGCTGCTGGCCAGGGTGGGCATTGTCACCCGTGTCCCCCGTGTGCGTGACACGCGTGTCCCCTCCGTGAGCAACATGTGTGTCCCTTCTCTCTGTGTGACACGCGTGTCCCCTCTCTGTGTGTGTGACATGTGTGGCCCCTCCATGTAGGCAACGTGTGTCCCATCTGTGCATGTGACACGTGTGTCCTGCCTGTGTGCGTGGCACGCGTGTCCCCTCTGTGCAAGTGACACGTGTGTCCCCTCTGTGCAAGTGACACGTGTCCCCTCTGTGTGAGTTACATGTGTGTCCCCTCTGTGCGTGTGACATGTGTGTCCCTTCTCTGCGTGTGACACATGTGTCCTCTCCGTGCACGTGATGTGTGTGTCCCCTCCATGTGTGACACACATGTCCCTTCCGTGCACACTCATGTGCCGCATTTCCCCCCTGCACACGCATCCCCAGCGTGTGCAAGTCCCCTCCACGGCAGCATGTGACACGTATGGCCCCTCCGTGCGTGTGACACACGTGTCCCCTGCATGCGTGGCGTGTGTCACCGTCTCCTTGGCGTGCGCGGTGCGTGTCCCCCCGCGCGTGGCAGCGTGTGACAGGCGTGTCCCCGGCAGTTGCCGCCGCGGGGGCGGCTGCGGGCGCTGTGCTGGCAGCACGTTCAGCAGCTGGGGACGTTCCTGCGCCAGCACCCCGGGGTGCCCCCCGCCGCCTTCCCCCCGCTCTACCGCGAGCTCTTCGCCCCCGACGTCGACACCGGTGCCACACGCTGACCCCCCCCGGATGCCTGGGTCCTCACCCTGACCCCCCCTTGCCTCCTGCCTGCCTGTGGCTGGGGACAGGGGGGTGGCACCCATGGGTGCTCCCGCGGCCGGGGGCCACCCGGAGGGGTCTGGCACCCAGTGATGGTTTGTCACCTGGTGACACTGTCACCCAATGGGGGTTTGTCACCTGGTGATGCTGTGTCACACGAGGAGGATCCGTCGCCCGGGGGTCCCCATCACCTGGGAGTGTCCCCTCCCCTGGGGACGATCCCTCACCCACGGGAGGCGCCCCGGCACTGGGGGGTGCCCCCACCCCATTCCGAGTGGAATAAAGGCGTTTTGGGGAACCGTGCATCCGTGGGCTTCATCACGGCGGGAACAGCGGCACAGAGGGGGCACCGGGTGACAGTGGATGGCCCCGGGTGACGGGGTGACACGGGTGACACCTAGTGGCCCCGTCCCACCTCCCGGGACCCCACGGCCACGCCACGCGGGGCGTTACGGGACGCCCCGTCCTCCCGGCCCTACGGGACCCCGCGCCTGTCACTCACAGCTCGGGGCGGGTCCGAGCCCCTCTGCTGCTCACAGATTGGCTCTATCCGGCCTCTGCGCGCAGCCCATTGGCCATTTTATTCCCAGGCAGGTGCTTTGTCCCCGCCCCCTCCCTCTGATTGGCCACCTCGCCTTTGGCGCTGATTGGTGGAAGAGGGAGGAGCGGCGCTCTGGTTGGGTGGCGGCGAAAGGGGGCGGGGCCGGCGGCGGCCGGGCGCGTGAGGCGGCGGCGCGACGGGCGCGGAGCTGCGGGACGAGGTGGGACCGGGGGGTCCCGGCCGGGGATCCGCAGGCCTGGTCCGGTGGCACCGGGACTGAGGGGGGCGCGGGTGGCAGAGCCTTTAGCGGGCGGGAGGAGCCGAGGGGCGGCGGCGGAGGCTGCCCCAGGGCGGGGGAGGGAGCTCAGCCTGGGCCCTCCCGCCACAGCGGGACCAGGCGGAGGCTCCCGGTAACGGCGCCGGTTCCTCAGCCCGCGGGTGCGATGACGGCGGAGCGGGGCCACTGGAGCAGCCTGACAGCGCTGCAGAAAACCGCGCTGGTGCTGGGGATCCCAGCCGGTGCCACCGTCCTCTACATCCTGTACCGGCGGTACCGGGAGAGCCAAGGTGGGTGTCGCAGCCCCCGTGTCCCTCCCGGTCCCCCATGTCCTGCCCAGCCCTCGCGTGCCCTTTCCCGGCCCCCCCACGTCCCCCCTTTGCATTCAGCAGCTCCCTCAGCTGTGCTGAGGTTCCCAGGGTCCCCCCCAGTCCCCATTTGATTCCCTCAGTGTCCCCGCCTGGGTCCCCCTTTGGTACCCTCAAGGTCCCCGCCCGGGTCCTGCTTGTGTTCCCCTCAGGGTCTCCCCATATTCTCCACTGGGTCCTGCTTGTGTTCCCCTCAGGGTCTCCCCATATTCCCCCCCGGGTCCCCTCAGGGTCCCCTAATGCTCCCTCCCCAGTCCCAGGGCAGCTGCCGGAGCAGCTTTGCCAATTTACCTTTTCCCTGGGGCTGTTTCTGTCCCCACCCGGGGGTTTCTGCCTCCCCCCGGTCCCTCACGCCACCGCGGTCCCGCAGAGGAGAGACCGACGTTCGTGGGAGACAAGGAGCTGGAGATCGAGATGCGGGTGCCCCGGCCGGCCGTGAAATCCATCATCGGGCGGAAAGGAGCCACCATCAAAAAGGTGAGGGATGCCGGGGGGGGCTGAGCTCACCGGTAGCCCCGGTAAACGGCTCATCCTCCCCTTCCCGGTGCCCGCAGCTGAGCCAGGAGACCGGCGCCCGCATCGCGGTGGAGGAGGAGCAGGGTGAGGAGGAGACGGCGCTGCTCATCGCGGGCTCCCCCGCCCAGGTGTGCCGTGCCAAAGCCGCCGTGCACCGCATCGTGACGGAGAGCGCGCCGGTGACCGAGCAGCTCTGCGTGCCCCAGCGCGCCGTGGGGCGGATCATCGGTACCTCACCCCCCCGGTGGGGTCACAAATGGAGCCGCTCGGTGGCAAAATTGCTGCCGAAAGCGCTGGGGTGGGGTGGGAGGGTGGTACCTGTACCCCCAGGGACCTCAGTTACCCCCCTCCAGGGGCCCTCCTGGACACCTGGGTCCACTTGGGTGGGGGGCACCCCAGACATCCGGACCACCCACTTTACCCCCCCAGGGGACCCAGGCATCTGGGCCCCTCCACTTTCCCCCCACAAAGGGCACAATTTTGGGGACCTGACCCCCTGGAGGGACCCAGGTGTCTGGGCCCAGCTGGGCCACATCAGTGACTAATTAGGGCTCATTAATCGCAGCTGCTAATGAGGGTCATGCTAACACCTGGGGAGGGGCGGGGCCCAGATGCCTGGGTCCCCTGCTGATCCCCATTCCCCCCTGCCAGGGGAACCCAGGCGTCTGGGGAAAGAAATAAGAGAAACCCCCCGATCTCTTTTATTTATTTTAATTAATTTGATTGCATCCTGCAGGCCGGGGGGGCGAGACGGTGCGTGGCATCTGCCGCAGCTCGGGGGCCCGTGTGCTCTGCGAGCGAGAGGCCGACGCCGGTCCGGGCCCCGTCAGGGTCGTGCAGCTCTCGGGGACACGCGCGGAGGTGGCGGCGGCCAAGGTGAGCGGGAGCCCGAGGCCCGGGGGGTGTCCCGGCCCCCCCAGCCCACCGCTCGCCTCTTTCACCCCGCTAGAAACTCATCCTGGAGAAGCTGACGGAGGACGTCGCTTTCCGCAAGGAGCTGGCGGCGGCCGCGCGCTGCCCGAGCAAACAGCCCCTGGGCCGCCGGCGGGACCGGGAGCCGCTGCCCGATGGGGAGGAGGAGGATGAAGGGGCCACATCCTGGGCCGAAGGCTCTGACCTGCACCAGGAGGAGGGTGAAGAGCTGGAGGAGCTGGCAGTGCCGAAATTTGAGGGTAAGAGACGGTGTTTGCGTCGTTCTGGTGAAATATAAACAGGGAACGCGTTTGGTTGGGGACACTTGAGTGGCGCTGGGTCACCCCGGGGCTGCTTGTGGCCTTATCCCTCTCCTCGTGCCCCCCGTCCCTGCCCCATGCGTTGCCGTTACCGGGTGGGCCGGCTCAGCCGCCTCCTGGGCTCCCACCAGAGCCGTTTGTCCTGCGGCCGCCCCGAGTGGCATCTCCACGAGCGGGATGGCGATTCGGGGTTCCCTGGGCGGCCCCCCCGGCTCTCACCACCCCCCCCCACAGTGCCCAGCCCCGATTTGGGCCCCGTGCCCCCCGAGCCCCTGCAGGTTTTCGTCTCGGCGGCCGAAACCCCGGCACGGTTCTGGGTGCAGCTGGTGGGGCGGCGCAGCCTGCGGCTGGACCGGCTCCGCGCCGACATGCGCCGGCACTACCGGAGCGGCGGCCGCGCGGTGAGATCCCCGGGGCGCCATCCCCGTCCCCCCTGCTCCCCACAGCCGTCCCGGGGGTGTCACCTGCTCTGTCCCACCCGCCCAGGCCGAGCTCTCAACTCTCCAAGCCGGGGACATCGTGGCCGCTCCATCCCCGGACGGCGGCGAGTGGCACCGGGCGCGTGTGCTGGGCGTGCGGGGGGACGGCAGCGTGGGGCTGCACTACGTGGATTTTGGGGACAACGGGGAGGCCCCCCCCGAGGCGCTGCGGGCCCTGCGGTGAGCGCGGGTGGCACTGGGGGGTGGGGACAGCGGTTTGGTGTCCCCAGGGGAGGCTGGCGGTGGGGTGGGGGCTCACGGCTGCGGAACAAGGCGGGGAATTCGGTGGTTGTGGCACTAGGAGCCACGGGGGGGAGCAGGGGAAGCCGGGGGGGGACTGTCCTTGCCGGCAGAGCCGGTGTCACCATGTCACCGTGCTCTCTGTCCCTGCCAGGAGTGACTTCCTCAGCCTGCCCTTCCAGGCCATCGAGTGCAGCCTGGCCGGGATCGTGCCTGCTGGTGAGTCGGGGGGGCTGGATCGGGCTGTGTCCCCTCCCGGGGGGTGACACCCAGTGTCCCTTCCCTGGCAGGTGACACCCAGTGTCCCCCGTATTTGAAATGGGCGAATCGGGGGGTCCCCTCCTTCCCTAGGGATGTTCAAACCCCCCAGGACGCGACCCATTGCCCCCGTTTTGGGTGACCCTGTTGTGCGTGTCCCCGTCCCCCCGGGGGTCCCATTGTCCCCCTGGCAGGTGACACGTGGGACGAGGCGGCGCTGGCCGCGTTCCAGCGCCTGACGCACTGTGCCCGCTGGACGCCGGTGCTGGCCACCGTCACCAGTTACTCCCAATCCGGGCTCTGCCCCCGGCCCAGCGTGCGGCTCTTCGGGCTCCACCACGGCCAGGTGACCCCCATGTCCCCCCGTGTCCCCTCCCCATGTCCCCATGACCTCCCCGTTACCGTTCCCCTTCCCGCAGAGCCTGGACGTGGCCATGGAGCTGGTGCGGTTGGGCCACGCTGTCCCCTGTCCCCAGGAGGGTGCAGGGGGAGACGGGACCCCCCAGCCGGTACCGGGAGCCACGGCAGAGACACCGGTGAGTGGAAACAGGCTGGGGAGAGTGGACGAGGCTACCGGAGGGAGCCGGTGCCTGGGGACGGTTCCTGCGCCGGTGTCACCCCCATGTCCCCCCGGTGTCCCCATGCAGGAGCCCGTCACCGCTGCCTCCCTTGAGAGCCTCTTGTGGGAGCCCCGGCACAGCCCCGGCGAGACCCCCCGCACCCCGTCCTGCCTCAGCCTGTCCGGTAAGCACGGCCACCGGCTGGGAACGGCCCCGGTGACACCGGTACCGTGTCCCCAACCAGCCCCTTTCCCCCTGGCTCTCTGCAGACGGTGCCTCCAGCGGCAGCGAGGACGGTGACGGTGTCGTGACAGAGACGAGGGCGTCGTGACGCCCCCGTTACCAGCCCGGTCTCCTCCGGGAGCTCCCGGTCTCCCCTGTTCCCCGCGGTTGCGGTTGGTTTGGTTTTGCCCTAATTTTGCGGCGAGTGGAAAAGAACCACTTTATTGTTAATAAAATTGAAGGTTTTGAAGCTCCCGCCTGTTCTGGTCCCTGCCCGCAGCACCGGTTACCGAGACCTACGGCTGCCGCATTTCCGCCTTGCTTTGGGGGAAAACAGGTGGGGGTGACCACGGGGGAAGGGGCTCTGGGGCACCGCCGTGTGGGGGAGTTGTGGGTACAGGGCTTAACGGGGAGCACCGGGCGCAGGCGCACAGCAGGGCAGCCCCGGTGGGGTCCTCGGACGCCGGTGCGTGGGGCCGCGGCGTCTTTGTGCGCAGGCGCACTCAGCTCGGCGCGGGGTTTTGGGCGCAGGCGCGCGGCGGGGCAGCCCCGCGGGGTCCTCGGGAGGTGCCGGTACCGGGAGCGGGGCGGTCATGCTGGGCACGGGGGCGGCGGGAGGTGGCTGGACCCTGGTGCGGGCGGCCAGCCGGGCCCTGAGCCTCAGCCACGGCCGGGTGAGCGCCGGGGGGGGTCCCGGGGAGCGTTTGGGCGCCGGGTGTGGGGTGTTCGTGAGGGAAACGGCGGCGGCAGGAGCGTCCGTGAGGGGAACGGTGCGGGAGTATCCGGGGGGGCAGGAGTGTCCGTGAGGGAACGGGGGGTCTGCACAGAGGCCTGGGGGCAGCTGGTGGTTGGGTGGAGGCGTCCGGGGGGATTCGCGGGGTGGATCGGGACTCTCCACCGGTTTGCCCGGTACCGGGGGGGTGTGTGTCCGCTCCCCCCCGGGCTGAGCGCGCTCCCCGGGCAGAGCACGGTGGTGGTGGAGCGCTGGTGGCAGGTGCCGCTCAGCAAGGAGGGCCGGCCCCCCCGCCTGCACCACCGGCGGCACCGCGTGTACCGGCTGGTGGAGGACACGAAGCACCGGCCGCGGGGGCAGCTGGAGCTGCTCCTCACCCAGGCCGTGGAGGGTACGGACCCGCTCCGCTTCCCCCCCCGTTATATCCCATCTGCCCCCCGTTAGGTCCCGTTCCCCCCCGGTGTGTTTCCCCATTATCTCCTGTTTCTGTCCCGTTTCTGTCCCATTCCCACCCCCCGTTATCTCCCATTTCTGTCCCGTTTCTGTTCCATTTCCCCCCATTATGTCCCGTTTCCACCCCGTTTCCCTCCGTTACATCCCATTTTCACCATTATGTCCCATTTCTGTCCCGTTTCCCCCCCATTATGTCCCATTTCCCCCATTATGTCCCGTTTCCACCGCCTGTTACGTCCTGTTTCCGTCCCGTTTCCCCCGTTATGTCCCATTTCTGTCCCATTTTTGTCCTGTTTCCCCCCTTTATGTCCCGTTTGTGTTCCGTTTCCCCCCATTATGTCCTGTTTCCACCCCATTTCCCTCCATTACATCCCATTTTCCCCATTATGTCCCATTTCCACCTGTTACATCCCGTTCCTCCCCCCCATTACATCCCGTTTCTGTCCTATTTCTCCCCCTTATGTCATTTGTCCCCTTCCCACTGTTATGTCCCGTTTCTGCCCCATTTCCCCCTGTTATGTCCCATTTCCCCCCGTTATTTCCCATTTCTGTCCCATTTCCCCCCGTTATTTCCCATTTTTGTCCCATTTCCCCCCCATTATGCCCCATTTCCCCCATTCTGCCCCACTTCCCCCCATTACACCCCATCCCCAATGACCCGCTGGCTGCAGCGATTCCCCCCTTGCGCCACAGAGCCCCCAAACCCATCGTTTTGCAGCATTTTCCTTCTTTTTTTTTGATTTCCCATCCCTGACCCCCTGTTTCCCCCCCCTCAGGTTTGGGGACCCGTGGGGACCTGGTGAGCGTGGAGAAACGCGTGGGGCGGAACAAGCTGCTGCCCCAGGGCTTGGCCGTGTACGCATCCCCCGAGAACCGGCGGCTGT